>LPNX010865258.1:0-170891 GCA_001517045.1 Pseudotsuga menziesii
TATATATATATATATATATATATATATATATATATATATATATATAAGTTTGAGCGTTTCATTTTTTTATTTAGCATGACATTACATTATGTTAACTCATTAAATTTTTTTTAAGTATTTTAATAATATTAATATAAATAAAATGATAATTAAATTGATGTAATTCAATGTATAATACGTGGGATAGAAAATCTTTGTGTGGGATGGCAATATTTTGTTATCACTTGTTTTAAAAATATCTTATATTATTTTTGAAAAATAAATGTTTAAAAAAATGTTTTTAACCTGTTCATGCAATTTTAATTATTTGAAATACAATCTTTTTGCATAGGAGACAGCTTAAGCATACCCACCAACTCTTTTACATCTCACGAATGATAGAAATGTTATATTATTTAAAAATAAATAAATTTAAAATATACTTAAAAACATCCCTTTAGAATAAAATTGTAATTTCATTTTTTTTGTTTAAATGATATTAGAAAATATTCTTGTGTTTTATGTTATTATACCTGCCTCAGCAGGTATATTGTAATCGATTGATTTTGACTTTGGTTGACTTTGGTCTATTTTGATGCAGGTTTAAAAAATTAAAATCTGTTTTGTAAAGTATAACTTAGGGATTTGTAAAATATTATTTTTAATTTTGTTAAAAAAACTATTTTGTCAAGAGCTGATTGGTGGATAGAAGCTGATGTCAACATTGGGATTTGGTATCTGGATTTGAGTTGACATGTGTCCACATGATGTCATCAGATGAAAAATGGCAACTATGACATCATCTTGGTGTCAAATTATCCTCGTTCCTCTTCTTCCATTGGTTGAAAGCTCGCTGTATGATCTTTGGAATAATGAACGCATCGACGCCATGGATGACACTGTCGCTCTGGATAATGGCGTTGGGATCCACCACAGTAATGAATCTGACCTTGACCCTATTTCCCGACGTCCAGAGCTGCAGAAAATCAGTAGACAGGGCTCTGAAGAAGCTCGCCGTCGCTGGCCACTTTTCCTCCGTGACCCGTTGGGGAATGACATGAATATCGATCAATCTCTGCAGGAGATTCAAGTTCCCGGCCTCGAGAAGAAACCTCCTGAAGCTCTCCTATGCCTGCCCTTCGAAGCAGGAATTTTGGGGCACAAAAATGGTCACATTGTGGCGGCTCACTTCCTTTTCCAGTGTCTGCAACATCGAGGCCTTCTTTATTAGCTCTACTAAATATGTATATGGCGATTGCAGCAAGCCCTCTAATACAGAGCTGCTGGAGGAATCAATAGAAGAATCCCCATTCCCATTTGGAACAGAGCCAAATGATATCAAGAATATGAGAAATCCGGCAGAACATGAGAATCGATCCATGGCGGAATGAGTATCAGTCGATCTTCAAGAACTATACAGTCATATGTATGTAACAGGTGGGTTAAAGAATTGAATCTTTGATCAATGCAATGCAATGCAAATGCAATGTTAATGGAATGCGTTCAGTGCAGTCTGCCTCTGCAATTATATTCATCAGACCTCACAACCAATAGAGTATATACTGTTTTATTCGAGCATGAGATTCAATGTTTTATTAAATGCATGCTATGAGGGAGGCTTAGCTATGAACCAGATCAGCTCACAACCAAGATCAAATTCATTGTTTTATTCCAAGAAAGAGGAATCCATACTCAACAAGTACACAAATTCATTCACAAACCAAATTTGAAACCAAATTTATAGATAAAATGAGATTCATTGTTTTATTCTCACACACACAATAAACTAAAATAAAAGGAAAGGAAAAAACCCTAGCAAATGTACACATTCATCTTAAACCAATATGAAATTCATTATTTTTTACTCAAAGAAAGAAGAGAAAACAGTGAACTAGAACCTCATAACCTATATGAAATAACTCATAAAAATAGAAAGATATTAAAATTTTAAAAGCTATTCCAAAACCATAAAAACCAAATATATCTTATCCTATTTATTATTTAAAAATGCACTAAGTGTTTATCATTAACAGCTTCATACATGATCTAATATCTAGTATAAATAATACAGATTTAAATAGCATATTCTAATCTCCTCTATATACAAAGTATTGTTGAGTCCAGTGTTATATACAAAGTATGGTTGAATCCAGTGTTGTTGATGAACACCTGTTAATGATGAATAACCTGCAGAGGCTGTAGAATGCATGACAAACAAGTAAAATCAAGACAGCTGAGACAATTGCACCATTTCCAAATAGTTTTTGAGATTGTATAAATAGTTATGAGAGTGCAATTTATCATTAAATAAATCTAAGACTGCAAAAAATCATGAGGTTTAAATTACCTTAATATTACTAGGCTGTTGCAGCTGCACAGAATTCTCAAAGGATCTTAACGCATAGGGTTTGCAGCTAACTGAATCTAATTATAACATAAACATGGCTTAGCATTTACAGTACTGGACAAGTTAATGGAGGCTAGAAGATTTGAACCTTGAGCGTGACGCGCCGCAGAGGCTGGTTCAGAAGGATTCCAGAACAAGCGCCTCGGCCTGGTGCAAGCCTCATGTTAATCTCTACGTCATCGGGCTAGCGATCGATTCTTATACGATCGCGGTCACCTTCATCGTCAGCGCTGCTTTCTTGATCTTGATCAACGTCATGGACATGAACGTTCTGATCGCCGCGGTTAGCCATTGCTACAGACGAAGCTATCGATCTTGTTTTACCACTCATACTGTCCTGCCCATGATTGTTATATGGATCCTCTGGAGGCATCATGGATGTGGCAATAATATTATAATGATTCAGTGATCCTCGCTCGTTCGACAGTTACAGTAGCCTCCAAGAACCCCAAAAAGCCGATAAAATCACAGGGAAACGAACTAGCAATGCTTCCCTACTGGCCATTAATGGCAATTTTTTTGTAAGTTGCAGAGCTTTTGTAGAAATCGGAGGTTGCTCATCCCAGGGGCTGAGACCCTGGAAACACATGAGTTGTGGGCCGGTGGTGGGTCATGGTCAGTCCTTGTGGGTTGTTCGACACATGTGTTATGGAAGACACGTGTAGGCCACGGAGGCTCATTACTTTTTCCTATAGCTTTCGTGAGCGACACCTAAACTTTTAGTATGAATTAATAATGTGCCCGCACAAAAGTACAAAGGGGGGCACATGGACAGGACCCCTTCTTTTCCATTTTTAATATTTATTTACTAGTGTTTTTTATATGATTTGGTTTTTCATGAATTCTTATTTATTCCATTAATGTTAAATGGAAAGAAGTGTCTATATATATAAAGTATAAAATTAATGTTAAATGGTTTCATGAATTTTTATTTATTCAAGTAAAATTAATGTTAAATAATGTTAAATAGAAAAAAGTGTCCATATTAAATACATTAATTTACACTACAATGCCTAAAATTTCTAATTTTGTTGTGATTTTTTTTTTCAAATTTAATATATTTTTAATCATTACAAATAATTAAAATTTTAATGATATAAAAATAATAATAAGAAAATTCATTATATATTTTTTCTATTGTGTTATAGAAATTTAAAACTTTATTAACATAAGATTCAAACTCAATACAATAATTTATTTAAAAAAAACCTGGTCAAAATTGACAATGAATAAAGACGATATTATTTTGACTTACAAATAACAATACTAAAATTATTAAAACATATACTTATTTTAAATTTTTGTAACTGTAATTGTCTTAAAATAATAATAAATATTTTAACTCGATGATAAAGGTATCAATTTATATTTATTTAATAAACATTTGCATTTTATATTTTAAATATATACATTTTATATTTTAAATTTATAAATAATAATAGACATGTGTATTTTCTATTTTCTTTAGAACTTTTGTCATCTAGTTTTATTCTAATAAAAAAAACATATTGGAAATGGAATCTCGATAATTTTGAATGTGTTAAGACGTATAAATGTGTTAAGAGGTGAAATTGTAATGGGGTATAGTAATTTTATTTGAAAGATGGAGTTAATTTTGGTGAATATTTGATATCACATGATTTGAGGCTTGATGAAAAACTAAAGATATTGCTTATCTTGAGAATATTATAGGAGGTTGAAACCATCAATTTGGTTTTAGGGTAACACTTAAAACTACTTTTGATTGGTTAGGAGACCATAAATATGTTAAAAACCCAAGAACCAGAGAAATATGACAAGAGTGGACATCTATTCTTTTATATACTACATTACACTAATAATATATCCAAATTAAAATGCAAACTAAGATCATTAACATAGTGACACCATGTCTAAACCAAACCCCTACACCACATCACAAGCTCTATCCTAATTATGAAGCTTTGAAATGAGAAAAAGATGTTTATTTTCCTAGTGCAAAACAAACAAAAAAAATTGTCAAATTACCTTTTCATATTTTGGATTGGGTTGTTATTAAAATCTCCTTTAGAAAATGGTGTTTTACTAGAAATATACTTTTGAGCATTCCTTTCCATCCTCTTAAAAAAATAATCTCTCCTTTGGTTATTAAACTTATAAATCTAATGAGTGCAACTATTAATACTCATATTTAGTCTCTTTCTCTTTTTCTTATGTTAAATCATTTATTAGTGTATTATGACCAACAACAACATTTATTATAGCCTTTCCTTCAATATCCATGTCATAAAGTAGTGAATGTTTGTTTTTCTTGCGTATAAATTACAAAGGAATATCATTTTAGTAAAGGTGATTCTCTCTCTTTCTCATTCTTTTTCACTCTATCTATGTTTAATGTTAGAAACCTATTTCAAAGGTTTCATGTACATATTCTAAAATTATTCTTGTCAGTTACATATATAAATATCCACTTAACTTTGGACCTAGAAGGCCAAAGGTCACCCATGATCAAGTATAAATAAGACATTTCTTAATGAAATATTTATCTAGGGAATTATTCCACAATAGTGGTAACAAAGAAGGGATCTTCCTTAGCTCATTTCTCTCTTCTTAGATCCTAGTTTTATCTCGTTGCCATATTCCTTTTCTCTCTATCCCTCTGCTATCTCCCATTACTACCATTCCCTCATCCTTCAAACCTAATACTTGCAATGGGTATTATTCTCCGTGTTTTTTTCTGTATACCTGGGTGTGTGTTTTTGTATAAAACCTAATAAGAAACATGGCTACTTTAAGAAAATTGTGGGGAAGCTTTTGAATTTGGTAATGAATAACATCATAAGTTGACCTATTGAAGCAATACATAAAACTTGATACACATTACCTTCCATCATATACTGATACACATTATTGGCCATCATAGACTAATACATCAATATGTTTTCTTCTGAGAAGTTCTGACATATTGGCTACCAGGAACACTTCGAATGCATGTGCTCTCAGGATACATACACGATGAATGTTTCTTGTCAACTATTCCTAGAGAATTTTAAGGAGGTTTTTATAACAAGTTCAAATTGACATGGCATAAACAACCAACAATACATTGTATGTGACATGGATCAATATTGGCCATACATTGTGAACAAATGCCATAGAACACAAGGCGAACTCCTCCAATACTTACCCTGCGATCTGAGAATTTCGCTTGCCTTGTGTTTCATCTTTGATGTGCATTCAAGTTGAAGGAGCATACACAATTTGTAGATGGCACCAATCTGCACCATTTCCTTAAGAAGGCCAGGGGTCGGAGAGGACTTGCAGAGTGACCAGAGTATTCGAACTGCTTTCTCGGTTGCAGCTTGTGAGACTCTCAATATCTTCTTGAAGATTGAAGCTATGCCCATGGTGTGATCAATTGTTGTAGCTCTTCCCTCTGCACATTCACAGAAAATATCCAGAAGACACAGCATCTTTTCACAAGTTATTCCCTGCGATTCAGGCAGTGATTCAATCAATACATAAATAGCTCCGGTCTCTATTGCCCTGATTCTATTCTTTCTTGAGGGATAACAGATGGCCATCAAAACCTCCAGAGAAGAAACAGTTGATTGAGGGTAGACTTCCTCTGTCATAAGTTGAAGGAGTCCTCTGATCAAATCTTCGTCCATATTCATAACGAGCTGTTGCAGCCTCTTCTGCCCACTGCCCGAAAGGGTCTTTAGTAACATGACCAAATGTAATCTGTTGGACTTCTCGATGGAGTCTTTGGAATACAACTATACATTTATCTAATAGTTTTTTATTACCAAGTTCATTTAAATTTGATTTAATAGTTGTATCATTATTATAGATAACCAATAACTATCTCATAGTTAATCTAATAATTATGTAATATATAACTATGATTACAGTTGAAGTTAAGTTAATATTTGTAGAATCATTGGAATTAATTCAAAAGTTAATATATCAACAATTGCACTTCAAGTAAAAGTCATGATTGGAGTTGAAGTTAAGATAATAGTTTTATCATCAATGGAACTATAAAAAAGTAAATTGTTAATTTAGAATTTTGAAAGACCCTCATAAAATCAATATAACAGTATGGTTGCAGTACACTTCTCATTCTCGTCCATAGATGAAAAAACATTGATGGTAGTCCACCCAAAATTCTAAGATATATATTTTTATGTGCGTAAAGATATAAAGTCCTATCTGTGTAATTAGCTAAATGCCCAACTTCCAGATGGAGGAGTTTATTAGGAGTTTGGAGGAGTTTATTAGGAGTTTTAAGGATTTTATTAGGAGTTCGACAATAACTTAGGAGTTCTAATGATTTCATTAGGAGTTCAGACTCCTAGATGCCAAATGTACTTCGACTAGAAGCCTTAAGCAATTAGAGTTGAAGTTAAGCTAATAGTTGTAAAATCACTGGAGTTAAACTAGTTGTTGTATCTAATAGTTAAGCTAATAGCTATCTAATATAACCGTGATTAGAGTTGAATTTAAGCTAATAGTTGTAGAATCATTGGAGCTAAGTTAATAGGTGTATCTAATAGCTAATTTAAAAGTTGATATATCATCAATTGCAATTCAAGTGAAAGTCATGATTTGAGTTGAAGTTAAGCTAATAGTTATATCATCAATGGAATTAAGCTCATAGTTGTATCTATTAATTGAGTAGTTGTATCCGATAATATTGAGCCGCTGTTAGGCTCACTAAATTGGCATCTGGATCTGAACTGTCAACAAAGTTCATGAAGTCCCATGCTTGGCAATAAACACGGATAGAATCATTAATAACATCAAAATTCATATCGTCTTCATAGAAGTCGATCATACAATATATTAATGACACTGCTCTCATCTTCCTAGACTTTTTGCCCAGGTCCCCGTTATACTTTTCTTCATCGACCGTCACATCTTGATTTACCACTAGCGGCAGCGATGTTGTAGCGCCACCGTAGGCAGAGCAAGTTTTGTATGTAAGTATATTGATCAATTCTTGAGTATCATCCTTGCCCTTTGCAATTCCTTGCTTCATATGATTCTCTGCCTTTTCAAAGGCCCACTGATTGACTATCCACAGGCTGTAGGCCATTTCTCTTGGCATTCGTATGAAGTCCAAAGCATCTCTGTAAATCGAAAAGTGATCATGACTTTAATATAAATAAACTATTCTCACAACAATGATATTAATTTATAGTCTTAAAAACTATTATTTATCATTTCCTATTTATGCTAGTCTTCAAAGAAACTTGGATATTTTTATAACATAAGTCAAGAATATTACTAGAAGTATGTAAGGAAGATTGAATATGCTTGTTTTATGCTACATTGCAATAACCTATATCATATTTAAATGGACATTTTTTAATTCATTTTTGTTTTAATTTCTTTCAAATTGTAATTATATTTGTTTTATCATATATTTTTATAGAAAAATTATCCTATTACTATATATTTTTAATCTCTTCTTAGGAGGCAGGTACTAAGCAACTTTGTTGCTTATTCCACTTGTTTATATATTATGGCATGCTTCTAAAATGTGTTTCTTTCCATTAAGTTATTGTAATAAGTCTTAATTTCTTGAGTACAAAGTTCTTGCTATATTATAGTTTTTTTTATATCCTTAAAGTTCCGTTTCTTTTTTCTTAATGACAAAATTGTAATTTTATTTTTATATATTTAAATAAAATTACAAAATATTTTTATGTTCTATATTGTTTATAGATAATGACTTGCTTCTAGAATATGTTCCTTTCTAGTAAGTTATATTGGCATACTTTAGTTTTTGTACTTGTTTAGTTTTTATTATAAAGTATAGTTGAACATCCCATAAATTTAATTCAAGGTTGATGAGAGTTAGTGATGTTTATAGAAATGCATACAATTTAAAATACATATATATATTTTTAAATTTAAACAAGATACAATAATGTAAAAACTTAATTTTAGATATAATTTAATGAAGCTTTAATTTTGAGATTAATCTAAGTATGATTAATGGTATCAAATATTTAAATTAATTTAGGTATGATGGAGAGCTCCAAAGGTTTTAAGAATTAGTGAAACTTCAAGGAAATCTTATATCATTAATTTTTATTCATGGTTAAAATTTATTAAATAATATAATTTTTAACTCTAAAGGTTATATAAGAATTAGTGAAACTTCAAGGAAATCTTATATCATTAATTTTTATTCATGGTTAAAATTTATAAAATAATATAATTTTTAATAGTTTTGATTTGTTTACTAGTTTTATTGAACAATGGTTTAAGTATCTTTTCAATAATGGTATGGGTGGTTTTGGTGACAAATTTCATGATGATAAAAATAAAAGAAATCATAAAACAACTTAGAGATATACAAAATAAATCATAAAAGAATAAAAGAACCTCCTCCAAATACCTCAATGCATTCATATATCAAAATCACATGTTCATATCTTCAAAATGACTACAAAGTTGGTGCAAGGTAATGCTACCCAATTATGACACTTTAATTGCAATGCAAACCTAGAAAAATATAAATATGATTACTAAAAATAAATATAATAGGTTCCTACACAACATTTTAGAATACATTGTAGAAAGATGAAACCTAGAAAATATAGTTACCTTCCAAAATATGTAACTTTTATTTATGGAAAATTAGTAAAAATTTAAGAAAATGGAGTTCTCCTAATATTGGTATGTTATTCTTTTTAAAACATAATGCATATCTTCGCACTCGGCCTCAGGTTTGGTATATAAACACTGATTTTTATTTTGCAAAGTTGTAGTTAAGAGGGGTTCTTGTGCAACATATTTTTTCCATAGTTTTAAATGCCGATTTTTTTTTTTAAATGGATACATTCAATGAAGATATGGAATGAGAAGGTGGAGCGTCGAGCCTTGTTTTGAGAGTCTTAACATAATCAATGAAATTTTTTTAGTGTGTAGGTCATCATTTGTACTTGTGCATGTAAACCAATCAAAAGCTACAAAGAGATTAGAGACCTATGTTTTTACAATCCAAACCTCAAATCAAAGGAGATAACCCATCCACCATGTAGGTGGACGAAGTCATTCACATGAGTTTTTTTAATTAAAAAATATGCACGCATTAATAATGTGTGTGCATTATTTTTCGAGAAATAACATGCATGCATTATTAACACTTGCGTGTTAATAAATGCCAACACATTTTATTTCTTATATTTTAATTTCGTCTTCCTCTATCACTCTCTTTATGTTTTTAAACCCATCTCTCTCTCCTAGTTTCCCTAACACCCCTCCTCTCTAACATACCCGCTCTCTCTTCCTCTTTATTTAACCCCTATCTTCCTCCCCCGGGCCACTAACCACCAAGCCATCTATCTCTCTCCCCCCTCCTGCCCTTACCCGTAACTATGTCCCCCCCTCTCTTTATCTCTCCTCTCACAACCCCTAATTCCCACCTCTCTATCACACCCTCCTACCCCTAACCTCAGACATCCTCTCTCTCTCTCTCTCTCTCTCTCTCTGTGCCTAATCACCCTTCCTTCTAACAAACCCCTTTCATCTCTCTTTTTCTCCTATTTGTCCTCCCTATTCCCCCCACTACCAATAAACCCCATCCTCTATCTTTCTCCCCTCCTTACTTTAACCCTAACTAACCCCCCCTCTTTCTCTCTATCTCCCCTACTCGTTCAACTACCCCTAAATCCCATCCATGTCTATATCCACCAACCTGAAAGACACCACACCTCCCTATCTAATAATACCCCCTACCACAAACCACCACCCAATCTCTTCATCTCTATCTATCCCTCTCCACCTTACTCTTACACCTACCCTTAACCCCCCACATCTATCTCCTAATCCCCCCACCCTTATCCCCCATTCTATGTCTCTCCTAATCCACCTCCCCCTACCACTAACCACACCAACAATCTCTCTCTCTCTCTCTCTCTCTCTCTCTCTCTATATATATATATATATAAACCACTCACCCTCAATCTCTCTCTAGATCTCCTCTATTCCTCGTACCCATAACCCCCTACAACTAATTATTTCTCCTCTATTCCCTGCTGCTCTCTCTTTAAATAGTTTTTATTTATTAAAAATTTTAAAATTTTATTTTATTTTTTAATTGTTTTTTTACTTGTAGAGTTTTTAATATGATTTTTTTTAATTTGAAAGAAACTTTAGTGTTTAAAAAAAAAAATTAATTTGAATAAACTAGATATCTTTTAAATTGTTCTTTTAGCTCATATATATATATATATAATTTGTTTTTATTATTAATTTTATTTTAACTATTTTTTTATTGTCTTTTTTAAGTTTTATAATTTATTGATTTTGTATTTGCATTGTTTTTAAATTTTTAACATTTTTATCATTTATTTTCAAATATTAATAAATAATTTCAAATCAAAAATTTTAATTTTGTTTATTTGTAAAAATTGTTTTTTATGTGATTAAAAAACACAATTGACGAGTTTCTAAAAAATTGTAATTTTATTACAAAAATGATGGTGCGATATCGGTAGCACCATTTTTCAATTTTAGGATAAAAATAGCCACTCAATGCAGCCTATAAAAAATGAGAACTATTTAGAGTTCTTGAGAGGTTGTATAACGTGTCAATCACATTGACTAGCTATTGTCAAAAGAATTTTAGGCACAAAGATAATTAAAGGTTCAGTTGCTAGGTTGTTAGAAATATTTAAGTGGCTTTTAATACAGCGTGAAAGTATACTCATTCAAAATATTGTAATGTCTCCCATCATGTGTTATTTGAATTAATTGTAAACAAGTACACAAGGCATTGCCAATTGTTGTCATGCACATCTAACATACATCTAACATTTTTTAAGTAAATAGAAAAACCTGTTGGAAGTAATATATTATAGGATATAACCTTGAGAACAAAACTAAAAATAGATTGGAGGGCCTTCATTGGAAGGTTGCCTCATTTAGTGTAGAAATTAATTGATGTTGTGAAGGAACTTGTACAAAAGTTTTGGCATGACAAAGCGATGCCCTTGTCCAATAAAAATATGTGTTAAAGTTGAGAAAATGTACCAATGATCATCAACACCACATTAAGTGTAACAAACTTAAATAATAACAACAAACAACAACAATAATAATAATAAACATCAACATATATATATAATAAATAATAATAATTAATAATGCCTTTACGAAAATACATGACTCTTAATGAAAGGGTATTCTACCAAAATATAAATAATGGGCCCTCAATTGTAATTTGGACTTATCTATCAATTTATTGATATTTTATTATCTACGGATATGTGGGTTAGTTTAGAAATTACTTAATTGAGAATATCCAACTATGGATGTTACAGTGGTATCAAAGCTATACGGACCTTGGACAACATTATTTACACCTTGTGCAGATTTGGGTTTCCCAAAAAAATAGGACTTTGTCCTTAAAAAATAAAAAATAAAAAATAAAAAAAGATAAAAGTAACCCCCTCAAAAAAAGAGGTAAAAGAAAAGAAAAGATAAAAGTTAAAAAAAAAGTTAAGAGTGAAACCACATGTGGTTTCTTAAAGTGGGTTTGGGTATGAATATACAGAGTGCATAGTAATAACTACAAAGAAGCAAGTGAGATTTGAACCTAGGTGGGGAAGGTTACACTTACTCCTCCCAACCACCCAATCTACTCGCATTTTACAAAATTATTGGAAAAAAAAAGAGAAGAAGAAGGAAGATTGCCATAAAAAAAGGAAGGTAAAAAAAAAAGAGAAAAAGAAAAGAAGATAAAAGTGAAGTAAAAACACAGTCACAAACAATGGCACCTACATATTCGGAAATGAATTCAGAGCTACAAACACCAATGGATGAGTTAGAGCAATATAATGCGATCAGTAAAAGTATACAAGATGACATTGAGACACAAAAGTGGTTGAAAGAGTGGAGAGACAATGAGAATCGTCGCTTATGGAATCAAAATCGACAGCTAGAACGAACCATAAGTGATAACAAGAAATATTATCTGATCAGGATAAAGAAATATCATGTTTAAAAATTAATAATCAAAACTTAGAATACGAGATCAGAAAGTAAAAAAATGACAACAAATCACCATATGGATGCAATAATGAATTAGAAGAAGAAATAACGCATCTAAACAAACTCATCATGGAAAAAGATGTTGAATTGGCGCAAGTTTGGATGAAGTTAGAAAATCAAGAAACAGAGTTATGTCATCATAAAAAAAAAACTCCAGCAGCAGTATGATGACAGTAAGAAGACACATAAGTTAGAACTTACAAAAGTCAACAAGGTGTTATCAATCAATTCTGAAGAAATTTTTCAGATTAATAAATCATAACAAGGCACTAGTCACAAAAATTAAGAAGTTGAAAAGTAGTAAGAAGACAGAACAATCTACAGAAGACATTGAAGGAAAAATTCTAGACAAACAAGAAGAAAATCGTTGTATCAGAAGGCATAACGAAGATTTTAAGGAAAAACTTAAGAATTCTGAAGATGATAGAAAATCACATGTAGAAGTGATTAAGAAGTTTCAAAATGATAACATGTAGTTAGAAAACAAGTTGGAAAAGATACAGAATGAAACCTTAAAACCTCAAAAAATGAAAATACAACTTTCCGCTCAGATCAATACTAAAAAAATGACACTTGTAAAAGAAAATGACATTGTGAAAATTCCATATTGACACCCCAGCCATAAAAACAGATATTCTAAAAACTGGGAAATGTTGAAAGATAGCGGTACCAATGTGATCAAATCTCCTAACAATAGCTCAATATGGAATTCTGGCAATAGTCCACAACAAATCAATTTGAGATGCATTGATTAGTCCACATATCGAAAGTTGTGCTCAACTCTTAGTAGTTCGTGTCAACATGTTTCGTCAGCTGCGACACCACAAAAAATGATGCAGAAACATTATAAGGCTTTGAGGACAAATCCTTTCTAAGGGAGTGGAAATATAACAAACTTAAATAATAATAATAATAATAAACATCAACATATATATAAAATAAATAATAATAATTAATAATGTCTTTACAAAAAGACAGGACTCTTAATGAAAGGGTGTTCCACAAAAATATAAATAACGGGCCCTCAATTATAATTTGGACTTATTTATCAATTTATTCATATTTTATTATCTACATATATGTGGGTTATTTTAGAAATTAATTAATTGAGAATATCCAACTATGGATGTTACAAATGTGTTGTTTGTAACTGATTTAGAAGAAAACCTACTCTTTGTCTATCATATGACACACATTGCTATAACCAAGAGAGTAACAATTACTCAAAATTATGTGGATATCTTAGAAGACTCTACATGCCATGTTGCTGTAGTGGGTTTTGGTGACCATGATTTGAGAATGTACAAATTCTCCACTTCCTAGGCTTATAATAAAATGCGTTGATCCAAAATTTAGGGGGAACATGGTATAAATTTGAATGTATGAGTCATAAAAGAATTAAATGGAGAGGCCACCCTCTCTCATCCATGATATGTGACCACCCATGGTTGTATTTCATGGTATGGATTAAAGGCACATTATACCTCTCTCATCCATGGTATTTCACAACCCATGGTTTTGACCCATTGAGTTATTGGGTTACTGGTTCTGAGTGATTTTCTTAGTAGGGATTGAGAGTTGAGGCTCAACGAACCCCCTTTGAGCCTCACCCCTCCATGTGGCCATGTGGCATATTTATTTATGTTTCTTTGTCTAGGTTATTCACATCCCATATCTTGTTGCCATGTCCTTATCACAGTTGGTCCATTACAATGTCTCTTCTCCTCCTCTCCCGACATTGAAGCTTCCCGGGTCTCCTCCCCCAAGATCCGGATCATGTGCTTCTGTCACATGCCAATGAGACAATCAAGTTGTGGCATGAGAGATATGGTCATCTAAACTACAGGTACCTCCAAGAACTAAGGAAATCATGGCTGAAGGGATTCCTACCATCAAGTTTTCCAATGGCACATGCAAAGGATGTGTAGTGAGAAAACATGCTAAGAGGAGATATGAGAAATGAAAGGAAATGAAAGTTGTCTGAGTGTTTGGTCTGATCTATTTCGATATTATAGGGCCTCTTCTCACACCCTGATATGGGAATTCAAGGTATTTGTTGGATTTCATAGATGATTTCTCAAGGTACTGTTGGGTGTATTTTCTCAAGCTAAAATATGAGGTTTTTTTAGAATTTCAAAGTGTACAAATCCTTAGTTGAGAATTCATGTGGGAATAAGATCAAGGTTCTTAGGAGTGAAAATGGAAAGGAGTGCGCCAATAATAATTTGCAGTAACTTTGTGAGGAATGTGACATCCAAATGCAACATTATGTGCCCTACACACCACAATAGAATGGTGTTGCAGAGTGCAAGAAAATGGATCTCAAGGAGATGGAAACATGGATGATGGAAGCAAAGGATTTGAATCCTAAGATATGGGATGGATCTATCAACTATGTTGCATATGTGTAACACCCTAGTTTTGACCTCATTTGCATGATGTATATAATGTAATTAATCATGGTGAGGAGCTAAAGGGAAAAGCTCCACCATTGATTTGGTTGTGTATGTTTCGGCAATAGGGATAGTTGCCGATGGTATATCGTGCTATCCGAGACATTATAGTTTGGCATCATGTAAACACGCACATCAATTAAAATAAACCTACAGCTAGCTATGATGGTGCAACGTTAAAATGAAAAGGGCATGATTTTCCAAAGGATAAGGGGGGGAAATTGTGTAACCGTGGGAGCCATTGGGAAAGTGCCATGTGTCAACCACCTTCTTGTCTCTTTCAGCCACCAAGTCATTTGGGGTAGGCGTTAGTTGAGGGAAGTTACTGCTTAAGGAAACGTGGGCATGGGGGGCGTCAGTACAGTAGGCTACTGTCAGCTCTGACGGCACACATACCCAACGATAGAAGCCATCATTTCCCTCACGTAGGTAGTTGGCCTGGTATTCACCTT
Organism: Pseudotsuga menziesii; assembly: GCA_001517045.1. Classification (NCBI taxonomy): domain Eukaryota; kingdom Viridiplantae; phylum Streptophyta; class Pinopsida; order Pinales; family Pinaceae; genus Pseudotsuga; species Pseudotsuga menziesii. Next base: position 15,342 of record LPNX010865258.1, read on the forward strand.
CACGATTGTGGTCTAGGGAATTCCATCCTCACACAAAGAGACGTTCTATTTTCCTCACACACAATTTTCCCATGTTTTTCCTCACGCACCAATCGGGGTCCTCCTTTGGTTTTGTGCATGTAGCGAGCTGGAAGAGCATCCTCAAGGGCACGATTTCTATTGTGTATGTTGAATAGCCGTCGTTTTCATCCACGATTCGAGCTTGATGTTAGTTTAACCCACGATTTGGGTTGTTGTCATTCTTCCCATGATTTTTTGATGCTGTTGAGAGTCCCATTTCTTCTTCCATTTTGGACTGTGTGTGTCTCTCCTTCTTCCATTTTGCACTGTGTCTTTTTCCCTTTGCACATAGGCTGGGAATTTGTTCTTTCCCCTTTTCTACCTGTGTAAGTTCTTTAGCCATTACATTGGGGATTGTGTGTGCTGTGGGCTCTTGGATGTTGGACGACTGCCAATTTCCACATCTGTTGGCTGAGTTTTCCCTTGTTTGTGCTGGGAGTTTTCCTTCTTCCCCAACTGCAAACTGCGTAAGGTTCTCATTGTTTCCTCATCAAATTGTGGTCTGCGTTTATGTCTTCCTTTTTCCCAAGATTGGGAATGTGTAAGGTTGCCATATTTTCTTTGTGAGTTTGGGATGTCAATTCACCTTGGTTTTGGGTTGCTTATGGGTTGCTAAGGCAGCAGACATCTTTTGGGGGATTGTTGCTGAGTTGTTTTGGCCACGCTAGGGCTAAGAACAAATTTGGAGTGTGGTTGGACCTGAATTTTGTTTCACCTTTTGTTTGGGATTGTCACCAACTTGTCTTTTCCTTCTTTACAGAGTTGTGAATGGGTTGTGTTGCTGCAGTATGCAGTGGTTGGTATTTGTACTGTTGAGAGTGGGATTAGAGGCTAGGTATTATTGAGAAGACTGGTGTTGAGGCCACCATATTAGCATTTATCCTTTCCTAGCTCCTTCACAAGCTCGTAAAACCCTAATGTGTGTGGATTTTGCTGATCATGTACCTTGGCTATGTGTAAGCTTGCATTAACCCTTATCCCTTGAGGAATCATGCCCAACTCGGGGGTGGTAGTGTTGCTGAGAGATTGATGAGCACGCTGGCCTATGGCTGGGTGGAACATTGTAGCAACGTAGCTGGTTGTGGGGTGAGATCTTCATAAAAAAGATAAGTACTCCTGACTGTTTCATCTCTGCAATTATATCTACTGTTTCATGAATTAGGATGAACATGTTGAATGTTGAAATGTATATGTTTTCTTACGCTGAATTTTGAGTACGATGTATCATTGCATGTGTTATGCATCTTAGCATGTATTATGTTAAGCTTTTTAATTTCAGCATTTATCCCTGTTCATGTTCACGGGGTTGTTTGCCCATTTGTTTGGTGTTAGTAGCCGGTCGGAGGGTCGGGGACGTTACAGAGCAGTACCAGAGCTCATGTTGCAGCATGGGCCTAAATGGGCCATGAAAGATGTAGTAACAGAGCATATGTTATAGAAATTGGGCCTCAGAGGGCCATGAAGAATCAGTTAACAAAGGCAGGGTTCCTTCTGCCCAAAAGAAAATAGGAGTAATATGTGAATGACAAGAGAAAATTCCAAAAAATTTCTAAGTTTGAAAATCATCGGATAATCTAGGCGGAAGTCCACCCGATGTACAATGGATAGAACCTTGATACGGAGCTGCAACGACGGGAACCTTCACAAGAAGTCTTCCAATGCAGCGGCAGAGACAGAAGAAAGGGGAGAATCACTGGAAGGAATTCGTAAGAGCGGAAACGAAGGGGTGTTGAGAGCCAAAGCCATCGGGCAAAATAAGCCGACAAAGAGGAAATCCTTTAAAAAAAATTCTAAGTGTTGAGACCATCAGATCATCAGAGAACTTAGTTGGAAGCCCCTCCGATACAGACCCTGGCGGCAGTGAGAGATAGAGGAAGTATGAGCCGACGAAGCAGAAGAAAGATGATGAAGACTACCGAAACATCAGCACATTTAGATGAAAGGAATTCCGATGCCATTGGAAGAAAACAATGGAAGTCGGAGCCGTAGTTGCGGAAGGAATCATCCAAAGACTGTCGAAACATTGGCGAAGTATAGCTGAGGAAACCGCCGATGATACAATGGAGGAGGAAGACATTGGGAAAAAATATTCTAAGTATTTGTCGGCTATCGGCGGAGGATAGTTAAAGGAAGAGCCGAAGTTGTGGCAAGGATCTCTTGAAGGCCACCAAGACGTCAGGAGAAAATAGATGTTGAGGGTGCCAATACATCAGCGGAAGAAGGTAGAAAGAGAAAAATTTTGAAAATTTTGAAAATTTGAAAATTCCTCTAAGTATGGAAATCGTCGGTGAAAGTTAGTTGTTTTAGCAGTCGATGCGGCTGCAAGTATCTGAGAAAAATAGAAGATGAGGTTGCTGATGTAGCAGTGGAAGAGAAGAGAAGGTTTTGGCAGAAATTAGTTTAGGGCAGAGCCGTAGTTTCAACGGAGATCTCCCGAAGATCGCTGAAACGTCGGTGAAAATTATTTGATTAAGTAGCCGATGCGGCGACGGATGAAGGGAGAAGTTTTCCCAAAGAGCTGGAAGCGTCAAAAAAATGGAGACGATTGAGCAGCTGATACAGCGGTGGAAGGAAGAAGAAAATTTCCAAAAATATTTCTAAGTACAGAAAACGTTGAAAAAATTTAGTTGATTGGACCGCCGATGAGCGTCAGATGAAAGATGAAGATCAGACCACCGAAGTGTCGGAAGCTTAGAGAAATATCCATAAGACAGGTAGAGGATTGATCATCGATGGATAACCTTTGGCATCATTGATAAATTCCAGAAGTGTAGATGAACAGACCACCGATACATCGAAAGACTAGTGGTCTTGAGCACTGATAGAAGTCAGAAAAGTTTAGTCGATTCTGAGTCCACTGTTGTGGATGCCTAAGGAACTATCCACCCAATGGATAGTGGTTCGGGTCACCGATGCAGCAGAAAGGATTTGTTGTTCGAATCGCCGGTGCGACAGTGAAGACTAGTGGGTCAGATCGCCAGAAATCCATTGGTGAGACCACCGATGGATTGTATGGTCTGTGGAACCCACAGTCGGTTTGTTTCCCATAGCTGTGGATACCTAAAAGAACTATCCACCCAAAGAATTGTGGTTCTAATTGCCGATGTGGTAGTGGTTAGTGGTTTCGATCGCCGATACACTACCATCGCCGATAGTGATTCAGAAGCCTAGAAAACCGAAGATCCGATGCAGCGGAAAATGTTAGTTGTTAGGGCCGCCGATGAGCACCAGAGGAAAATTGTTGTTTGGATCACCAAAGCATCGGAATGATAGTTGGCAAGAGACCCGATGAACAGTCCAGAAGTCTAGAGGACTGAAGGTCCGATACAACGGAATGTTAGGTGTTGGAAAAATTGTTGGAAAAGGGCCGGATTTGATGAAGGAAAGTTTTGGAGTTTCAAGTGGGATTTTTAAGAGATTTCAGGGGTTTTTCAGTGAAATTATCAGTAGTCTTTCAGCAGCTTCATGGATGAATAGGGAAGAGAATCCTAGGTGGCTGAAGTTCACATTCTAGACCAAAATACAGTTGTGTGTTTTGCCTAAAATTGGTGAAAACCTTCATTCTTAGAAGTGGTGTGGTTTTCACACGTGAGGTCAGAATAAAGTTTGTGGATAGGAGTTGGAAATCTTATCCAGTAGGGAACAAGGGAAAGTCACCAGAATCCAAGTATGGAGCAACAAAGTGCTAATGATGGCCACTGCTGTCAAATGGACAAATCTGGGAAATTGCATGCCTAGAGATAGCAAGACTATGAAGTCAAACCAGCTGTTGTATGGAAGAGGAGTTCCATTCGAGGATGTGGGACTTGAAAAGGGAAGTTTCTTTAAACCCTATCTTGCTGATTATAACTACATTTCCTAAGTTTTATGCATGAAATGCATGAGGATATGCCTTGCATACATAGGATATTGAGGGTTATACATCTATAATGAACCACTAATGATAGTTATTGCATTGGTGGAAAAACCAATGACAACATGGGCCTGACTGAATATGTTGTTGATGCTGTCAAATGTGACTAGCAACCCTCTAGGGGAAGGGATAAGGAAACCAGTCCATAATCAAAAGTTGGTGATCAAATTCTACAATCCTCTGCAAGATACCGACTAAATTGGTAATGTCAAAGGTGTAAGTAGGATCCATGTAGGTAATGGGTTAATTATGATAAATTCCAAGGAGTGGTAAAGGTAAGAGACCTCATACCATGTGGATATTTGAATGTTATACTATGTTCATATAGAAAGGTTTCATGCCTGTATATATTGATTGAGCTTGGTAGCGCAAGGAAAGTAAGTACTGATGATATTGATTATAGTAATGCATCCTATATGAAGTAGTCAGGGTTAGGCCATGCATGGTGTGTTGACTGCATAGTATTCCAGAATCAATGCAAGGTAGCATGGAATGGATATGCATTAAAAATATTTTATGAATCTTGTAGTTATGCATTGGACGGATTGCATAAGTAAAGGTGCAAATGTTGTGATGCATTGCATGAATGCATTGAGATGAGTGAATGTGATATTATGGATAACTAATGGCTGAAATGATGAACTGATGACAATTCAAGAACCATTTCAAAGGCTATTATGAATGTAGGATAGTAAGTGCATAAAGAGGATAGTCATGATCAATTGGCTGCCGAGAATGCTCTATGGAAGAGTAAGGTGGTACAAATGATATGCTTGTGAAGTAAGGAGTATCTAAACATTCCATTTAATTGCATGAATGATGTGACTATACCTTGCAAATGTTAGTATGATAATGATTGCGTGAAGTAAATGAGTTTTGGTAATATTGATGTCATTAACAGCTGGAAGTATTGAATTTATAAATTCTGGAAATGTTTCAAGTGATCGTTGCAGCAATGAAAATGTTATATGCATCCACACTTACCAAGTGTTTGGTTTATTGAAGCTCAGGTTTCAGGTAGATTATTTAGAGCATGGCAATGAGAGTAAGACCATGACTAATTCCGGAATCTACCATGTGAAAGAGCCAAACCTTATGAGAAGAGTCTCATGGCTATGAAAATAGTGGGTATGCATAATGGGTTGTTAAATTTGAATTGTGAATTTCGGATTTGAGAAATTGCTGACAACTACTAATCACTATTGGCTCCATAAGATTTTGTCAGGAGGACGCATTGTGAGTGGGTATTCATACTATGCTAGTAAGCATAAAACTATAATGGGCATAGTGGTGCTGCTCACAAGAGACCCACAATTGAGGATCACCTCATTGCCAAGCAAACTAATTTCTGTAGTAGACTGAATTGCAAATTCCTAATGAATTTGATTACTAATGTCATTGCTTGGTTATGGAACAATCAATTTTGATTGTATTATCAGATAATGATTGACTGTTTGGCTATTTGATGAATGTGCCAGGGGTACACACTGTAGGAAGATCATGTGTGATGGCCTACAGGAGCCAAACTTCATGGGAAGGTTTTCCCTTATCTTGGAAATGGGTTTCGGGTGAAACTCCATTGGACATTTTGGAAATGTCTCATATGCACTACATGTTTGGTAAGCAACATGAGTGAGATGGTGTAGATTATGTCTGTAAGACATGTGTGGATATGAAATGTAAAAAGGATTTGGGATGGCTAACTGAGGGACTGTCAACTCGGAGAAGGGAGCCCCATTCCTCCTTAACGAAGGAATACTATGTCGGCAAATGGATAAGTGTTATGTGACCCTTGCTAAGAATATGCATGTCAAATTATTAAAATTCCATATGTAGAACATGTTTTGATTTTATTTCCATGATGAACGATTGCTTGAGTATGAGTAGGGCCTACATGGCACACACTGGGAAAGGGTGCACACTTTTTTGATGTAGAGTCATGAAAGGGTTTTCAATATTGACTACACCCTAGGGAGTGGGCGCACTCCTGGTGTCTCAATACTTGATAGTGAATGATATGAAATATGATTACAGTTTTAGAGAAATAATGCTGATGAGTTTGCTTATATTTGTTGTGTTGATAGGCTAAATAGATGCAGTTGGGTGTTGCACCCTAAAGAGAAAAGGAAAATGGTTGTTGTGAGGGGTTGCGGAGTAAGGGTTATTGTTGATATATGTGTGCATTATTGTTGATATAGTGTATGTTGGTATAAGTGTAGTGTTGATATAAGTGTATGTATTATTGTTGGTATAAGTGTATGTTGAGCTGTTATATGCCTGGGGATCCATAGTAGATCCTGGACCTAGAAATGGTCGTGGTAAAGTTCCAAGCCCAGTTGACATGAGGGTGTACTGGTTAGACATTAATTATTTGATGTTGTGGAGAAGCCTGCATGTTGACCTAATATCCAAGTCCATAGGCGATCCCAAGGCTTGCAAAGTGAAGCAGGATCCTGTGGACCAACGAGGAAATGCACAATACAGATAAGTATTGGATTATTTTGCTTATCAATATACATGTGTATATGATTTGGTTATGATGTTTTAATCTCTTGTTCTAGAGATAAAACCGATGAGAATAAACTAAACATGTGAATCTATTCAATGTTTGGATATAGGTATCGCTGGGAGAGAGGAGTATGAGAGCATCCTAGGGGTGCATGTGGACATGTGACTGTCCTGGAAAGCTTAGAATGAGCGGAAATGAAAAAGGTGCTAGTGAGACTGTGAAGTTCCTAGCAGCCGAGGAAACCATGTGGGGAGGCTCCTTGGTTTAGAGGTCTGGAATAGACTGGAGACACTAAGTGTCATGACCAAGAGGGATTGGTCCAGCATTCACGATGAAGTGAAAGAGGATGAGAGCATGAAAAGCCATAGTGGTGGTGTGGGTTCCAGGATGGAATAGAACATAGAGGGGAAAAACTCTTGCTGCTCTCTCTTGCCTTTTTAATTATATATATATATATATGCATGGTGAAAAACAAATGATTGTTGAATGCATGTATGACTGAAAATGGAATGTGTGTATTTGCTGAAAGTAAATTGTGAATGCTGGAATAGTTAATTCCCTGCCCAAGAATGGACATGAATGAGCTCGTCTGCCTGTTGGGAAGGCATGAAAAATATGAAAGTATCCTTGATGAGACTTGGACTATCATTCCAATTGGGTAATTAACTGACTGATATTAATGTCTATATTATGCTTGGTCTGACAAGATTTCAATGGTGCATTTCACAGGTGAGAAAAGTGAAACTCGGTGGTGCACATTGATCATGGAAGCAGATCAAAAGTTGTTGGACTTGGATGGAAGTCTCCTTCAAATGATTTCCAAGACCTAAGAAAATATTGGGGAGATGCTCAAGATACAGAAAAGGTAGAATGAAATGAACCACCATATTTTGCAAGACTCTATTGGTTTGCAAAGGGAGGTGAAAATCCTTTTGGGAGCAATTGGTAAGGGAAAGGAAGGTGGATCAGTGATGGGACATTCGTACAAGAGACCTATTAAGAAACAGTCCAGGCATGGAGACTCAAAGGAAATTGAGCAGGTAAAGATGAAGCAGCTAGTGAAATGTTGGGAATGCGGCGGTCATCATCTATGCTGGGACTGCCCAATGAGGGAGCATAAAGAGGGCAGCATCCATAAAGCTCCTAGGCTTCGAGATAAGATGAAAGCTGAGAACTAGCAGGAGAATTTCGTGGAAGCCGAGGGGCTTGGTCCTGAACGTTCAAAGTAAATAATTGAACGTGGGACAGATCTGCAAAATTTTGAAATTTTGGATGTCCAAATCGTATATGTATTTCTATGTATTGGAACACCAAGGACGACATTATTCCAAGGGGGAGGGGAATGTAACACCCCGGTTTTGACCCCATTTGCATGATGTATATGATGTAATTAATCATGGTTATGAGCTAAAGGAAAAAGCCCCACCATCGATTTAGTTGTGTATGTTTCGGCAATAGGGATAGTTGTCGATCGTATATCATGCTATCTGGAACATTATAGTTTGGCATCATGTAAATACGCACATCAATTAAAATAAACCTATAGCCAGCTACGACGATGCAACGTTAAAATGAAAAGGGAATGATTCTAAAGGATAAGGGGGGGGGAATGATGAACCTTGAGTCATGGGGGGAAAATCCATGTGTTAACCACCTTCTTGTCTCTTTCAGCCACCAAGTCTTATGGGGCAGGCATTAGTCGAGGGCAGTTACTACTTGAGGAAACATGGGCATGGGGGGTGTCAGTATGGCAGGCTACTATTAGCTATGATAGTACGCATACCCAGTGGCAGAAGCCATCATTTCCCTCATGCAGGGAGTTGACTTGGTCTTCACCTTCATGATTGTGGTCTAAGGAATTCCATCCTCACACAGAGAGATGTTCTGTTTTCCTCACACACAGTTTTTCCATATTTTTCCTCACGCACCGGTCGGGGTCCTCCTTTGGTTTTGTGCATGCAGCGAGCTAGAAGAGTGGCCTCAAGGGCACGATTTATGCTGTGTATGTGGAATAGCCATGGTTTTCATCCACGATTCGGGCTTGATGTTGGTTTAACCCGTGATTTGGGTTGCTGTCATTCTTCCCATGATTTTTGGATGCTGTTGAGAGTCTGATTTCTTCTTCCATTTCAGACTATGTGTGTGTCTCTTTCTTCCATTTTGGACTGTGTCTTTTCCCCTTTATGCATAGGATGGGAATTTTTTCTTTCCCCTTTTCTGCCTGTGTAAGTTCTTTAGCCATTATATTGGGGATTGTATGTGCTGTGGGCTCTTGGATGTTGGACGACTGCTAATTTCCACATCCATTGGATGAGTTTTCCCTTGTCTATGCTGGGAGTTTTCCTTCTTCCCTAACTGTGGACTGTGTAAGGTTCTCATCGTTTCCTCATCATATTATGGACTGCGTTTATGTCCTCCTTTTTCCCTATATTGAGAGTCAGACTTCTGCCCCTATTTTGAGACTGTGTAGGGTTGCCATAGTTTCTTTGTGAGTTTGGGCTATCGATTCACCCTGGTTTTGGGTTGCTTCTAGGTTGCTGAGGCAACAGACGTCTTTTGGGGGATTCTTGATGAGTTGTTTTGGCCATGCTAGGGCCAAGAACAACTCTGGAGTGTGGTTGGACCTGAGCTGTGTTTCGCCTTTTGTTTGGGATTTCCACCCGGTTGTCTTTGCCTTCTTCACAGAGCTGTGAATGGGTTGTTTTTCTATAGTATGGAGTGGTTGGTATTCATACTGTTGAGATTGGGATTAGAGGCTGGGTATGCTTGAGAAGACTGGTGTTGAGGCCACCAGCTTAGCATTTAGCCTTTCCTAGCTCCTTGAAGACCTGGTAAAACCCTACTGTGTGTGGGTTTGGCTGATAATGTACCTTGGCTATGTGTAAGCCTGCATTGATCCTTATCCCTTGAGGAATCATGCCCAGCTTGGGGGTGGCAGTGTTTCTGAGAGATTGATGAGCACGCTAGCCTATGGTTGGGTGGAATGTTGCAGCTACGTAGCTAGTTGCGGGGCAAAATCTTCATCAAAAAGATAAGTACTCCTGATTGTTTCATCTATGCAATTATATCTACTATTTCATGAATTAGGATGAACATGTTGAATGTTGAAATGTATATGTTTGCTTCCATTGAATTTTGAGTACGATGTATCCTTGCATGTTTTATGCATCTTAGTATGTATTATGTTAAGCTTTTTAGTTTCAGCATTTATCCTTGTTCATGTTCATGGGGATGTTTACTAGTTTGTTTGGTGTTAGTAGTGTCCTCTTCGCCGGTCAGAGGGTCGGTGACGTTACAATATGTTAAAAAAAAATCTCCACACAAAGCATTTGATGACAAAACTCCATATGAGGCTTGTGTTGGTTAGTCCCATAATACCGAGAGCGGGGGGGGGGGGGGGGGGGGGGGGGTGAATCAGTATTGGCCCTTTTTCAATTAAAACAAAAAAAATAATAGACAAGTAAGACATAATTTTTATCGTGGAAACCTCAAAGAGAAAACCACCAACACAAACTCATTAATAAGATGAACCTTACAAAATTGTTTATCTGCTACTAAAAAAAGGATGCAAACAACACCCTAGGTTTTTCCTGCAACTACATACCAGGATCCTACAAAACCCCTATGGTTTTTCTACCTGCTCCAATAGGCAAGGATGCTACAACACCCTGTTCTTCAGCTATGACTAGAAAGGAGTATTGGACCCCATACAGACCTATGGCCTGCCCTAGCGCCACCCTACCACCCTAATATGATTTTCTCATACTTTTGGAATAGCTGTAAACTATTCACTTTGGACTCTATCAAACTTACTGATAGAGATAATTAATTCTTTACATATTCATTCATTTAAATACCCTATACTTACTTTGTAACAACGCAACACTTCATTGTTGCACTCTTTCATTTTGGATCATGACTGTTTATTTACAGACACACCCAATCATCATTGAACTGCTCAATTGTCGCATCTTCTTCAACAATGGAAATGTTTCATTTTCCCCATGGCTCAGAATTCATTTCCACAACCTTGTTTATCGTCATCTAGTGTTTCCGCACTCTCCTTCTATAGATACAATCTGGATAGTTGATCTTATATTCGAATCTCTTCAAACCGTTGATCTACTCTACATATTTCTTCTTGAAATTGTATTTCCCCAACACGGTTTCCTCATCAATGAATCCCCATCATTGATATTCCTCTGGCATTTTCCTGACCCTTGATATTTTATTTTGTGGGATGCGAGATGTCGATTGTCCATTTTTTCCTTTCTACAAACTTCTTTTCACACGCTCCTTTCCACAAGCTTCTTTCTGTAAGTTCCTTTCTGCACCGTCGATTTTCTTTTGCAGAACTAATCTCAGCTGTCCGATATTTCTAGATTGTGGGATGCAGGATGTGGGATGCTTGACCAACTTTCCAAAGTTTTCTCCTTGTAACTTTTCCTCCATAATCTTTCCAACCATTGGATATTTTTGGCCTTCTCTACAACCGTTGATTTACTTTTTGTTGTGGATCTCATGGATCTTTGTAGATCTGTTATCTCCCTTGCATATTTTGTCACGAATCTCTCCTGGACCATCAGATCTTTGTCTGCGGACTCAATCCACACCGTCTTTTTTGATATTTTATGGATTATACAAAAACCGATCCTCATTCAACTTGCTATAGGGTTATTCATTTGTCATTCCTTTGTTATTCTGGATACCTACAACCTTCAGTCTGCTACCATCTCCACTGGTTATTCCTTTTTCATTTGTGAACACTTTTGACATCAATGACAACTATATGTTCAACAATCTCCCCCTTTGGCATTGATGGAAACCTCTAAACACTCTCCCCCTTTGACAACAATGACAAAGGAACTTTTCTATTTGATAGCTCCCCCTGTCATCATTTCTCCCACTGATATTGAGTTATCTCCTCTTAGTACTTTTGTAATATAATTGCTCCCATTTTCTATCTAATACGTTTAAAGGATTCCTTAGGTAGTGGTCTAGTGAAAATGTTAGCAATCTATTCTTTTGTGTCAATGTATTCTAATTTGATAGTTTTCTAAGATACCTCTTCTCTTAGATAGTGATACTTGATCGGTATATGTTTTGTCTTAGAATGCCTGATAGCATTTTTAGACATATTTATAGTACTAGTGTTATCACATTTGATTACTATTGGATTTTCATATTTTACAAGTAGATCTTATAGGGTTTGTCTCATCCAAATAACTTGAGTGCAACATGAGGTGGCAGCAATATATTATGCTTCTTCTTGAGAAAGTGAAATAGAGGATTTTTTTTTTACTTGACCATGATACTAAACAATTTCCCAAAAAAAATGATGCTCCACCAGTACGTTTTTGGTCATCAACACTTCCTGCCTTATCTGCATCAATAAATGCCTTTAGGGTAAAGTCTTGTCCTTTCGGATACAATAAACCGTACTCCATAGTGGATTTTATATATTTGAAATTCCTTTTTACTGCAGTTACATGTGTTTCCTTGGGAGCTGACTGGAATCTAGTTACCAATCCAACAGCTTGCATTACATATGGTCTTGTGGCTGTTACATATAATAGACTGCCGATCATGGATCTAAACATGGTATGATCTACTTCCAGAGATTCATCATCCTTACCTAACTTGTAACCAGTGACGATTGGACTACCCACAGGTTTGGAATCTTCCATTTTAAACGTTTTCAAGACATATTTTATGTACTTAGTTTGGGATATGAAAATTCCTTCGTCTGTTTGGTAAACTTGCAATCCTAGAAAGAAAGTTGATTCCCCCAACATTGACATTTTGAATTCTTTCTTCATTTAAGAGGAAAAATCTACACTTAGTATTTGAATATTGCTTCCAAATGTAATATCGTCCACATAGACAACAACAATGATCATGTTTTTCTCTTTGATATTTAGGTAAAGATTACTTTCAGTGGATCCTCTTTTAAAACCTTGTTGTTATAAGTATCTATCTGGTCTTGAAAACCATGCTCTTGGAGCTTGTTTGAGACCATAGAGAGCCCTTTTCAATTTACAGACATAGTCATTGTTCCCTTACAACAGAAACCCCTCAGGTTGTTCAATATATACTTCTTCTTCTAGTTTTCCATTTAGCAATGTATACTTAATATCCATTTGATATAATTTGAAGTTTTTATAGCATGACAGTGCTAAAAAAATTCTGATAGCTTCAATTCAGGCTACATGAGCATAATTTTCTTCAAAATCATTACCTTCCATTTGGGCATACCCCTTACAAAACAAATCTTTATTTCTTCCTTATTACTTGTCCATCTTGATTGAACTTGTTTTTAAAAATCCATTTGGTTCCTATAATGTTCTTATCTTTATGTCTTCGGACAAGTTCCCAGGTCTCATTTTTCTCAATTTGGTCTAGTTCTTCATTCATGGATTTGACCCATTCATCACTTTTGTTGGCTTCTGTAAATTTCCTGGGTTCTACTATTGAGAGTAGGGCTTGTTCAACACCTGGTAGTTGTGTTCTTGATTTAACTACAACATTTTTATCACCCATGATCTATGATTCTGGATGATCCTTTTGTATCCTTCTTGACGAAATTTTAGTGTCAGGTCTAGGAAATTCTTCATCATCTTCCTATGTATCTTCCTCCTCTTTGTCTTTTTATTTGTTATGAATGCTCTTTTCCTTTTTCAATTCTTCTATATTTTCATCACATGTATTAATATTGTCAGCATCTTCCTCTTTTCTTGGTTCATCTAGTTTTGCATCAGCACTTTCTAAAATATTATGTAACCTTTTATTGAAACATATATATGCCTTTTTGGTGGATGAATATCCTAGAAATATCCCATCATCAGTCCTAGAGTAAAACTTTCCAAGGTCATCCTCCTTTCTTTTGATGTAATATCTACTGCCAAACACATTAAAATATTTGACTGAGGCTGGTCTTCCATACCATAATTCGTAGGGGGTCTTAGCCTTTTTCACTCTAAGTTTCCCTCTGTTAACTATGTAAACATTTGTGTCTATAGCTTCTCTCCAAAAAGAATTTGACAGTTTTGCTTCATTAAGCATTGTTCTAGCAGCTTCTTGGATTGTTCTTTTCTTCCTTTCAACAACCCCATTATGCTAAGCATTTTTTGTAGCTGAAAATTGTCTTTTCATTCCATGACTCTCATAGAACTCATTGAATTCATTGGAAGTAAATTCTCCCCAATTATCTGATCTAAGACATTTGATTTTCATACTTGATTCATTTTCAGTTATTTCCTTGAATATTTTAAATTTTTCAAAAGCTTCTTATTTTTCTTTGAGGAATGCCACCAAGGTCATCCTTGTGTAATCATCTATGAGCAACATGAAATAGTGATCTCCTTGCAGGAATTTAGTTTTGGTTCGTCCAAAAAGATCTATGTGTATTATTTCCATAGGGTGTGAGGTCATATGATCTTTCATTTTAAAACCGGCTCTGGTTTGCTTGCCATGCTGACAGTGTCTACATACAAAGTTTAGAGGAACTATAATTTTAGGTAGATCTCTTATAGCTTCCTTCATTCTTATCTTGGAAATATTGTCAAAACTTAAATGTCCCAACCTTCTGTGCCATAACCAACTTTCATCTACCATACTTAAGTAACTTTGGTTTTCATTTTCCAAGATTTATACATTGTTTGTATTTCTCATAGCAATGCCAACAACCTTTCCCAATTTCTTATTCTTGATTTCACATTTTTCTGAGTGAAATATACAAATGTGTCCTTGGTCGCATCCTTGACTTACACTGAGAAGATTAGGTTTGAGTTTTTCAACTAGCAAAACATTTTGTACATTGATCTTCCTGTTGACAACAGTTGTTCCTTTTCCAATTCTTTTGGAGGACAAACTATCTCCAAAAGTGTTTTTTCCCTTATTGTTCTTTAGTGTAATGAATTTGCTTCGGTCACTAGTTATATGTTTTAAACAACCACTATCGAAGTTCCATAAATTTTGGCTTTTGGTTGCGCATAAAGCAATTATGGACCTTTCCTTACCTTCTTTTGCTCTCCAATACTTATTTTGTTTGGTGTTCTGAGATTTCGTTGGAACAATATTATTTATAGAAGCCTTTAGTTTGCAATCTCTCGCTATATCTCCATGGTTATTACATTTATAACATTCTATGTCATATCGTTGGAGTAGTGTAAAAAGATTCTTACTTTCCTTCGACTTATCATTTGATGAGTTTTTCTTGTATTCAGAATCTTTTCTTCCAATTCTACAATGGAAAGATTTATGACCAAAATTATGACATGAATATCAGTAACCTAAGAAGATATATAGATATCTATTTGGTCTCTTAGCTGTTATATTATTTCTATTTTTATCGTGAGAGATTGAGCCTGTTTTATTGCTTCCTTCCCTTTTAGCTAGAGTCTTTAGTACTTCAGCATTGCTTTTCTTACTTCCTTCTTGATTAGTGACAGGAAAAATATTTGGATTCTTTTCTTTAACTAACCCCAAACCATATTTATCACTTAATTGTCTTTGGCTACTCAGAATGTCATCTAGAACCCTTGAGTTGTTCTTAAAATTTGATTTGATAGATCCTTCATCAATCTTTCTCTTGAATTCCATGATCTCTTCTGCAAGTTTTCCAAACTCTTGTATTCTTTATTTTAGCTATAGGTTTAGGTCCTCCTCAACCTTTTCGGCCACTAGAAGACGAGCTTCCAATTGGTTGATGATGATATTTGACTGTTTGTTCTTCTTCCTACATTTCTCAACTTCTTCAAGGGCGCTAACAAGTTCAGATCTTACATCTAATTCACCTTCTATATCTGAGTCACTATTTGAGGCTTGAGTGTCTAGACCCATAAATAAAACTTCAGTTTCTTCAACTTCACTTTCATCTGAATCTTCACTATCTTCCATGGTGTAAACAAATTTCTTGTTTCTTGTTTTACTCCTTTTGAATTTTGAATTTTCCTTTTCTTCATTCTCATCTTGTTTAGTGTAGGTGCATTTAGAGGAAAAATGTCCAATCCTTCCACAATGAAAACACTTTAAAGGTATTTTTCCCTTGTATTTTTTAGTCCCGCTCTCAAGTTTAGTGATGAAAAGAGATTCCTCATCATTTGGGTTTTTTTATTGATATTTTAAGGTGGCTTTAAAAGTTGCTTATTTTCTTGAAGTTCTATTTTTTCCTGTCCTCATTTCATACAGAGTGAGAATTCCATGTAGCTCATCCATTGTTATATTTTTAAGATCATCTCGTTCTTATAAGGTGGATACTTTTGGGTTATGCCTCACTAGTAATGTTCTTAGTACTTTTCTTACCACTTCATTTTATTTTATTTTTCCTCCAAGCCCTATGATCGCCTTAACAACTTCATCTACATGAAGAAGGTATTCACCAATATTCTCTTCTTCTTTCATGTTAAGACTTTCAAATTTACCTTTATATGTTTGAACTTTGGATTCTTTGACCTTAGATTCTCCTTCATAGATTATTTTCAACTTGTCCCACGCTTGTTTGGGAGATGTGCATTACATAAATTTAGTAAATACTAATTGTGTTAAACCATATAAGATTGCATTTAGAGCTTTGGCATTGCCTTCATATTCTCCTCGTTCAACTATGTCTGTAGGGTATTGGTTTCCAATGTTAAGTTCTTTTTTTAGTTGCTTCCCAAAATTTCCATCCTAGGGACATCAGATAACACCTCATTCTAATACTCCAGTACGCATAATTATGTCCAGTAAATAGTGGAGGTTTGTTAGTGGACAATCCTTCTTGTTGATCCATTTTGTCTCTTGAATGGGATATTCCTTCCAGTGTTTAAGTTGTTGTGAAAGAACCTACTCTAATACCAATTGTTGGTTTATCCCACAATTTTGAGAGGGGGGGTGAATTAGTATTGACCCTTTTTCAATTAAAACACACAATAATCAACAATTAAGACACAGATTTTATCGTGGAAACCTCAAAGAAAAAACCACCAACACAAACTCATTAATAAGATGAATTTTGAAATTTTTTTTATTTGCTACTATAGAAAGGATGCAAAGCACACCCTAGGTTTCTCTTGCAACTACAGACTAGGATGATGCAACATCCCTTTGTTTTTTTTCCCGCTTCTACAGATAAGGATGCTACGACTCCCTGTTCTCCAACTATGACTAGAATGGAGGCTTTGACCCCCTACAGACCTGTGTCTTGCCCTAGCACCACCCTGCCACCCTAATCTGATTTTCTCAGACTTTTGGAATAGTTGTAAACTATTCACTTTTGACTCTATCAAACTTACTAACAGAGACAATTAATTATTTACATATTCATTCATTTAAATACCCTATAATTACTTCATATCAATGTAACTCTTCATTGCTACGCTCTTTCATTTTTTATCATGAATTTTTATTTACAGACACACCCAATCATCATCCAACCACTCAATCATCACATCTTCTTTAGCAATGGCAACGTTTCGTTCTCCCCATGTCTCACAATTCATTTTTGCACCCCCGTTTATCGTCGTCCATTTTTTCTGCACTCTCCTTCTCTAGATACAATCTAGATCATTGATCTTATATTTGAATCTCTTTAGACTGTTGATCGACTCTACATATTTATTCTTGAAATTGTATTTCCCCAACACGGTTTCCTCATCAACGAATCCCCACCGTTGATATTCGTCGGGCATTTTCCTAACCCTTGGTCTTTTATTTTGTGGGATGCGGGATGTCGATTGTCCATTTTTTCCTTTCCACAAACTCCTTTTTGCATGATCCTTTCCACAAGCTTCTTTCTATAAATTCCTTTCCACACCATCGATCTGCTTTCACAGAACTAATCTCAGTTGTCCAATATTTCTAGATTGCAGGATGTGGGATGCTTGACAAACTTTCCAAAGTTGTCTCCCTACAACTTTTCCTCTGCAATATTTCCAATTGTCGAATATTTTCGTCCTTCTCTATGACCATCGATTTACTTTTTGGCACAAATCTCATGAATCTTTGTAGATATGTTATCTCCCTTGCATCTTTTGTCACGGATCTCTCCTGGACCATCAGATCTTCGTCTGCGGACTCAATCCCCATCGTCTATTTTGATATTTTATGGATTATACAAAAACTGATCCTCATTCAACTTGCTATAGGGTTATTCATTTGTCATTCCTTTGTTATTCTGGATACCTACAACCTTTAGTCTACCACCATCTCCACTGGTTATTCCTTTTTCATTTGGGAACACTTTTGACATCAATGACAACTAAATGCTCAATAATCTCCCCCTTTGGCATTGATGGAAACCTCTAAAAATTATCCCCCTTTGACAACAATGAAAAAGGAATGTTTCTATCTGATAGCTCCCCCTATCAGCATTTCTCTCACTAATATTGAGTTCTCTCCTCTTGGTACTTTTATAATAGAATTACTCCCATTTTCTATCTAAGACATTTAAAGGATTCCTTAGGTAGTGGTTTGGTGAAACTATCAGCAATCTGTTCTTTTGTGTCAATGTATTCTAATTTAATATTTTTTTGAGATACCTATTCTCTTAGATAGTGATACTTGATTGGTATATGTTTTGTCTTAGAATTCTTGATAGGATTTGTGGACATATTTATAGCACTAGTGTTATCACATTTGATCACTGTTGGAATTTCATATTTTAGAAGTAGATCTCATAGGGTTTGTCTCATCCAAATAACCTGAGTGCAACATGAGGAAGGAGAAATATATTATCCTTCTACTGGAGAAAGTGAAATAGAGGATTTTTTTTTACTTGACCATGGTACTAAACAATTTCCCAAAAAAAATGATGCTCCACTAGTACTTTTTCGGTCATCAACACTTCCTGCCAAATCTGCATCACTAAATTCCTTTAGGGTAAAGTATTCTCCTTTCGGATACCATAAACCATACTCCATAGTGCCTTTTTGATATTTTAAAATCCTTTTTACTACAGTTACATGTGTTTCCTTGGGAGCTGATTGGAATCTAACTACCAGTCTGACAACTTGCATCACATCTGGTCTTGTGGCTGTTACATATAATAGACTGCCGATCATTGATCTAAACATGGTATGATCTACTTCCAGAGATTCATCATCCTTAATTAAATTGTAACCAGTGACCATTGGAGTACCCACAGGTTTGGAATCTTCCATTTTAAACGTTTTCAACACATATTTTATGTACTTAGTTTGGGAGATGAAAATTCCTTTGTCTGTTTGGTAAACTTGCAATCCTAGAAAGAAAGTTGATTCCCCCAACATTGACATTTCAAATTCTTTATTCATTTAAGAGGAAAAATCAACACTTAGGATTCGAATATTGCTTCCAAATATGATATCCTCCACACAGGCAACAACAATGATCATGTTTTTATCTTTGATCTTTAGGTAAAGATTACTTTCGGTGGCTCCTCTTTTAAAAACTTGTTGTTTTAAGTATCTATATAGTCTTGAAAACCATGCTCTTGGAGCTTGTTTGAGACCATAGAGAGGATTTTTCAGTTTACAGACATAGTCATTGTTCTCTTACAACAAAAACCCCTCAGTTTGTTCAATATATACTTCTTCTTCTAGTTTTCCATTTAGGAATGCAGACTTAATATCCATTTGATATTGTTTGGAGTTTTTATGGCATTAGAATGCTGAAAACATTCTGATAGCTTCAAGTCAAGCTACATGAGAATAAGTTTCTTCAAAATCAATACCTTTCACTTGGGCATACCCCTTACAAACCAATCTTGCTTTGTTCTGTATTACTTGTCCATCTTGATTGAACTTGTTTTTAAAAATCCATTTGGTTCCTACAATGTTCTTATCTTTAGGTCTTTGGACAAGTTCCTAGGTCTCATTTTTCTCAATTTGGTCTAGTTCTTCATTCATGTATTTGACCCATTCATCACTTTTGTTGGATTCTGTAAATTTCTTGGGTTCTACCATTGAGAGTAGGGATTATTCAACACCTGGTAGTTGTGTTCTTGATTTAACTATTTTTTTTTTTATCACCCATGATCTGTGATTCTGGATGATCCTTTTGTATCCTTCTAGATGGATTTTTAGTGTCAGGTCTAGGGAAGTCTTCTTCATCTTCCTATGTATCTTCCTCCTCTTTGTCTTTTTATTCATTATGAGTGCTCTTGTCCTTTTTCAATTCTTCTATATTTTCATAACATGTATTAATATTGTCAGCATCTTCATCTTTCCTTGGTTTTACATCATCTAATTTTACATCAGTGCTTTCTACAATTTTATGTAACCTTTTATTGAAACATCTATATGCCTTTTTGGTGGATGAATATCCTATAAAGATCCCTTCATCAGTCCTAGAGTCAAACTTTCCAAGGTCATCCTCATTTCTTTTGATGTAATAGCTATTGCCAAACACTTTAAAATATTTGACTGAGGCTGGTCTTCCATACCATAATTCGTAGGGGGTATTATCCTTTTTCACTCTGAGTTTCCCTCTCTTAAGTATGTAAACAACCATCTATATAAATTCTCTCCAAAAAGAATCTAGCAGTTTTGATTCATTAAGCATTGTTGTAGCATCTTCTTGGATTGTTCTTTTCTTCCTGTCAACAACCCCATTATTCTAGGGAGTTTTTGTAGCTGAAAATTGTCTTTTCATTCCATGACTCTCATAGAACTCATTGAATTCATTGGAAGTAAATTCTCCCCCATTATCTGATCTAAGACATTTGATTTTCATACCTGATTCATTTTCAGCCATTTCCTTGAATATTTTAAATTTTTCAAGAGCTTCTTATTTTTCTTTGAGGAATGCCACTGAGGTCATCCTTGTGTAATCATCTATGAGCAAAATGAAATAGTGATCTCCTTGTAGACGTTTAGTTTTGGTTGGTCCACAAAGATCTATGTGTATTATTTCCATAGGGTGTGAGGTCATATGTTCTTTCATTTTAAAACCGACTCTAGTTTGCTTCCCATGCTGATAGTGTCTACATACAGAGTTTAGAGGAACTATAATTTTAGGTAGATCTCTTACAGCTTCCTTCATTCTTATCTTGGAAAGATTGTCAAAACTTAAATGTCCCAACCTTCTGTGCCATAACCAACTTTCATCTACCATACTTAATTAACTTTGGTTTTCATTTTCCAAGATGTATACATTGTTTGTATTTATCATAGCAATGCCAACAACCTTTCCTAATTTCTTATTCTTGATTTCACATTTTTCTGAGTCAAGGATACAAATGTTTCCTTGGTCGCATGTTTGACTTACACTGATAAGATTAGGTTTGAGGTTTTCAACTAGCAAAACATTTCCTACTTTGATCTTCCTCTTAATAACAATTGTTCCTTTTCCAATTATTTTGGAGGACAAACTATCCCCAAAAGTGACTTTTCCCTTACTGTCCTTTAGCGTAATGAATTTTCTTGGGTCATTGGTCATATATTTTGAACAACCACTGTCCAGGTTCCATAAGTTTTGGCTTTCGGTTGCACATTAAGCAATCATAGACATTTCCTTGTCTTCTTTTTCTCTCCAATACTTCTTTTGTTTGGTGTTCTGAGATTTCATTGGAACAGTATTATTTATAGAAGCCTTTAGTTTACAATATCTTGCTATATGTCCATGGTTATTACATTTATAACATTCTATGTCATATCGTTGGAGTAGTGTAAAACGATTCTTACTTCCCTTCGACTCATCATTTGATGACTTTTTCTTGTATTCAGAATCTTTTCTTCCAATTCCACAATGGAAATATTTATGACCAAAATTATGACACGAATAGCAGTAACCTAAGAATATCTGTATATATCTATTTGGTATCTTGGGTGCTATATTATCTCCATTTTTATCTTGAGAGATTGAGCCTGTTTTCTTGCTTCCTTCCCTTTTAGCTAGAGTCATTAGTACTTCAACATAGCTTTTCTTACTTCCTTCTTGATTAGTGACAGCAAAAATCTATGGATTCTTTTTTTTAACGAGCCCCAAACCAGATTTATCACTTAATTGTCTTTGTCTACCTAGAATGTCATCTAGAATCCTTGAATTGTTCTCAAACTTTGATTTGATAGATCCTTCATCAAGCTTTCTCTTGAATTTCATATTGATCTCTTCTACAAGTTTTCCAGACTCTTGTATTCTTTCTTTTAGCTATAGGTTTACGTCCTCCTCCACCTTTTTGGCCTCTAGAAGATGAGGTTCCAACTGGCTGATGATGATATTTGACTGTCTATTCTTCTTCCTACATTTCTTAGGTTCTTCAAGGGTGCTAACAAGTTCATCTCTTAGGTCTACTTCACCTTCTACATCTAAGTCACTATTTGAGGCTTGAGTGTCTAGACGCATAAATAAAACTTCATTTTCTTCAACTTCACTTTCATCTGAATCTTCACTGTCTTCCATGGTGTAAACAATTTTCTTGTTTCCTGGTTTACGCCTTTTGAATTTTGAATTTTTCTTTTATTCATTCTCATCTTGTTTAGTGTAGGTGCATTTAGGGGAAAAATGTCCAATCCTTCCAAAATTAAAACACTTTAAAGGTAGTTTTCCCTTGTATTTTTTAGTGCCTCTCTCAAGTTTACTGATGAAAAGAGATTCCTCATCGTTTGGGTTTTTTGATTGATTTTTTAAAGTGTCTTTAAAAGCTTCTTCTTTTCTTGAAGTTCCATTTTTTCATGTCCTCATTTCATATGCAGTGAGAATTCCATGTGGCTCATCCATTGTTATCTTTTTAAGATCATCTTGTTCTTCTAAGGTGGATACTTTTGGGTTATACCTCATTAGTAATGTTCTTAGTACTTTTCTTACCACTTCATTTTCTTTTAATTTTCCTCCAAGCCCTATGATCGCGTTAACAACTTCACCTACACGAAGAAGGTATTCACCAATATTCTCTTCTTCTTTCATGTTAAGACTTTCAAATTTACCTTTATATGTTTGAAGTTTGGATTCTTTGACTTTAGTTTCTCCTTCATAGATTATTTTCAACTTGTCCCACGCTTGTTTGGCAGATGTGCATTACATAACTTTAGTAAATATTGATTGTATTAAACCATTTAAGATTGCATTTAGAGATTTGGCATTGCCTTCATATTCTCCTAGTTCAACTATGTCTGTAGGGTATTGGTTTCCAATGTTGAGTTCTTTTTCAGTTGCTTCCCAAAATTTCCATCCCAGGAACATCAGATAACACCTCATTCTAATACCCTAGTACACATAATTCTCTCCAGTAAATAGTGGAGGTTTGTGAGCGGACAATCCTTCTTGTTGATCCATTTTGTTTCTTGAATGGGATCTTCCTTCTAGTGGTTAAGTTGTTGTAAAACAACTTGCTCTACAACCAATTGTTGGTTTATCCCACAATATTGAGAGGGCGGGGGAAGTTGGTGTGAATCGGTATTGACCCTTTTTTTAATTAAAACACACAATAATCAACAATTAAGACACATATTTTATCATGGAAACCTCAAAGAGAAAACCACCAAAAGAAATTCATTAATAAGATGAATTTTACAATTTTTTTTATCTTCTACTACAAAATGGATGCAAAGCACACCCTAGGTTTTTCCTGCAACTATAGACTAGGATGATGCAACATCCTGTTGTAGCTGCAACTTTTCTCCCAATTTTTTTAAATTTCAGACCCTCCTTTTTATTTTATCTTGCCTAGGAGTGTGTGGATTCATGAACTCTGTTTTATTCTTCCCTCTGCTACAGTTTGGTTTGAAGTGATGTCAATTGCATTGATGCTTTTCAAAAAACCGCTTCCTATCGGAAAACACATTAATAGTGGAGTTTTGAAAATGATGTCTTTTTGGTTTGAGTGATTTCCCTCATGGCTATCGAAAGTCTGTTTACATTCAAGTCGGAGCTTGTTTCTCTTTGCTGTCACTATTTTGGGGGTTAAGCGAACTATTTTCATCACTCCCCAGCCTAAATCTTTTTAACACTTAATACTTTGTTTTTTGATAAATTTTCGTTGTCGAAAGTTTTTGGAAAGTAAAGCGGAAGCCGTAGTTATTTTGTCTTCCGCAACGGCGGCTCTGGAATGGACTAACCATTCGACTTATAAATTTTCCTTTCACTGATGTTTTATGTTGACCGCGGAACTCACAGTCTGATGGTTTTCCACCATTGCGGCTGTGAATAGGACTATTCTTCTGTAGTCCTTAGTTCTTCCACTCACCGATATGTATTATTTTGCGGTGGAGCTCGTAGTCTTCTCGTCTTCCGCCATTGCAGCTGTACAATGCACTAATCATCTAATGCCGTAGTATTTTCGATGTCCAATGCTGCAGTGTTTAGTGATGACAAATGCGGTTTAGTCTTCCGAGCCTCCGACTAGTGATATGTTGTTTTTTCGTGGAGCCAATAGTCTATCCATCTCCTGCCGTTGCAGCTCCTTGACGAACTAATCGTCCGATCCGTAGTTCTCCGCCCACCAAGGTGGGTTCGTGTTTTCACTTGATGCAGTATTTTTCCTGCCTGTTCTGTGTATGTTTTACCCTATCTTATGGGTGGCGAAGGTTTCATATTCTTATCATTTTAAGGTTTTTGCGACGTAGCGCAATAGTCATGGCGCCCATAGAGAGCCCGAGGTTACTTCACTACAACGTAGATTTTGTTTTCCCACTTATTTTTTGTTGATTAAGCCATTTTTAGGGTTAGACATGAGTATTTGCGTGCACATATTTGCTTCATTTAGTTAATTGCCATCATGGTACACACAAATGAGGTAAACCATTTTTTTACATTGTTATTTCAATCTCTGCAAATTATCCGGAAATAGCCTAACAGTTACAATTTTATATATGACAGGATGATTCACTACTGTAAAGAGGATATGTCTAAAAGGGAAGCAAAAATGAATAAAGAGGAGAAGGAAGTAAAGGTCTGAGATCTCAACAGATTGACAGTGGTAGAGGCCCGGGCTTGGGAAAGTTCAACAGTTACCAAACTGGTCCCTTTTCATAAAAAAAAATTTAAAAAAAAATCTGAAATGTAACGTTTGTATCAATCATGAGCACTCACAAAAAGACAAAATTGTGAGATTAAACGGTTGGGGGAGCCTAAAGGTCACATAGGGGCCACCCAAGAGTTTCGCTTGTTGTATAAGTATAGGAGAATTAGAGGGAATAAAGGACTTTTTCCTAGTTAGATTTGTGAAGACATATTGTAAGAAGAACTATTTCCTTTTGCAATAGATAATTACAATTTGCCTATTGGAGAAAGCTTGGTGGAATATTCAAATGTTGTGCTATGGATTTGTTGAAGAGGAACTATTTCGTTTTCAGCTTTATGTCCATTAACTATGAGATCGTTCTAACTCTTTGAACCTATGTTCTTGTATGAATGTTCTCTGGTTTATTTTATGAAGATTTCCACTATGAGTAATGAATGTTGTTCATAAACAATTGGCTATCTGGTTGTTCAAATATGTTTTAATGTTCATGCGTTTTGAAAGAAGTATCAGCTATCTGTGGTTTTTCATAATGCATGTACAAAATACATTACTCATTAATAAATGATGATTTTGCTCCCTAGGGATAGGCTAGGTAGTTAGTTGTAATTTCTTGCCATGTGTGATTTAGATGCAAGAGAGTTTAAGACGAGAGGTAAGAACCTGCGCATCACATTGTGATCGCTCCTTGTATTCTACATTAGTCTGCATGTTAAATAGGCACTTGCATATCATACTTTAAGTCAAAAAATACAAAAATATATACGGTGGACCGGGCCGCAACCTGTAAGACCTTTTATTTTTGTTTCTTGACCTACGGTGGCCGGACCGCAAACCGGACGGATTCCCTACACCAAACAGTCACGGGCTAGTTGGGAACGTTGACTGGGGAGAATCCCTTGCTGTTGTTGCCTGCGAATTTCCAAGCCTCAACAGTTTCTGGTGCTAGAAGGAGGGCCGCTAGTGCATGGCTAGTCGTGGAAACTTATTTTCCCAAGATTACCCCACTAGCAGATATTTAGAAGCGTTTGACCTAATTCAAGTAAGCCCGGTTTCATCTTACAGTGTTTCTTAATCAAACTCCTGTTCGTTCACCTTTGGTCATGGCTGGTATAAATGTGAATCAGCCCAACCCACTACCGACTTGGAGAGCTAGATCACCTTTGAACCTCACACCTCCATTGCATGACTTACCTTAGGATTTTGAGAAAATGTTGCCCAAATTTGACCCAAGTGAAAAGATTATAGTTGATGATCACTTGCAAAGATTTTACTTGGCCATAAAAGGATTAAGAGGTGGAGAACACGAAGATGTAGTCTGCAGACTTTTTCCACATACCCTTAAAGGAGTAGCAGCCTCATGGTATTTTGATCTGCCTGCAAACTCAATCCCAGATTGGGATACTTTTGAAAGAATATTTAGAAATAAATATGCATCCCAGAAAACCAATGCAGCACTGATGAAAGGTTTATGCGCTCTGAAGAAAGAAAGAAAAGAAAAAGTGCATAGTTTTACACAAAGTTTTGTTGCTTATCTTAAGAATTTTTCTGTAGCTGATAAGCCTTCTGATAAAGTTTTGATTGAATATTATACTTCAGATTTAGGGTTTGATTTGGCCATGTTCTCCAAAATGAAATCCAAGCCTACATTGTCTAAAACTTATGAAGAAGCTGAGAGGGTAGAAGCTGAAAAAGAGAGCATAGAAGATTATTTTGAGCCTAATGAGGAGCAGTCACATGACCTTGAAGGAATGTTGAGAATGATGCAAAAACTATCTAACAGGGTGATAGATTTGGAAAAAGAGAAGGAGGATCAAAAAGCATATAAGCCTTACTATGAAAGGAGAGGAGACACCAATCAATTTAAACCTCCTCCACATAGTCCTGCATCAATGAACCTAACAAAGGTAGGTATGGATAACTTCTACACCTTTCACCAGCAGGCCCATTCTGAATTTTTTTTTCCTCAATGGATAAATTCAATGATACTAGTAATGAATCAGCTGCTGGACTCTAAATTGACTAAGAATAGTGGTAAAAAAGAAAAGAATAACCAGACCATAGGGAAACAAGAAGATGATACCATGTTTTTATGGGATGGTGTCTTGTTGTTTGACGCAGAAGAGAGTGCTCTTAAATATGAATACACACCTACAACAACAAAAGACATGGATCTAACAATTAAAGACAATGCAACAATTTCAAAGATTAAAAGGTTGCAATCAAATGTCAAAAGACAGATAAATGCCAATATTGAAGATAAAACATTTGAAGTCACTACTGTCAACCAGGAAACAGAGCCAATCAGCGAGCCTGTCAAACTTATGGAATAACAGGTAGGTGTTAATGAAGGAAACACTGAAGAAATTGAGAAGCTTAAAAAAGATATACCCACTCACAACCAACCGGGAGAAGAAGATATAGAACCAAGTTGGGAAGAAAAAGCTAAAACCCTGCCTTTTCTTTTGACTCTAGAAATGCTGAATCATAATGTGCATAATTGTTTGGTAGATTCTGGGTCATCAGTAAATGTTATGCCACTTGAATTTTGCAAAAGGATTAATGGACAGCCAGAGCCCACCGCCTGGGAAGTAGTGCAGCTAGATAGAACGGGTGTCAAAGTAGTGGGAGAAATGAAGAATGTTCTCATACACTTATCTGCGAATAACAAGATATGTCAATATATTGATATTGTGGTGGCAGACATACCTGATGGTTATGGACTTATTTTGAATCGAGATTGGTCAGCGAGGTTGAAGGGGTATTTTGCTTTAGATTGGTCACATTTGTGGCTGCCTCATAAGGGAGTCCCAAATCAGATCAAAATTTTAAGGGAACCCTACATGAAACGAAATGTCACTCAGTTGGAGGGTAAGAATGGACCAGTGAATTCTGTTTTGGGAAATTATCTAATTGAACTTAAACCGGGAAACTTTGCATCAGAAGAAGCCAGCAACATATCTGACACCCAGCCCGATCTCCTTCAGTTTGCAGGGGCTGATGAAATGGATTGTAAAATAGTAGTTTCCATTTCAAATTTAGTTTTTTCAAGACCAGTTGATGTAGTTTTTGATAATGGGTAGGTCTTTCTCATTTGGTAGCCAATCCTAGCCCCTTAACTTACAAGTTGTCAAATTTACAGGGGTGGGCAGAGGACTAACCAGTTAGTGGTTTAGTTCTCAAATGTTATTTTTTCTTGATTTTTATGATTATCTTGTGCATAAATAAATTGATTTGGTTTTTTATTTTTGGTTTACTTTATTTCAGTTTTCTTTTAGTTCAATTTTGTTTAATTTCAATAAAAAGAAGCAATCTTTTGGTTGCATGGAGAGCATTAGAATTCTGGACTAACTAAAATCCTTGATTATAAGACTGTGTATTATGGTTTTATCTGATAGAATTTCTTCTAGTTTAATAGTTTTCCTAAATGGCTATGAACACATTGAAGTCCTACTTAATCCTTGTAAAATAACTTAGGATCAAAAGGTCTGGAATACTATTTCGAGGCTCCATCCATCTCACATTTAAAAATGTCTTAGGGAGTGACAGCAAAAAACCAATGGAAAGGAAGCAAGGTAAACAGTATATTATATATAAATAATCCCATGCTAAGAATTTGAAGCCAAAAAGGCAAGTAAGAGTCAGAAAACTCCTAAAGAAAGCAATATGTATCAAAACAAAGTACTAAACCATATGAGTACAAAATTGCCAAAAGTTCTTCTCCGTCCGTGAGCTGAAAATTAAATACATCTCTCACACAAAAGGACACTATGGATAGAGGAGCCTGAATAAAAAAATTAGAAAGAAAGGCATGGGGAGTACTCAAAAGCACAAAAAAGTCCAAAAGCACAAAAAAAAAGTGCAAAATGGCATGGGAATGAGGAACAAATGAATATTTCTATTTACCATATGTTACGATCCCGTGGTGTCCAAGCTGGAAGCTACCCGAAGACAGAGGTAAAAATGAAACTCATATTCCTGGCCTCAAAAGAGTTATCTTGACTTTGAAATCTTGGTTTCCATTTTCCTAAATTGGACTACCCTCAATGATTAAAAGTACATATATTTTCCATTTGTGAAATCTAGACATCTAGAAGAATTCAACATGTTGGTTTTATTGTCAAACAGTCTGTTACTTAAGGAAGAAATTGTCCAAAGATCTAGGTTCACTAGGTAGTCGCCAATTGTTGCAGCTGCAACTTTTCTCCCAAATGTTTTAAATTTTGGACCGTCCTTTTTATTTTATCTTGCCTAGGAGTGTGTGGATTCATGAACTCTGTTTTATTCTTCCCTCTACTACAGTTTGGTTTGAAGTGATGTCAATTGCTTTCATGATTTTTGGAAAACCCCTTCCTGTTGGCAAACGCATTAACATTGGAGTTTTGAAAATGATGTATTTTTGGTCTGAGTGATTTCCCTCATGGCTATTGAAAGTTTGTTTACGTTCAAGTCAGAGCTTGTTTCTCTTTGCTGTCACTGTTTCGGGGGTTAAGCAAACTATTTTCATCACTCCCCAGCCTAAATCTTTTTAACACTTAATACTTTGTTTTTTGATAAATTTTCGCCGTCGAAAGTTTTTGGAAAGTAAAGTGGAAGCCGTAGTTCTTTTGTCTTCCGCAACGGCGGCTCTAGAACGGACTAACCATCTAACTTATAAATTTTCCTTTCGTCGATGTTTTATGTTGACCGCGAAACTCACAGTCTGATGGTTTTTCGTCGTTGCGGCTGTGAATAGCATTATTCTTCCATAGTCCTTAGTTCTTCCACTCGCTGATATGTATTATTTTGCCGTGGAGCCCGTATTCTTCCCGTCTTCCGCCATTGCGGCTGTACAATGCACTAATCATTTGATGTCGTAGTCTTTTCGATGTCCGATGCTGTAGTGTTTAGTGCTGACAAATGCGGTTTAGTCTTCTAAGCTTCTGACTAGTGATATGTTGTTTTCCGCGGAGCCCATAGTCTATCCATCTCCCACCGTTGCAGCTCCTTGATGAACTAATCGTCCGATCCATAGTTCTCCGCCCGCCGAGGTGGGTTCGTGTTTTCGCCTGATGTAGTATTTTTCCTGCCTGTTCTGTGTATGTTTTACCCTATCTTATGGGTGGCAGAGGTTTCATATTCTTATCATTTTAAGGTTTTTATGACGCAGCGCAGTAGTCATGGCGCCCATAGAGAGCCCGAGGTTACTTCACTACAACGTATATTTTGTTTTCCCACTCAAGTTTTGTTGATTAAGCCATTTTCAGGGTTAGACATGAGTATTTGCGTGCACATATTTGCTTCATTTATTTAATTTCCTTCATGGTACACACAGATGAGGTAAAACATTTTTTTACATTGTTATTTCAATCTCTGCAAATTATCCGGAAATAACCTAACAGTTACAATTTTATATATGACAAGATTATTCGCTGTTGTAAAGAGGATATGTCTAAAAGGGAAGCAGAAATGAAGAAAGAGGAGAAGGAAGTAAAGGTTTGAGATCTCAACAGATCGAGAGCAGTAGAGGCCCGGGCTTGGGAAAGTTCAACAGTTACCAAACTGGTCCCTTTTCATAATTTTTTTAAAAAAAAATCTAAAATGTAACGTTTGTATGAATCATGAGCACTCACAAAAAGACAAAATTGTGAGATTAAACGGTTGGGGGAGCCTAAAGGTCACGAAGGGGTAGCCCAAGAGTTTTGCTTGTTGTATAAGTATAGCAGAATTAGAGGGAATAAAGGATGTTTTCCCAGTTAGATTTGTGACGACATATTGTAAGAAGAATTATTTCCTTTTGCAATAGATAATTACAGTTTTCCTGTTGGAGAAAGCTTGGTGGAATATTCAAATGTTGTTCTATGGATTTGTTGAAGAGGAACTATTTAATTTTTGGCTTTATGTCCATTAACTGTGAGATCGTTCTAACTCTTTGAACCTATGTTCTTGTATGAATGTTCTCTGGTTTATTTTATGAATATTTCCACTATGAATAATGAATGTTGTTCATAAACAATTGGCTATCTGGTTGTTCAAATATCTTTTAATGTTCATTCGTTTTGAAAGAAGTATCAGCTATCTGTGGTTTTTCATAATGCATGTACAAAATACATTACTCATTAATAAATGATGATTTTTCTCCCTAGGGATAGGCTAGGTAGTTAGTTGTAATTTCTTGCCATGTGTGATTTAGATGCGAGAGAGTTTAAGACGAGAGGTAAGAACTTGCGCATCACATTGTGACCGCTCCTCATATTATACATCAGTTTGCATGTTAAATAGGCACTTGCATATCATACTTTAAGTCAAAAAATACAAAAATATATATGGTGGACCGGGACGCAACCGGTAAGACCTTTTATTTTTGTTTCTTGACCTACGGTGGTCGGACCACAAACTGGACGGATTCCCTACACCAAACAGTCACGGGCTAGTTGGGAACGTTGACTGGGGAGAATCCCTTATTGTTGTTTCCTGCAAATTTCCAGGCCTCAACACATCCCTATGATTTTTTTTTCCTGCTTCTACAAACAAGGATGCTACGACACCCTTTTCTCCAGCTAGGACTAGAAAGGAGGCTTCGACCCCCTACAGATCTGTGTCCTTCCCTAGCACCACGCTACCACCCTAATTTGATTTTATCAGACTTTGGGAATAGCTATAAACTATTCACTTTTGACTCTATCAAACTTACTGACAAAGACAATTAATTATTTACATATTCATTCATTTAAATACCCTATACTTATTTCGTATCAACGTAACTCTTCATTGTTGCGCTCTTTCATTTTTTATCATGATTGTTTATTTACAAACACACCAAATCATCATCCAACCGCTCAATCATCACATATTCTTCACCAATGGAAACGTTTAGTTCTCCCCACATCTCACAATTCATTTTTGCACCCCTGTTTATCGTCATCCAATGTTTCTGCACTCTCCTTCTCGAGATACAATTCAGACTGTTGATCTTATATTCAAATCTCTTTGGACCTTTGATCTACTCTACATATTTCCTCTTGAAATCATATTTCCCCAAAATGGTTTCCTCGTCAATGAATCCCCACCATTGATCTTCATCAGGAATTTTCTTGACCGTTGATCTTCTATTTTGTGGGATGCGAGATGTCGACTACCCGTTTTTTCCTTTCTGCATGCTCCTTTATGTAGGATTATTTCCACACGTTCCTTACCGTACCGTCGATATGCTTTAGAAAAACTAATCTAATCAATTTGATCTTTCCATATTGAGGAATGAAATATGTGGGATTCCTAACCAACTTTCCAAATTTTCCTCCCTGCAACTTTTCCTCCGCAATCTTTCCAACTGTCGGATCTTTGCGGCCTTCTCTATGACTGTTGATTTACCTTTTGGTGCGGATCTCATGGATCTTTCTAGATCTATTATTGCCCTTAGAGATTTAGTCATGGATCTCTCTTGGATCGTCAGATATTTGTTTGTGGACTCAATCCCCACCGTTCATTTTGATCTTATGTGGATTATACAAAAACCGATCCTCATTCAACTTGTTATAGGGTTATTCATTTGTCATTCCTTTGTTATTTTGGGTACTTGTAACCTTCGATCTGCCACCATATCCACTAGTTATTACTTTGTCATTTGTGAACAATTTTGACATCAATGAAAACTATATGCTCAACAACTTGGAGTGGTCACAATCTCAATGTTTCTCATTTTAGTGTTTTTGGCTCAAATGCTTGGGCAAGGATTCCTCCTAATGAGAGAAAGGCCTTGCAACATCTAAGAAAGAAGTCCATTATGGGTTTATATGATGAGTATGAAAAGGGATAAAGTCTCTTGTATCCCTCATCTTAGAAAACATTCATTAAAAGGAGTGTACCTTTCAAAGAATATAAAATGTAATAGATCGAACTAGATCAAGGGGAATGCTCAAATCCTCCACTCCATGATGATGTAAGTGATGATACTTCCTCTAATTTTTACGATTCTGATATTTATGATGACAATAATGACATGCATTTAGATCATGACTCACCCATTCTTCCCAAGTGGTTTGTGAAAACCATTCAAGCAACTAACGATCTTGCTGGAGATCCACTAGACTCTAGAAAGACTAGATCTCAATTTAACAATGTCTTCTCTACTTGTGAATTGAATATTTTAGAGAGATTATTTATGATGGTTGGATATGATCTTCAAACACATTAGGAATCATCACTTGAACCAATATGGAAAACATCCATGCAAGAAGAGTTCAAGTCCTTACAAGGAAACAGAACTTGGGAATTGGTTCCCTTTCCCTCCAAGAGGAAACTAGTGCAGTGAAATTGGGTCTATAGGAACAAGGTGGATGCTGATGGTTCTGATATAAATTATAAGGCCATGTTGGTTTCCAAATTCTTCGTGCAATTCTAAGGAGTGTACTATACAGAGACATTTTGACTGATTGCAAAGATGGACTCCATCAAGCAAGTTTTATCCATTGCTACATCTAAGCGCTAGGAGGTTCTCCACATGGATGTGAAGAGTGTTTTTCTTCATGGTAAACTTCATCAAGAGATATATATGTAGCAGAATGAAGGTTTCATTCATGATCCTTCACTTGTTTGCAGGTTGAAGAAGTCTCTCTATGGTCTCAAGCAAGCCCCTAGGGCTTGATATGCCAAGATGGACAATTTTCTCCTATCCCTTGGATTTGAAAGATGTAAATCTGATCCTAATGTGAATTTGAAGCATGTTGGTGATTTATTACAGGTCATAGTACTATACGTTGATGAAATTTTGATTACATAGAGCTACATTGAACATATAGGATCAATAAATTCTTCATTGCACAATGAATTCTCCATGACTGACCTTCGATTATTGAAAGAATTTCTTGTCTTAGAGATTGAGCAATCTAATGCAAGGATCAAGGTCATCCAACCAAAGTGTGTTGAAGACCCATTATTGAAGTTCAAAATGACTGAATTTTGAAATGTTGAAGTTCAAAATGATTGAATGTTGTAGACCTGGTATTCATGTTTCTATATTGAAAAGATGTGTTCATGATGTTTCCCATGTGATTGATTGGAATGTAATCCAGGTGGAACCCGAAGGAGAGTTCTAGGTGGGACCGGAGCATATTATTGAGAGGAGAGAACTTTTACTCTGAAACTGTACCATCAGACGGGTCAAGCTGTAATGGAAGCATGTTAGTCTGGAAGAAGCTACTTGGGAGCTGGAAAGTAATATGCAGGAGGCATATCTAGACTTATTCCAAGAGGTTGTAATGGAAGAATAAAAACAAAATTTATAACATCGAGGAAGGTGTTATATTTTAAGGGGAGGTGTATGAAATACCCCTGAATTAATAATTGTTATTAATTTTGCTGGAAAATACTTTAATTATTATTTTATTATTTTTATTATTTTTGACAAAAAGTCAAGAATAAAACATTTTGTAATAAAAACATTTTTATTTAATAAAATATGCCGAGGGGAGAAAAGTGGATATAGTTGTTGAAGAGTGTTTGCTGACCCACAAGAGAAAAAATACAAGTGGCAAAAACCACTGAGTGATAATTCAAGATGCAAGAGGCATCATCCCCAAAAATCAGGCCCACACTCCTAAATGAGTGTTAAAGAGCATGAGGCTCATAAATGACCAATTCCTAGGAAAAATACTATTTATTAGTATTTCCATGAGTAGGAGCAGGCTAGCATTAGATGGGGATTAACATCTATGAAATGCAAGAGATGGCGCATTGGAAGATTTTTCTCTTTTGGTCCAATGAACATGATTGAGGGTTTTGGAGCAAGTAACTTGGATTCTATGGGAGTTGGCTGGGAGGAACAACTTCTCCACTTTTTTTTTCCCAACATTGGTGCCAGGTTCTTATTGTGTTTATTATGATTGATTTTAGTTACAGTAGAATGTGTATTTTAATGGTAAATCATAGCTATACATCTCGGTGAAATGTTTATGCATCCATATTTTCTTCTTATATCACATCTGTAGAATGTTAGATTATTTCTTAACGCATCTAATATCAAGCATCCATACCCACATCAAGATTTGCTAGTAATTTTATTACTGTAGTAATTAGTAATTCATTTAGAGCATAATTATTTAGATCTGGCTATTGTTGACTTTTTATGGTTTTGAAATCGATACTCGTTCTTTACATTATTTTCATGTCTGTAAATTATTCATGTTAAATTAATCCTCTATATAAAAATAATAGTTTGAAATGCTATAAGTTGGACGATTCCACTGTCAGGTTATGAGCTACAAATTCCTAAAGATTTATAATTGATTAAAATTCATCTCATAAACCCCATTGCGAATCGAGACTGCTTAGATTGGAATCTTTGGGATCAATTTAAAATCATCCATGGATATTTTAGTCATGGAGGTCAATGAATATAAAATTTTCAGCTAATAAATTAAGGATCCGTAAAGTTAAAGAGTAATCCCTCACTGGTAGCAGATCGACGATGTTACACCAAAATCTTGTCATCTTGATCCATGTGTCAACCTTGTGCCTAATCCATAAAGTTCCCTTTGCTAAACTGGATTGAAATTGAGGTTGTTCCTACCCTTTTTACCCTCTCTAGGAAGGATGGCACTCTTTCTCCTAAGGAAATGTGTGCCAGCCCCTTACTGGCACTCTTTCGGTTAATAAAAGGTGCACCAATGGCACTCTTTCCCATCTTGTAAGGTGTGCCAACCGTTCTCTGGTGCTCTGTCTCCTACAACAAGGTGTGTCAGGCGTGTTTAGAGGGAAAAATTGAATCTTTGACGCTCTTCTCGAAGGTGGATGAGGTGGAGGATCATCGATAGCTTTTAGATGAGGTGGAATTCAGTTCCGTAACCTAATGGTAGGATACCTTATACCTCTCCTCCTAATATTCAACCTCCTTTATCTCTTTAGCCTTATAAATTGAACCCTCTCTCCATTGTAAAGGGAGGAAGGACTATGGTACTCTTATGCTGGTGGAATTTCTAGGTGATCCCCATTGTCCTTTAGAGGAAATATCTCATCCTTTGGGAGGATTACCATTACTCTTTGGAGGCTTTCCTTGGATTGTTGGATGGAAAATTGCACCATTAAGGCTAGGTTGTGACATTCCTTCTTTACACAATTCTATGTATCTCCTTGATTACAGTAATACAAAAATATTTGCATAAATGTTATTGTGTTAATGATATTTAGAGCTTTCTTCCTTAATTGTTAGCTTAGATCAGCTTATATCTATGTATGCTTTCACCTTTTGTTCTATCTCTTTGATAAGGTTTTACAGCTAGAGATCTGAAGGCCTGGAGCTTATCCCAATAAGGAGGAGAAGACTTATATATTTGAGTAAAGGTAGTCATATCTTAATCCTGTATCTTGACTGATATAGGAAATTAGGATGTATTCTGTACTTGATTTTTTCTAGATCCACTTGGACTAGGGATATCAAGATTGAGTCCGCTTGAGTAGATTTATCCACTAACAAATTTGGCGACAATATTGGGATAAAACATAGATTTGATTTCATTTTTATTTGATTTCATGTCTAATCATCAATATTTTTTCTAGCCTCTAGAGACCCTCCTACCCTTGTAATTTTTCTTTTGAAAGTGGCTTGTACCTCCTTGACTCTTCTTGGATTTAGTCCTACACCACTATCCCTTCTCCCTTAGGAGACCTAGCCTCTCTGGCCCTTTGGCGCACTTGGGTAGTGTGCACAGACAGCCACTGTCATGGTGGAACTCTTTCCCTTAATAGTATATGCATCATTGACACTCTTTCCCAGTGCACTAAGTGCACCAACCCCTCTTTGGTGCTCTACTGTAGTGTAGGAAGGTGCGTTAACCCTTCAAAACTCAGAGATCATCTCAATTTTCCTTCATTTTTTGGTTTTGGGTTGTGGATTGTGGTTTCTAGGATACATATGATGGTCATAGAGCCACTAGGTCCAACATTAACTTTGTTTGGAGTGGATTTTTTTTACTTTGTGATGTTTTACTAGTCAAGTGAGTGACTTGGTTGTGGAGAGAAATTTCAAACCCCCACCTATTCGTTCAGTCTTGCCATCCCTAATCACATTACCAGATATTTTAAGATATGTTCAGATTGTTAGATATGACCTCCAAACCCTTCCTCCACCCTCAATCATTGAGTTTTGGTTGCATTTTTGTAGATTTGGAGCAATTCTCGAGTGTTTTGGAGTTGTTTGGATGCTTGTCATCTTCCTTTTGATTTTTGAATGAATAGGGTGCTTTAGGTATTCTCTCATTTTCTGTTTGTAGATATGAAAATAATTTATCTATCAAGTTTCATTTTGATACATGCATTTGAAAATCAAAGTGATTCCCCCCTTTATTTTATATATTGTTAAGATTTGTCGCACTTTTTCTTCTTCCTCTTTTTGGACTACTATTGTAGAAAGTTAGAATTATTGCCCTCTAGGAAGGAATTTTTATTTTCCTTATTGTTCAAATTCATGTTGGTTTGAAAAGAAAATTAAATCAAAAAGGAAAAAAAATAAGGAATATTTTTTGGGGGGGCTCTCGCCCTCGAGTCCCCAGAAACATTCAGGTCAAGGGGGTGGACCTCCACCCCAGACCCCCCTATAGCTTGGCTGATAATTCGTGGGTATTTTTAGGAATTGTGATTGATGTTGGTCTTTGAACCTTCATAGTTGGATTTGACTAGAACCTAGTTTTGTTATATCTTTGATTTCTGTCTTCTTTAACAGAAAAGTTCTTTCCCTACCTTAGGTATCTTTCTTCAAAAGTGAAATGTGCATCGTCATGTAGCAAGGATTTGCATTCTTTTACATTTCTTGTCTACACCTCATGCATCCACTTAATCACATAACATAAAATTAACGCTAGCTTAGGATTAAAATCATTTAGTAACTATGTGTAATTTAAAGACATGTTTTGACGTCTTTAAGCGTGGCAGTTGTCGTTGTTTTCCTGCACTGCATCCCGAGGGATCCCTGTACCAACTGGTATATCGAATGGATTTTCACATAACTTTGGGTATATATAAAAGTACTTCACATACTTGGTATTATATCGTAAGGCTCATATCTAGTGGTTGTGCATTAGACAGTACCACTACAGAGTTGAGCTCCCTCGTACCTAGTGTATATTAGGAGACCCTCTTAGGATTGTTGTGACCAACTAAGTTAACCTTTTGGTCATCTTGGAATTACAATACACTGAGAGCAACACTCACAGATATTAATATGCACATGACACCCATGTAGTCGGGTATTCAGGAAAGGGTACGTTCCCAATATTCCTTGTCTCTTTTTACTGTTGGACCCTATAGTATATAGTGAGTTGTGAAGCCTTGCTAATCCTGTGAGGATCTTGAATTTTGATCCACTCCTATTGACATAATTTTCTTGTTTATTTTATACTTGAGTAGTTTTTGATTTGTGTGGTACTTCAGAGATCCTTAGAGAGTTAATATATGGGAGACTCTCCTGGGACCACTAGTCAAGAGACCCCTTTTTAGGGTATGTATTTTGTTTGTCCCCCTTGTGGACTTGTTGGTACTCCCTTCATGGACACTTTGAGTCTTTTCGAATTAAATATAGGATTAATTATATGGTTATTCTCCAATACCATTATACCGAATGCATCTTTTTTGTTGGATCAAGGTCCTTCACCCCATGAGCATCAACCTCATATTAACCCTTCTCCTTCTTCCATGAATGTTGAATCAACTTCCCTTTCTTCCTCTTCACCTGTTGAGAACTATGATACTATGTAAATGGGAGGGTATGAAGAAGATGAAAAGGAAGGATAAGAATAAGAAAACTAAGTAGAAGGTCATGGATCCAACCTTTGATAATCATGTGGGAATCCCATCAGCTACTGATCATAGTGCTGAGAGTTTTAAATTTCCCACAAGAGCACCTCGTAAGCCTAAGTTCCCTTGTAGAATTTGCAAGGATGACTATATTTTCAAATATTGTCATGGCCTGTCCCAGGTTTTAGAAGTGTGGTATGAGGATTATCAACACCCTATTTCATCATTCTATGGTCATCATACTGATGATACCCCTTCAACCAGTGACTCTGTGCTTAAGAGTCGAAAAGGAAAGGTTAGATATCCTTGCTTTTTATGTAAGGATTTGTACCTTACTTATGGTTGTCCTCGTATGGATGAAGATTTAAAGTTGTTGGAATATATTACTATTGCTCATCAATGAATTCCAATAGGTTATCATAATTTATCCCTTGAAATCCTGTTGGTTGATCCCACTCTTCCTTTGAAGAGTGAAGTTAAAGTGGTTGATCCAGTTTTGCCCTCGGTCGATCCCACTGTTTCTTTAGGGATTGAAGAAAAAATAGTTCATCCCACTCTTCCTTTGGAGAGTGAGGTTAAATTGGTCAATTTGATGTCATCTCCACCCGATCCCACTCTTTTGTTAGAGAGTGTTAAGATTGAAGCAGTCGTTGCAACACAATATTCGTCTTCTCCCTCTCTTCCAATTGAGAGTGATTTGAAACATCCTGAAGCTTTCATAGTTAGTTCTGATTGTTCTA
This sequence comes from Pseudotsuga menziesii, assembly GCA_001517045.1. NCBI lineage: Eukaryota > Viridiplantae > Streptophyta > Pinopsida > Pinales > Pinaceae > Pseudotsuga > Pseudotsuga menziesii. The sequence continues at coordinate 54,245 of LPNX010865258.1, forward strand.
CACAAGAGGAATTTTTTTCTCTTTTGATAGAATCCTCTCCAATTAATGAGGTTATTTCCTTTGACTACAGTAATTTACTAGAATATCGTTTTCATTCGAGCGTTCCTTTCCAGATATATGTGTGAGTTACCACTAAGAGTATACTCTGCACTATTGTTAATGAAGGGGATTATGTTAGTATTATATCCTCAACTTCTTCAAAATCCATAGGTTCTCCTCTAATTGTTCCAACCACTAATAATATACTGGAATTTAATCGAATACCTACTGCACCTTTAGGGATCCTTCCTCATTTTCTTATCACTTTAGGAGGGAAAACTGTCTATATCAATGTTATGGTAGGCCAAGGTCTCTTAAATTTTAATATTCTCCTTGGACATGATTATTTTTATTCCATGAAAGCTATAAATTTCCAAATTGGAAAATTTTGAGTATTTTTGAATGAATTTCGATTTTTCCAACAGTTTTTGCCAAGGGAAACCCTACGCAGAGGAGGATCCAAAAAGGTGGTACGGACCAAAAAAAAAGGGTTATAGAGATAGGTATGGGAAGGTAGGTTTTTAAGTGACCCAATGAAACTTAAATTTCTCGGTTTTAGTTAACATAAATCATTTTACATCAGTTTTGGAAAAACTAGTCATTAAAAGCCAATAATCTAGATAGGGTCTAAAATTGAGCATTTAAATCATGTAAAAATTATTTCTATAATACATATGAATTGTAACAGAGGTAAATATAATATAACAGAACATACAAACTCTCTTCAAACACCTCCCCATCCTTTCCTATTTCTTATAGAACTCATTATCATTAATTTTCCCCCATACAATGATAAAATAAGCCTTTCTGGCGAAACTAAAGAGAAAATTCTTTATGGAAAGAGATGTTTCAACCTTGTAAATGTAAATTATAGAGTATTATGATCATATATAACAGAAATTATATAATCTACTGACCATTACAAGGAGACTCCAAAAAAAAAGGGGCAGGAGGCCCGGAACATGACCAACAAGGGGATGTGAGCATAGGTGAAGCATGGGATTCATTGGAGCTCGACCTGAATGTGATGGAGGCTGAAAATAAATCTAATAATCCTTCAATTTCTGCAATCTAGTGATCCATACTTGTAATGGAAGAGAAGAGGATGGAAGGGGAGGGGAATGGAAGGAGAGGGCTCAATTCCCAGTAGTCTGAGGCACAACACTTAGAAGTAATGCTCACATAAGCATAGCTCATCACACATAACAACCAAACTAAATAATGGAGTTCAAATAATTATTTTATAGAATTGATGTTGACCTATTGAGCAAGTTACTTGGCTTGGTGACCTATGAGAATAGGTCACCCATGAGTGGACATACTTTTCTTTCTTTTCTTTGCTTTGCCTTTCCTTATTTTTCCTCTTTTTCTTCTTTTCTGAATGTTCCTGCTTTTCATACTTTCCTACTTTTCCTATTTTATCCTGCTTTATGGATTTATGCTGATTTTCTTGAAATATTCCTCTTTTCTCATTTTTGGCAACATTTTTGGACTCTAATGCTTACTTGACTTGGCAAGTTTATTTCCAGATCATTTAATTGCATAATTACTAAAAGGATGAAATTAAATTAAATACATGCCTCAAAATAATTATTATCAATATTTTTCCTAGGAAGAATAATTAATGTCAATTTGAGCCCCTAGAAATTTCAGCATGGTCAACACTTTTAATGTTCCAAGATATGGGGACATGGCCGTCCTCCCCTCCTAAATCTGCTTGTCCTCAAGCAGAAGCACTACAGAGTGCTGAAAATTTGTTCATTATGTAGGAGAACTAGAGCATGAATCCATTGTGAAAAAATGTTGACTTTATCCATTAAGCAAGCCTGTAAAGTTTCTCCAAAACAAGCAATGCCAGAGTCCCATTGCTTACATTGCACCCCCTTCAGTGAGAATGCCTTCCCACACAACTTATCAGGAAAATTTATGCCTAGATCCCATTTCCTCAACTATAAGTATCCAAACATTAGAATACACCATACAAATTTATCATCATAGGAAATGACATTCATGCTGTGGAAATCATACCACTACAGTGAAAATTGGAAATTCTCAATGCAAAGTTTGAAATTTGTCAGATTTCCCCAGTCAACATAAAGTTCCTTATGTTCTTGATGCACATCAACATTGAATCTCACAATGATGTTTCTCCAAATACATAGGTGTGAGTCCCATGTCCAACCCCAATGATTATAGGCATCATCCAACCAACAAGGATGCCTAGACTGCTCACCATAAGATGATGCATCACAATTATCTCCAAAATTACAAGCAAAAAAAAAAGTAAGAGTCCCCTCATCTCACCTGATAAGGTACTAAAACTCCTACTAAAAGGTCCATGTGAAAACTTCCAATGACTCAACTCTCTTCCACTAGTCAAAGAATGCAAGAATCTATCCAATTGTGTGGATTTCCTCCACAAATACCACCTTATGCAATATTTTTTCCTCAACAACTTCTCTTGGAATTTTGCTTGCTTATCTGCCTTCCACCGATCGTGTGCAAAACATTTTTTGCAAGAAGACTCCATGTGTGAAATGTAATATTCCACCCTATCCACATGTGGTGGAAAGGAATCAAGTGACAGCCATATGTGCCTATGTGGCTCATGGGAGGGTGACGGTGCATTCCACAAGTCATCTTGAACACCTAGAAAAGTCTCAAGCTCTTCCTATTGCACCAACAAGGAAAATCCCTTCTCCCAATTTTTATTCTCACTTGATGAGGCTGAAATAGAAGTGTGGGTATAAATTTGTTTCAAAACCCTATGATAATCATCCACCAAACTTATGGCTTCCCAATCTTCATCCTCATCTGTCCCTCCCTTTGGGAAGAGACTCTTTCCAGAAAACAATTCTAGTTTTTTCCGGAAAAGACTAAGTGCTTGGTTCTCATCAAAATTGGATGCACAATCCTCAAGAAAAAAAAATCAGAATTCACCTCATGTGCATGTGTATGGAAGGAGTCCAATGGATGAAAAATAAATATTTGTGGCAGCCCACATGTCAAGACAATGTCGGTCCCAACAAAAGATTTATTGCAGAAATTAAATTCTTCACCTCCCACATTCTTCACTACAAAGGTGTCTCTATCCACCCAATCAATGGATGAATAAGGATTTTTATTTGTTGATCCATAAGGAATGTGATCAGACCTCTTTCTAGTAGATAATAACACTTAATCCTTCCTCTCAATCTCAATGCATGCTTGGCCAAAATTATTTTCCTCATACCTTTTCACAAGCAGCTGCAAATCTGCTCCTTCCTCATGGTTGTCCTCCACATGAGGTTCCTCCATTAAACCCAAAGCATTTCCTTCCATGCAACATGAAAGGGGTGCCACCTTCAAATCCCTTTGAAGTTTAAATATATGCAACTTTGACTCTTGAAGGAATCTTTGTGTGCTCTTCAATATGCCACTAGTGATCTCCAAACTATTAGTGATCATTTCAGATTCTTCTTCCTCCTTCTTTAGTACACTGTGGTACATCTCAGCCACCATGAAGATATGATCTCTATCAAATAGTAATTTCACATAGCTCTCCTTCATATTGGCCATGGCTTCTTTCAGCACTATGAATTCCTCCAAAAAGGATTCTCCTTCCATCTCCCCACCAAAAGCCTTCCAACAACATCTTGCCACCAAGGCATTGATGTCAACAAAGTTTTTCATGGTATTCTCTAGGTGTTTCTACAAATTTGGGCATGGTAGGCATGTTGCCACCTTTCACGCATCTAGGTTACATGGCTGAAATATTCAAGCCACTTGGTGTGTCCTCGGGGGCATGTCTTGGTCAAGGATTTCACCTTGTTCTTGACTCATTCGTTTAGGCTAACTCCTAACGAAGACAAGGGGGGTAGACCCTATTAAATTACTAAGGCTGATTACTTAGTGTGATGGTGTTATATTGATTAAGTTTTTTAGGAGTTTTGAAATTAACCAGTGGAAACAAAAGATAACAAGATGTAAGATTTTAAGCAGATAAGCACAGTAATGACACTCAATATATATATAATAGAAAGAATTGATCAAATAAATCACCAGTTTCTTAAATGGAGTCAACAGAGAAAATAATGTGCTTGCATGCACTTGAAAGAATGTTTTGAAAATGTCTCTTGGTATATTTTAAATTAATGTGCAATGTGAATGAATTAATTTAGGCAAAAATGGGACTCCAGATATACCTGAGGGGTACTTGGAGAATGTCCAAAAGTGAAATTTCACAGCTACCCGCAAGGTGATTTGTGGGATGGAACAAATTCTTGGAGACCGTTGTTCATAACGCACCCATCAGGGTGCGAGAGAGATCGGTGTCTCAAGGTCACTTTTCAGTTGTTCCCACTCCTGTGGGTATTTTTCCACCGTTTACAGTCCGTCTGAGGTGTTGGATTTTCGCTTGATGGTTTGTCAATTTGGGAGGTGAAGACTAATTAATATAGTCACGCAAGCGCTTTTGATACCTTTGTGCGGCTCTGCATGATATGAATCTGAATGATCATATAAGAGTTTTGAATGTTGCTTTTCCATACTAGGATTTTCCAAGGTCTCCAAATACATGCTTCCCTCTATGGAAGTATAGTAGATTGGACTTCCACAAATTTATAAATAGACACTCCCCTTGCTGGATATAGAATAGATAGGATTATTAATAAGATATCCACAAAAATCCCAATAGTCATCACCATCATCTATGTTACATGTGATGGATTCCCCATTATTGATATCAAGTTCTCTTTGTCTTCATTAAAGATACTTATATATGGCTCAAACAAATCATATGGATAAACTGCATGCTCCTTTTTAATATCAAAGTTTCCCAAGGCCACATGGTCCATGCTCTCCCCTTTAGATATGCCATAGACAGAAAAATAAACAAAACCATCAAAATTTTCTGGTTCATTATTTTCCTCTTTATTCATGTCATAGACTAGATTTTCCATGAATGTCCAGGACTCCTCATCAACATTTTTGTCAGAGATAAGGGATTCTTCATCACTTGTATCATGCTCTAAGTTATACTTGTCCTCATTTTCATACTCATATTCTTCAGAGAAAAGGTCATAAGGCAATAAACCTTGCAGACTGTCATCATTATATGGAGAACACGTAGGAGTCCCATCATGTACATTAAAGTTTTCATAATAAGTTTCACCATAAGATTCTGCAATGTTTTCATCCTTAGACTTGTACTACTGGTGACAAAGGCTAGGCTTGTCCTACCATGTATACATGATCAGGCTCACTTGAAGTTGTTTCCTGACTACTGAACTTGGGAAGTCCATGTTCCATGACTTGATTTGTGACATAACAAGTGCTTTCTTGGTGGAATTGTTCACAGGGTATACACCATGGAATTACTTCTTCTACCATGTTAGCTGAGTCTAACTGGTTTGGAATCCTAGGCTCCTACTAAGGAAATTTCTTTTGATACATCTAATTATGCTTGGGCTGAAAGTTCCTAGGTCCATGATTCCTTTCCATTGTGATCAGTCTATTATGCATGTGATTCAAGCCTGCAGAATGATTGTCCATTAGTTGGTTTTAATTACTAGTAACTAAGTTTCCTATCATGTACGTCACTTTTTGCATGGGATCTTTAGAATTTCCCTTTTCTTCTGATTCAATGGCTTTACACTTGTTCTGCTTATTGCAAGAATTGTTTCCCGTAGTGTGACCTGGAATGTTGGACTTGCCTATATATTGCATATTCTCTTCTATATTCTCGGCCAATTCCTAAGAAGTTTTTAGATCATCCGACTCTTTGTCTCTTAACGGGTACCTCAAATCACTAGTGAAAGCTTTGATGTAAGATATGAGGATGAAGACATCCTTTGGCTTGATTTCGTTAGGGAGGTACGCAACCACACACCTGAACTTAGTGTTAAATTCATCCATGGTTTCATTCTCCATCTTCTTAATGTTATGAAGGGAAGTAAGCAAATGTCTTAGTTCTTTATTTTCTCCCCACTTCTTCCTAAAACCATCTTGGAATTCGCTAAGACTTTTATATGAATCATCATCTAGGTCAAAATACCACTCTTCTGCATCATCTTCTAAAAATAAAGCAAAGAGCTTCATTTCGACATCGTCATGTTCATGGGAAGCATCATTGCAATAACTGACTAGGTGCTTTTCAAACTTTCGAAGGTGAGACTTGGTAGTGATGGCATTATTGCCCTGAAATATGGGGAGCTTCTTGATAGCATATTTTGGAATGGCATGGGGAGCACCTGCTATCTAAGAAAAGTCAAGGGGTTTGAATAATTCCATCATTTCTTGAGATTGGTGAACATGACTCTCTACAAATATGTGATGGATATCTGAGAGGGATTGGTCTCCTAAATCTTCAAGGTTTCTACAAGAATTTTTCCTATTCAATATTTCCCTAATAAACCTTTTGGGATCAAGAAGAGTCTTGAATAATTGTTGGCGGTTTCTTCGGGTAGAAATTCTTGAAGGGATGTTAGACCGTGCAGTCACCAGATGGATCAAGTTTTAATTTTTGTTTTTTCTAAAGACAAGAGGAATAAAAAAAAATTTACATCTTTTTAGTTGTTTAGAAAAACGTTAAGCTAAGTCATACCCAGGAATAAAAATATTTATCCCTAGAAATGGTGCCAAAAAGTGTTGCCACCTTTCACACACCTGGTTTACATGGCAGAAATCTTCAAGCCACTCGGTGTGTCCTTGGGGGCAAGTCTCGAGTCAAGGCTGTCACCTTGTTCTTGACTCCTCCATTTAGGCTAACTCCTAACGAAGCCAAGAGGGGTAGACCCTATTAAATTACTAAGGCTAATTACTTAGTGTGATGGTGTTATATTGATTAAGTTGTTTAGGAGTTTTGAAATTAACCAGTGGAAACAAAAGATAACAAGATGCAAGATTTTAAGCAGATAAGCATAGTAATGACACTTAATATATATATAATAGAAAGAATTGATCAAATAAATCACCAGTGCCTTAAATGGAGTCAACAGAGAAAATAATGTGCTTGCATGTGCTTGAAATAATTTTTTGCAAATGTCTCTTGGTATATTTTAAATTAATATGGAATGTGAATGAATTAATTTAGGTGAAAAGGGCACTCCAGATATACCCGAGGGGTACTTCGAGTATGTCCAAAAGTGAACTTTCACGGTTACCCACAAGGTGGTTTGTGGGATGAAATGGAGTCTCAAAGACTATTGTTCATAAGGAACCCATTAGGGTGTGACAAAGATCGGTGCCTAGAGGTCACTTTCTAGTTGTTCCCACTCTGGGTATTTTGCTACTGTTTACAGTTTGTTCGAGGTGTTGGATTTTCGCCTAATGGTTTGTAAATTTGGGAGGTGAAGAATAATTAATCTAGTCACACAAGTGATTTTGATGTAGCTTGACTAATCGGATGAACTGCATCCAAGTACAGGTCATACACACTGGAGTCGTTGTTATTTTTAGTAAATTTTAAAAGAGGTGTTTTTATTAAAAAGAAAACCCGCCAGGAACCTCTTTCGGTCCAAGTGGACCTCAATCAGGGAATCAAGGAGGGGTTGATTTTATTATTATTAAAAAAAAATTAATGAAAATGGAATCAGAGATACACAACACAGTTTTTCTGATTAGTCCTACCACGCATCTCTTTCCCCTTGCGAGTCAATCGGGAAGTCGTGGGGTAAGTACTATGATTAATTTTGAATTGAAAATATGGAATAACACAAAATGTTATAAAATTATACAATGTTGCATGTCAATACTAAACTAGAGTAGAAATAAGGTGAAACAATGTAAAAATAATACGGACGTGAATCCCCCCAGGGCGGTTGGTGAATAGGCTCAAAAGAGCCTATTCGAAAAGATTTTTTATTTTTATTAGAAAAAATTACAATCTCAGCAAACTGAAATTAATCCACTTGTCCCATATATGGAATGAGACCAAAGGTTTAAAAATTGCAAAAAGTTGAAATTTTGGGAAGACAGAGACCCCTTGGGGGGTTTCGAATGGTCCAAAAATGCTTTCTAGACAATGCCTCCTCCTCTTTTCTGTTAAACTTTCTAAAAAACAGCAATATTATCACAGTTAAATATGCCCAAAAGTAATTTGAAAGTACTTTTGGATGAACAAAGTTTTTACCCAAAAATTCTAAGTTAAAATTAGTTTTTAAAGAAGCAGAAAAAGAACCAAGGAAAGAAAGCTTTCCTTGGGATCTTGGCCTGATTTGGGGGAGGCCAATATGAAGCACTTAAATTGCTGAATGTAAATTTTTATACTGTAAGGAAACAACCATGCATTCAACAAGCTTTAGATCTACTTTCACAGCCTTGAAAAATGACAATTTTTCCTAAAACTAGATCTAGAATGCTTGTAAATATTCTTTTAGGAATGAGATCTAGTTTATGAGCTTTAAGGAAGAAAAATATATGTAAAAAAAATATGAAATTGATGTATCTAAACAATTTTAAAGATGCAAACAAGTAACCGGACTGATTTTAGAAAAAATTGAACGAGGAAGAGGAAAAGAAGAACATTTTTGTTGGAAGCCTTGAAGATCAACCATGGAGCTTTCCAGTGGAATGTCAAGGGACTATGCCTTTGAATGGTTTTGGAGAGAGTGAAGAATCAAACTACATCAGCATCCTCTCCAAGCTAGGAACTTGCAACTAAATCCAAAGACTTGCCAAAATACTTGTGAGATCCGGTTAATACAAACATAGAGATTTCAGAATAACATGCATACAAAATTATTAAACATGCTGAATCTAGATCTCTAAACATGCATCAAAAAAGAAAGAGATGGCCAATAAACTTATTAACAAACTCCTTTCCTATCAATATTATAATAAACATATTATCAATCTTAGCAATGAATCCACAAAAAATCACCAAATTATGAACATAGATACAGATTACCTCAGTAAAACATGGCAATGCTCATCCACACATACAATGACATGACACCATCTTGCCTTGAAAGCTTCAATTTATTCCAATAGCAAAAGATATTACACAATATTATAACAGCAATAGCTCCTCAATCCAACTCTTACTAACTCAGAAAGGAGGCATCCATGCTTTATTTATACACAAAATTGAAACCCCATCCCAGAGGGGGCACAAATACCAAGGAGATAGACCACTACAGCTGAAGGAGAGTCCATCAATGCTGATCTGAAGCTAAGATGAGCTTCTACTAAGTCTGAATGTCAATCAGAAAGCTGATTTGACTAACACCTTAACCTGTTGACTGAAGAATCCACCAAAACTTATCTAGATGAACCCACACGTGTGGAGGAGAGAGGGAGGGTGAAATTCCCCACAAAGGAAGCTGAATTTCAACTCTGGATCCACCCATATCGCCTCCTTCAGTTAAGGATTTATCAGATCCGGTCAATCTAGTGCAGATTTGACTGATTTCAATCAAATCGACTGAGAATTCACTGATCTAGGATTTTGGATTTGCTCCATTATTCATCAATTCATTAATTGAAATAATCAATAATTGATTTTTTGGGGATTTCTGACTCGAGTGATGGAAAATCACTTATAACTAGGAAATAGTGGGTCTATAGGTTTACTGGGTGCTCTTAGCTTGAAAATGAGCACCTACATGACTGAAACGGACTTCTGAGCCCTCTTCTATTACAAAACCAATTTTTCCAATTAAACTATTAAAAAATAGCCTAAGCTTTGGAAAAATTAAATTTTAATAAAAAACACTGAAAAAATTAAAAAATTAAAAAAAATGAAAAAACCTAGGGGGACGTAGACATGTTCATATGACTCGACCATGATGCCTAGCATGTTTATACATCGACAAATAGACTTTAATAACCTCAAGAGGCCTAAATTCCAAGCCGACAACCCCAACTTTGGAGCTATTGAGTGAAAAACTTAGAAATTATTAGTCATTTATTCAACAACCAAGAATAACCAAGGGAAAAAACACCCTAGGCTGATCATATTGACAAATAAAGTCTGAGACACCAAGTCTTTAGCAGACACTATCATGCTAGAACATTTATTACAATTCTCCCATGGGGTATGAACATGTGATATGGTACAAAAAAGTTTCCTAGAAGCAAGACTGAAGGTCTTCTAAAGTCCGAACAAGCTATCATTGTCTGGATCACCAGGATCACTTGATAAAAAATCACTAAGTACAACTTAGGTGGTAAGATTCTAGCTCCAACTGTGGGACATGTGCTCAATCTGGTCTTTAAGGCAAGGAGAGGATATGAGAACACTAGAATCTCTAGTTTAAATACCCTTTAAAAACATCTCAACTTGACAACAAAACCTCAGTAGCACAAGCTTTACATAGAAACCAAATGAACCATTAAGATGATTTATGAAAATAAATGTAACTAACTAATGAAAAAAAATGTTTTATTATAGCTAAGTACAAAACAAAAATGTGGAAAGTAAATGATCTTTTTCAAGGAGCTTATTTTCCTGCTCTAAGCATGATATAAAAAGGGTTAAGTGTAATCAGAAATCCAATGTAACCACCTAAGCATTTTATTAACATAAAAAAAATTCCTTGTTTTTGGTTACCAACCAAAGTAAGGATACTTTATTCATAAAATGAAAACCTGCGTGATGATCCGGAAGGGGCAGGATTGATGGGAAATCATAGGCATGAATAATGTCGTTAAACTTCCTCCCAAACTGGTAAGTGCTTGCGTAGGCTGCTTCTATCCATGTCTCGACAGGGTTGATGTAAAAATCGAAATGGTCAGGCAGATCGACTAGACCATCATACTAATCATCAAGGCTTACCGGATGATATTTCACTGTATAATCCCCAAGCGGCTCCAAATCATGAGGAGACTCTATATGTGAAGATGATAGTTGAGACTGATATTCTACTAACTGCATCACATCTATATTTTCACAACACTACTTCTCCATGTCTTCATTATTGATAACTGACTCTGAATGATCATAAAAGAGTTTTGAATGATGATTTTCCATACTAGGATTCTCCAGGGTCTCTAGGTCTATGCTTCCCTCTATGGAAGTATAATATATTGGACATCCTCAAATTTCTAAATCGACACTCTCCTTGTTGGATATAGCATAGATAGGATTCTTAATAAGATATCCACAAAAATCCCAATAGTCATCACCATCATCTATCTTAGATGTGATGGATTCCCCATTGCTGATATCAAGTCCCGATATCAATTTCTCTTTGTCTTCATTACTGATACTTATATATGGCTCAGACTGATCATATGGATAAACTGCATGCTCATTTTTCATATCAAAGTTTTCCAAGGCCACATGGCCCATGCTCTCTCCTTTAGATATGCCATAGACAGAAAAATCAACAAAACCTTCAAAATTTTCTGGTTCATTATTTTCCTCTTTATTCATGTCATGGACTAGATTTCCCATGAATGTCCAAGACTCCTCATCAACATCTTTGTCAGAGATAAGGGAGTCTTCGTCACTTGTATAATTCTCTTAGTTATACTTGTCCTCATTTTCATACTCATCTTCTTTAGAGAAAAGGTCACAAGGCAGTAAAACTTCTAGACTGTAATCATTATATGGAGAACACATAGGAGTCCCATCATGTACATTACAGTTTTCATCATAAGTCTCACTATAAAATTCTGCAATGGTTTCATCCTTAGGCTTGTACTGCTGGTGACAAAGGGTAGGCTTGTCCTACCATGTATACATGATCAAGCTCGCTTGAAGTTGTTTATTGACTACTGAACTCGGGAAGCCCATGTTCCATGACTTGATTTGCAATACAACAAGTGCTTTCTTGGTGGAATTGTTCACAAGTTCTACATCATGGAATTACTTCTTCTACCATGTTAGCTGAGTCTAATTGGTTTGGAATCCTAGGCTCCTACTGAGGAAATTTCTTTTGATACATCTGATTCTACTTGGACTGAAATTTCCTATGTCCATTATTCCTTTCCATTCTGATCAATATTTTATGCATGTGATTCAAGTGTGCAGAATGATTGGCCATTAGTTGTTTTTTACTAGTAACCATGTTTTTTATCATGTACATCACCTTTTCCAAGGGATCTTTAGAAGTTCCCTTTTCTTCTGATTCAACAGCTTTACCCTTGGTCTGCTTGTTGTAGGAATTGTCTCCCCTAGTGTGACCTGGAATGTTGTACTTTCCTAAAGATTACATATTCTCTTCTATTTTCTCGACCATTTCCTGAGAAGTTTTTAGATTGGCTGGCTCTTTGTCTCTTAACTAGTACCCCAAATCACTAGTGAAATCTTCGATGTAAGATATGAGGATGGAGGAATCCTTTGGATTTATTTATTTAGGGAGGTCCACAACCACATGCCTAAAATTAGTGTTAAATTCATCCATGGTTTCATTCTCCATCTTCTTAATGTTATGAAGGGCAGCAAGCAGATGTCTTGGTTCTTTCTTTTCTCCCCACTTGTTCCTAAAACCATCTTGGAATTCGCTAAGAGTTTTATATGAATCATAATCTAGGTCAAGGTACCACTCTTCAGCATCATCTTCTAAGGATAAAGAAAAGAGCTTCATTTTGACATCGTCATGGTCATGGGCAGCATCATTGCAATAACTGACTAGGTGCTTTTCAAACTTTCGAAGGTAAGACTTGGCAGTGATGGAATTATTGCCCTGAAATATGGGGAGCTTCTTGATAGCATCTTTTGGAATCGCATGGGGAGCATCTGCTATCTAAGAAAATTCAAGGGGTTTGAATAATTCTTCCATTTCTTGAGATTGGTGAACATGACTCTCTACAAATATGTGATGGATATCTGAGAGGGATTGGTTTCCTAAATCTTCAAGGTTTCTACAAGAAGTCTGCCTATTCAATCTTTCCCTAATAAACCTTTCAGGATCAGGGAGAGTGTTGAATAATTGTCGGTGGTTTTTTCAGGTAGAAATTCATGAAGAGATGTTAGACAGTGGAGTCACCAGATGGATCGAGTTTTAATTTTTATGTTTTTTAAAGACAAGATCAATCAAAAAAAATTTACATCTTTTTAGTTGTTTAGAAAAAAGTTAAGCTAAGTCGTACCCAGGAATAAAAAGATTTATCCTCGGCAACGGTGCCAAAAAGTGTTGTCTCCTTTCACACACCTGGGTTACGTGGTAGAAACCACATCCAAGTACAAAGCATACACACTGCAGTCTTTGTTATTTTTAGTAAATTTTAAAAGAGGTGTTCTTATTAAAAAGAAAACCATCCAGGAACCTCTTTCGGTCCAAGTGGACCTCAATATGGGAATCAAGGAGGGGCTGATTTTATTATGATTAACAAAAAAATTAATGAAAATGGAATCAGAGATACACAACACTGATTTTCTAATTAGTCCTACCACGCATCTCTTTCCCCTTGCGGGTCAGTCGAGAAGTCGTGGGGTGAGTAGTATGATTACTTTTGAATTGAAAATATGGAATAATGAAAAATGTTATCAAAGTATACAATCCTGCATGTAAATACTAAACTAGAACAGAAATAAGGTGAAACAATGTAAAAAGTAACACGGACAAGAATTCCCCCACAGGGGATGGTGAATAGGCTCGAAAGAGCCTATTCGAAAAGATTTTCTTTTTATAGCATAAATTACAATATCAGCAAACTAAAATTAATCCACTTGGTCCTTATATGGAATGAGACCAAATATTTACAAATTGCAAAAATTTGAAATTTTGGGAAGACAGAGACCCCCTGGGGGGTTTCGAATGGTCCAAAAATGCTTCTCGGACAGTGCCTCCTCATATTTTCTATTACAAATGCTAAAAACTAGCAATATTATCACAGTTAAATATGCCCAAAAGTACTTTGAAAGTACTTTTGGATGAACCAACGTTTTACCCAAAAATTCTAAGTTAAAATTAGTTTTTAAAGAAGCCGAAAAGGAACCAAGGAAAGCAAGCTTTCCTTGGGATCTTGTCCTGATTTTGAGGCAGATAATATGAAGCACTTCAATTTCTAAATGTAAATTTTTAGACTCCAAGGAAACAACCATGCATTCAACAAGCTTTAGATCTACTTTCACAGCCTTGAAAAATGATATTTTTTCCTAAAACTAGATCTAGAATGCTTGTAAATTTTATTTTAGGAATGAGATCTAGTTTATGATATTTAAGGCATGAAGATATATGTAAAACAAAACCTGAAATTGATAGATCTAAACAATTTTAAAGCTGCAAACAAGTAACCGGACTGATTTTAGAAAAAAATGGAGGAAGAGGAAAATAAGAGCATTTTTGCTGGAAGCCTTGAAGATCAACTGTGGAGATTTCCTGTGGAAGGTTGAGGGACTATGACTTTGAAGGGTTTTAGAGAGAGTGAAGAAGCAAACTACATCAGCATCCTCTCCAAGCTAGGAACCCGCAACTAAATCCAAAGACTTGACAAAATACTTGTGAGATCCGGCTAATGCATACATATAGATTTAAGAATAACATGCATATAAACAGATAAAACATGCTGAATATAGATCTCTAAACATGCATCAAAAAGGAAAGAGATGGCCAAGAAACTTGTTAACAAACTCCTTTCCTATCAAGATTATAATAAACTTATTATCAATCTTAGCAATGAATCCACAGAAAATCAACAAATTATGAACATAGATACAGATTACCTGAGTAAAACATGGCAATGCTCATCCCCACATACAATGACATGACACCATATTGCCTCCAAAGCTTCACTTTATTCCAATAGAAAAAGATATTACACAGTATTATAACAGCAATAGCTCCTCAATCCAACTCTTACTAACTCGGAAAGGAGGCAGCCATGCTTTATTTATAAACAAAATTGAAACCCCATCCCAGAGGGGGTGCAAATCCCAAGGAGATAGACCACTGCAGTTGAAGGAGAGTCCATCAATGCCAATCTGAAGCTGAACTGAGCTTCTACTGAGTCTGAATGTCAATTAGAGAGCTGATATAACTTACACCTCAACCTGTTGACTGAAGCATCCACCAAAACTCATCCATATGAGCCCAAACATGTGGAGGAGAGAGGGAGGGTGAAATTCCCCATAAAGGAGGCTGAATTTCAACTCTGAATCCACCCTGATCACCTCCTTCAGTCAAGGATTTATCAAATCCGGTCAATCTGGTGCAGATATGATTGATTTCAATCAAATCGGCTGAGAATCCACTGATCTAGGTAACATTTTGGCTCCAAATGTGGGACATGTGCTCAATCTGGTCTTTAAGGCAAGGAGAGGACACGAGAACACCAAAATATCTGGTTTATATACCCTGTAAAAACATCTCAACTTGACAAGAAAACCTCAGTAGCACAAGCTTTACATAAAAACCAAATGAACCATTAAGCTTATTTATTAAAATAAATGTAGCTAACTAATGAAAAAAAATGTTTTATTATAAATAAGTACAAAACAAAAATGCAGAAAGTAAATGCTCTTTTTCAAGGATGTTATTTTCTTACTCTAAGCATGATATAAAAAGGGTTAAGTGTAATAAAAAATCCAATGTAAACACCTAAGGATTTTATTAACATAAAAATAAATTTCCTTGTCTTTGGTTACCAGCCAAAGTAAGAATACTTTATTCATAAAATGCAAACCTGCGTGATGATCCAGAAGGGGTGGGATGGATGGGAAATCATAGGCATGAATAATGTTGATAAACTTCCTCCCAAACTAGTAAGTGCTTGCCCAGGCTACTTCTATCCATGACTGGATAGGGTTGATGTACAAATCAGAATGATGAGGCAAATTGACTACACCATCATATTGGTCATCAAGTCTTACTGGATTCTAATTCACTGTATAAGCCCCAAGCAGCTCCAAATCATGAGGAAACTCTATACGTGAAGATCATAGTTGAGACTAATAGTCTACTAACTTCATCACATCTATATTTTCACAACACTGCTTCTCCATGTCTTCATTATTGATACCTTTGTGTGGATCTGCATGATATGACTCTGAATGATCATATAAGAGTTTTGAAAGCTGCTTTTCCATACTAGGATTTTCCAAGGTCTCCAAATACATGCTTCCCTCTATGGAAGTATAGTAGAGTGGACTTCAACAAATTTCTAAATATTCACTCCCCTTGCTGGATATAGCATAGATAGGATTCTTAATAAGATATCCACAAAAATCCCAATAGTCATCACCATCATCTATCTTAGATGTGATGGATTCCCCATTGCTGATATCAAGTTCTCTTTGTCTTCATTATTGATACTTATATGTGGCTCAGACTGATCATATGGATAAACTGCATGATCCTTTTTCATATCAAAGTTGCCCAACACCATATGGTCCATGCTCTCTCCTTTAGATATGCCATAGATGGAAAAATCAACAAAACCATCAAAAGTTTCTGGTTCATTATTTTCCTCTTTATTCATGTCATAGACTATATTTTCCATGAATGTCTAGGACTCCTCATTAACATCTTTGTCATAGATAAGGGAGTCTTCATCACTTGTATCATGCTCTAGGTTATACTTCTCCTCATTTTCATATTCATCTTCTTCAGAGAAAAGGTCACAAGGCAGTAAACCTTCCAAACTGTCATCATTATACGGAGAGCATGTAGGAGTCCCTTAATGTACATTACAGTTTTCATCATAAGTTTCACTATAATATTTTGCAATGGTTTCATCCTTAGGCTTGTACTACTAGTGACAAAGGGTAGGCCTATCCTACCATGTATACATGATCACGATCACTTGAAGTTGTTTCCTGACTACTGAACTCGGGAAGTCAATGTTCCATGACTTGATTTGCAACATAATAAGTGCTTTCTTGGTGGAATTGTTCACATGGTCTACACCATGGAATTACTTCTTCTACCATGTTAGTTGAGTCTAACTAGTTTGGAATCCTAGGCTCCTGCTGAGGAAATTTCTTTTGATACATCTGATTATGCTTGGGCTTAAAGTTCCTAGGCCCATGATTCCTTTCCATTGTGATCAATCTATTATGCATGTGATTCAAGCCTGTAGAATGATTGTCCATTAGTTGGTTTTTACTAGTAACTAAGTTTTCTATCATGTATGTCACCTTTTCCATGGTATCATTAGAAGTTCCCTTTTCTTCTAATTCAATGGATTTACCATTGGTCTGCTTGTTGTAGGAATTGTTTCCCCTAGTGTGACCTGGAATGTTGGACTTGCCTCACGATTGCATATTCTCTTCTATTTTCTTGGCCAATTCCTAAGAAGTATTTAGATCGACGAGCTCTTTGTCTCTTAATTGGTACCTCAAATCACCAGTGAAAGCTTCGATGTAAGATATGAGGATGGAGGCATCCTTTGTCTTGATTTCTTTAGGGAGGTCCGCAACCACACGCCTAAACTTAGTGTTAAATTCATCCATGGTTTCATTCTCCATTTTCTTTATGTTATGAAGGGCAGCAAGCAGATATCTTGGTTCTTTATTTTCCCCCACTTCTTCCTAAAACCATCTTGGAATTCGCTAAGAGTTTCATATGAATCATCGTCTAGGTCAAGGTACCACTCTTCAGCATCATATTCTAAGGATAAAGCAAAGAGATTCATTTTGACATCGTCATGGTCATGGGCAGCATCATTGCAATAACTGACCAGGTGCTTTTCAAACTTTCAAAGGTGAGAATTGGCAGTGATGGCATTATTGCCCTGAAATATGGGGAGCTTCTTGATAGCATCTTTTGGAATGGCATGGGGAGCACCTGCTATCTAAGAAAAGTCAAGGGGTTTGAATAATTCCGTCATTTCTTGAGATTGGTGAACATGACTCTCTACAAATATGTTATGGATATCTGAGAGGGATTGGTCTCCTAAATCTTCAAGGTTTCTACAAGAAGTCTACCTATTCAATCTTTCCTTAATAAACCTTTCGGGATCAGGGAGAGTATTGAATAATTGTCGGTGGTTTCTTCGGGTAGAAATTCTTGAAGGGATGTTAGACAGTGGAGTCGCCAGATGGATTCAGTTTTAATTTTTATGTTTTTTAAATACAAGATCAATCAAAAAAAATTTACATCTTTTTAGTTGTTTAGAAAAAAGTTAAGCTAAGTCGTACCCAGGAATAAAAAGATTTATCCCCGGCACCTGAGGTAAAAATTGTTGCCGCTTTTCACACACCTGGGTTACATGGCAGAAATATTCAAGCCAATTGGTGTGTCCATGGGGGAAAGTCTCGAGTCAAGGATGTCACCTTGTTCTTGACACCTCCGTTTAGGCTAACTCCTAATGAAGCCAAGGGGGGTAGACCCTATTAAATTACTAAGGCTAATTACTTAGTGTGATGGTGTTATATTGATTAAGTTGTTTAGGAGTTTTGAAATTAACTAGTGGAAACAAAATATAACAAGATGCAATATTTTAA
Organism: Pseudotsuga menziesii; assembly: GCA_001517045.1. Lineage (NCBI taxonomy): Eukaryota > Viridiplantae > Streptophyta > Pinopsida > Pinales > Pinaceae > Pseudotsuga > Pseudotsuga menziesii. The sequence goes on from LPNX010865258.1 coordinate 72,597, forward strand.
GCAAATAACCACAGTAATGACACTCAATATATATAGAATAGAAAGAATTGATCAAATAAATAACTAGTGCCTTAAATGGAGTCAATAGAGAAAATAACGTGCTTGCATGCGCTTGAAAGAATGTTTTGCAAATGTCCCTTGGTATATTTTAAATTAATGTGGAATGTGAATGAATTAATTTAGGTGAAAAGGGGACTCCATATATACCTGAGGGGTACTTGGAGTATGCCCAAAAGTGAACTTTCATAGCTACCTGCAAGGTCGTTTGTGGGATGGAACGGAGTCTCGAAGACTATTGTTCATAATGCACCTGTCAGGGTGTGATAGAGATCGGTGCCTCGAGGTCACTTTCCAGTTGTTCCTACTCCTTTTGGTATTTTTCCATCGTTTACAGTTTGTTCGAAGTGTTGGATTTTCATCTGATGGTTTGTCAATTTGGGAGGTGAAGACTAATTAATCTAGTCACTCAAGACCTTTTGATTCAGCTTGACTAATCAGATGAACCATAGCCAAGTACATAGCATACACACTGGAGTATTTGTTATTTTTAGTAAATTTTAAAAGAGGTGTTCTTATTAAAAAGAAAACCCTCCAGGAACCTCTTTCGGTCCAAGTGGACCTTAATCAGGGAATCAAGGTGGGGTTTATTTTATTATGATTAACAAAACAATTAACGAAAATGGAATCAGAGATATACAACATCGGTTTTCTGATTAGTCCTACGACGCATCTCTTTCCCCTTGCGGGTCAATTGGGAAGTCGTGGGGTAAGTAGTATGATTATTTTTGAATTGAAAATATGGAATAATGCAAAATGTTATCAAAGTATACAATATTTCATGTCAATACTAAACTGGAACAGAAATAAAGTGAAACAATGTAAAAAATAACACGGACGTGAATCCCCCCAGGGGGAATGGTGAATAGGATCGAAAGAGCCTATTCGAAAGGATTTTCATTTTTATTAGCAGAAATTACAATATCAGAAAACTGAAATTAATCCACTTGGTCCTTATATGGAATGAGACCAAAGGTTTACAAATTGCAAAAAATTGAAATTTTGGGAAGACGGAGACCCCCTAAGGGGTTTCGAATGGTCCAACAATGCTTTTCGGATAGCTCCTCCTCCTCTTTTCTGTTACACATACTAAAAACTAGAAAACTTATCACAGTGAAATATGCCCAAAAGTACTTTGAAAGTACTTTTGGATGAACAAACATTTTACCCAAAAATTCTAAGTTAAAATTAGTTTTTAAAGAAGCCGAAAAGGAACCAAGGAAAGCAAGATTTCCTTGGGATATTGACCTGATTTGGGGGAATCCAATATGAAGCACTTAAATTTCTGAATGTAAATTTTTGGACTCTAAGGAAACAACCATGCATTCAATAAGCTTTAGATCTACTTTCATAGCCTCGAAAAATGACAATTTTTCCTAAAACTAGATCTAGAATGCTTGTAAATTTTCTTTTAGGAATGAGACATAGTTTATTAGCTTTAAGGCAGCAAGATATATGTAATTTTATTTTTTAAATTCATAGATATAAACAATTTTAAAGCTACAAACAAGTAACCGGACTGATTTTAGAAAAAAATGGAGGAAGAGGAAAAGAAGAGCATTTTTGCAGGAAGCCTTGAAGATCAACCGTGGAGCTTTCCAGTGGAATGTTGAGGGACTATGCCTTTGAATGGTTTTGGAGAGAGTGAAGAAGAAAACTACATCAGCATCCTCTCCAAGCTAGGAACCTGCAACTAAATCCAAAGACTTCCCAAAATACTTTTGAGATCCGGTTAATACATACACAGAGATTTCAAAATAACATGCATATAAACTTATAAAACATGTTGAATCTAGATATATAAACATGCATCAAAATGGAAAGATATGGCCAATAAAATTATTAACAAACTCCTTTCCTATTAAGATTATAATAAACTTATTATCAATCTTCACAATGAATCCATAGACAATAACTAAATTATGAAAATAGATACATATTACCTCAGTAAAACATGGCAGTGCTCATCCACACATACAATGACATGACACCATCTTTCCTCCAAAGCTTCACTTTATTCCAATAGCAAAAGATATTACACAATATTATAACAGCCATAGCTCCTCAATCCAACTCTTACTAACTTGGAAAGGAGCTAGCCATGCTTTATTTATACACAAAATTGAAACCCCATCCCAGAGGGGGCGCAAATCCCAAGGAGATAGACCACTGCAGCTGAAGGAGAGTCCATCAATGTCAATCTGAAGCTAAACTAAGCTTCTACTGAGTCTGAATGTCAATCAGAGAGCTGATCTGATTGACACCTAAACCTATTGACTGAACCATCCACCAAAACTCATCTAGATGAACCCACACGTGTGGAGAAGAGAGGGAGGGAGAAATTCCCCATAAAGGAAGCTAAAGTTCAACTCTGGATCCACCCAAATCACCTCCTTCAGTCAAGGGTTTGTCAGATCCAGTCAATTTGGTGCAGATCTGAATGATTTCAATCAAATCTGCTGAGAATATACTCATCTAGGATTTTGGATTTGCTCCATTATTCATCAATTTCTTAATTAAAATAATCAATACTTGACTTTTTGGGGCTTTGTGACCTGAGTGATGGAAAATCACTTAAAACTAGGAAATAGTGGGTCTATAGGTTTACTGGGTGCTCTTAGCTTGAAAATGAGCAACTACATGATTGAAACGTACTTTCGGGCCCACTTCTATTACAAAACCAATTTTTCCAATTTAACTATTAAAAAATAGCCTAAGTTTTGGAAAAATTAAATTTTAATAAAAAACAATTAAAAATTTTAAAAATAAAAAAAATGAAAAAACCTAGGGGGACTTAGACATGTTCATATGACTCGACCATGATTCCTAGCATGTTTGTACATTGAGACATAGACTCTAATAACCTCAATAGGCCTAAATGCCAAGCCGACCACCCCAACTTTGGAGGTATTGAGTGAAAAACTCAGAAATTATCATTCATTTATTCAACAACCAATAATAACCAAGGGAAAAAACACCCTGGGCTGATCAGATTGACAAATAAAGTCTAAGAGACCAAGTCTTTTATAGACACTATCATGCTAGAACATTTATTTAGGGACTTATGCAACCACACACCTGAACTTAGTGTTAAATTCATGCATGGTTTCCTTCTCCATCTTCTTAATGTTATGAAGGTCAGTAAGTAGATGTCTTGGATCTTTCTTTTCTCGCCACTTCTTCCTAAAACCATCTTGGAATTCGCTAAGAATTTTATATGAATCACCATCTAGGTCAAGGTACCACTCTTCAGCATCATCTTCTAAGCATAAAGCAAAGAGCTTCATTTTGACATTGTCACATGGTCATGCGCAGCATCATTGCAATAACTGACCAGGTGCTTTTCAAACTTTCGAAGGTGAGACTTGGTAGTGATGGCATTATTTCCCTGAAATATGGGGAGCTTCTTGATAGCATCTTTTGGAATGGCATGGGGAGCACTTGCTATCTAAGAAAAGTAAAGGGGTTTGAATAATTCCATCATTTCTTGAGATTGGTGAACATGACTCTCTACAAATATGTGATGGATATCTGAGAGGGATTGGACTCCTAAATATTCAAGGTTTCTACAAGAAGTCTTCCTATTCAATCTTTCCCTAATAAACCTTTCGGGATCAGGGAGAGTATTGAATAATTGTCGGCGGTTTCTTCAGGTAGAAATTATTGAAATGATGTTAGATAGTGGAGTCGCCAGATGGATCAAGTTTTAATTTTTATGTTTTTTAAAGAAAAGATCAATAAAAAAAAATTTAATTCTTTTTAGTTGTTTAGAAAAAATTTAAGCTAATTCTTACCCAGGAATAAAAAGATTTATCCTCGGCAACGGTGCCAAATTTTTTTTCCTCCTTTCACACACCTGGGTTACGTGGCATAAATCTTCAAGCCACTCGGTGTGTCCTTGGGGGCAAGTCTCGAGTCAAGGCTGTCACCTTGTTCTTGAATCATCCATTTAGGCTATCTCCTAATGAAGCCAAGGGGAGTAGACCCTATTAAATTACTAAGGCTAATTGCTTAGTGTGATGGTGTTATATTGATTAAGTTGTTTAGGAATTTTGAAATTAACCACTGGAAACAAAAGATAACAAGATGCAATATTTTAAGAAGATAAGCACATTAATGAAACTCAATATATATATAATAGAAAGAATTGATCAATTAAATCACAAGTGTCTTGTTGGAATATATTAAACCCACTCACAACTTAGGATAAAATAACTAATCATTATTTGATTAATTATTCACCCACTAGCTTAATTAGTTGGCATCCACTTGCACCTTAAAGTCAATACATGCCATCTATATCCTAGGAATTATTTATTTCCAATTCAAGGTTGATCTTGACCACCTTTTGACCATCCAGAATTAGTATACAGGACTTTATAGTAGATTTTGCTTTATTCTACTTTTTCTGCTTTTCCTGCTTTTCTATGGATAAGATAAAAGCTAGTCAACTAGGAAACTAGGAGCTTTTGTTTCCAACCCATCCTCCATTATTTTTTCTCCATTTTCTAGGAGTAGCATGTTATTTCCATCTCCTTGACAAATCACTCATGCTTTTTCCAACTCGTGAGGTCCTTGATAGATTTGGTAAGTGCTTTAGCCACCTATGGGGGTTTGGCTATATTTTGGTAAGTCAGCCTTTTTGAGCTTTATGAGTTGTTTCCATACAATTCGATTTTCCTATGAGGAATGTACTATTTATGTACACTATTATTCATCATTATTCAATGGAAGGATACACACCAATATTCATCTCTTCATTCATGTGATTCAATATCTTTTCTTCTCTCTTATTTTCCTGTGTATGCTTGTGAGAATTCTTAGTAGCAAGATCTATTTCTTGTGCTTCTTCTTAGCGTCATTGCTCATAGCATTGATCTATTATTTCTACATGGTATCAAAGCATCAAGGTTGATCAAGTTCTACAGAGTTGAGGAGTGCATCCAGTCTCCTATCCCTCTTTGAAGAAGAGATTGTCCAGCTTACAAGATTTTCTCCTAGTTTGTTTTGCAGGTTGCAGAGAGTATCTCTTAGAGAATATCAACAACTTCATTATGGATTCAAAATTTCCTCTACTATCGCCTTTCAACTATGCTGATTGGAAGCCAAAGATGAGTGCATACTTGAAGAGGCAATGTCTCTTTGATGTCTCCATTGTGTGCATTGAGTGAACCTGAGTCTTATGAAGAGAAGATTGATTGGATAAATAATTGTGATAGAGCTTATGGAATTATGTGTTTGGGAATGTATCCAAATATATATCATCTCATATATTCTACTGAATTTCCATTTGAGCTTTGGAAAATTTTGGACAAAGCTTTTGGTTTGCAGGAAATTGAAGAGGAAGCATGGAGCGAACCTAGCATCTCCTCTTGTTCTCTCTCTAAAGATTTCTTGGCCTCTACATTCTCTGATGAAGTTGATAATGATGAAGAAGTTTCTCATATATTTCATGTTGCTGCTACCCTCATTGATTCGAATGCTTCGTCCTTCAATGAAGAAGCAAATATTGAAGAGCCATCTTTTTTTGTGTCTCTTAAAGGTGATTTTTCTTCTTGTGATACTATTGATGAAAAAGAAGTAAAATATGGAGCTTTTGCTGATATTGATTATGATCCTATAACCCATTGATTGTTCTCTTAATCTCCTATCTTAGATTCTAAGATCTATGTGCCAGATTCTTTACACCTCTTGCATACCTCTCTCATTGATGGTGCGCAACCCAGTGACTTACAGGATGTTTGCTTAGCCACATCAAGCCTTATTTGTGTCATACCACTTACATTACTTGATTTCATGTGCTTCATCATATCCTCCTTTGTTCTTGGCATCAATACTCAGAGCCTTCTTGAATATTGTGAACATCTCATTCTTTCCTCCTTTCATACAGAGGATTCATTACCAGTGTATTCCCATGAGTCTATTGATATGCTTATATGTGATCCTTTGGATTCTGATTTAGAAGAATATTTGCAAGTTTATACACATATAATACCACCATCCATACCATCTACCATACCCCTGAATAATCCAAAGACTATACAAATCCCAAGATCACTAGTTGATTCCTCATTGGTCTCTTATGCAGTGATATTTATCTTACATGGTTTGAAGTCTTTCCTATATTTCATTGGCTGGTTATCCATGTCCTTAGTCATATTTGGATTGATATTAAACATGTTTGGATCTGTTCTAAACACTTATTGTTCAGATATTAAGCTCATCCATCATTCAGATTTTTACACCTATCAGTTTTCCCGAGTTGTTCATAATTTTCCTAGTCTTGCCCTATATCCTCATGGAGCCACTGAATCCTTTGTCTTTGATGTTACATATGCTAATGTTTTTGATATATCAGAGTTTCATTAGCCTCATATCAGATCTATATAGGTGCTATATCAGATTGGAAGATTGACATGTGATTCACATCACAATTTTGCAGCTATTCAGGGAATTGGGTGTGAAATAAATTGTCTTAACTTTTGTAATCTTTGGGAAGGAGTATGCATAGATCTCTTTTCCATTTCAGATTATGTTTGCAGATCAGAGTTTGACAGCAGCAAGAAGCATTTAGATAATTCTCCTACTTCATCAGTTGATGAGATACAAGGAGTCTCCCCTCTTCCTTCTTGCAGGTTCTACACTCCAGCGCATGATCATGGAGTTCATGATTTCTTCAAAAAGTGCTTCATCCAAAAGCAGTTCAGTCATCTCATTAAAGTGAAGATGAAAATATGTTGAAGACACATTTCAAATTATGTGCCTTGTCCTATCTTGAGGGAGGATTTTTCCTATGTGGTTTTGCCTCTTTCCTCACTTTTCTGGACATAATAATTGTTAAAGGGTGACCATAGCCTTGTTGCTGGGCCCCATATGCATCCATATTTTTTGTCATACCATCATAAAGTCAGACTTATAGGGGGTTTTTGGAATATATTAAACCCACTCACAACTTAGGATAAAATAATTAATCATTATTTGATTAATTATTCACCCACTAGCTTAATTAGTTGGCATCCACTTGCACCTTAAAGTCAATACATGCCATCTATATCCTAGGAATTATTTATTTCCAATTCTAGGTTGATCTTGACCACCTTTTGACTATCCAGAATTAGTATACAGGACTTTACAGCAGATTCTACTTTATTCTTCTTTTTCTGCTTTTCTTGCTTTTCTATGGATACGATAAAAGCTAGTCAACTAGGAAACTAGGAGCTTTTGTTTCCAACCCATCCTCCATTAGTTTTTCTCCATTTTCTAGGATTAGCATGTTATGTCCATATCCTTGACAACTCATTCATGCTTTTGTCAACTCGTGAGGTCCTTGATAGATTTGGTAAGTGCTTTAGCCACCTATGGGGGTTTGCTATAGTTTGGTAAGTCAGCCTTTTTGAGATTTATGAGTTGTTTCCATACAATTCGAATTTTATATGATGGATGTACTATTTATGTACACTATTATTCATAATTATTCAATGGAAGGATAGACACCAATATTCATCTCTTCATTCATGTGATTCAGTCTCTTTTCTTCTCTCTTGTTTTCCTGTGTATGCTTGTGAGAATTCTTAGTAGCAAGATCTATTCCCTGTGCTTCTTCTTAGCATAATTTCTCATAGCATTGATATATTATTTCTACATGCCTTAAATGGAGTCAACAGAGAAAATAATGTGCTTGCATGCACTTGAAAGAGTGTTTTGCAAATGTCTCTTGGTAGATTTTAAATTAATGTGGGATGTGAATGAATTAATTTAGGAGAAAAGGGGAGTCCAGATATACCCGAGGGGTACTTGGAGTATGTCCAAAAGTGAACTTTCACAGCTACCCACAAGGTGGTTTGTGATCTGGAATGGAGTCTCAAATAATTTTGTTCATAATCCACCCGTTAAGGTGTGACAAAGATCAGCGTCTCGAGGTCATTTTCCAATTGTTCCCACTCCTTTTGGTATTTTGCCACCGTTTACAGTTCATTCGAGACATTGGATTTTTGCCTGATGGTTTGTCAATTTTGGAGGTGAATAATAATTAATATAGTCACTTAATTGCTTTTGATTTAGCTTGACTGATTGGATGAACCGCAGCCAAGTACAGAGCATACACACTGGAGTCTTTGTTATTTTTAGTAAATTTTAAAAGAGGTGTTCTTATTAAAATGAAAACCCTCTAGGAACCTCTTTCGGTCCAAGTGGACCTGAATTGGGGAATCAAGGAGGGGTTTATTTTATTATGATTAACAAAACAATTAATAAAAATGGAATCAAAGATACACACCACCGGTTTTCTTATTAGTCCTACCATGCATCTCTTTCCCCTTGCAGGTCAATCGGGAAGTCGTGGGGTGAGTAGTATGATTACTTTTGAATTGAAAATATGGAATAATGCAAAATGTTATAAAAGTATAAAATCCTACATGTCAATACTAAATTAGAATAGAAATAAGGTGAAACAATGTAAAAAATAACACGGACGCGAATCCCCTTAGGGGGGATGGTGAATAGGCTCGAAAGAGCCTATTCGAAAAGAGTTTTTCTTTTTATTAGTAGAAATTACAATATCAGAAAACTAAAATTAATCCACTTTGTCCTTATATGGAATGAGACCAAAGGTTTACAAATTGCAAAAATTTGAAATTTTGGGAAGACGGAGACCCCCTGGGGGGTTTCAAATGGTCAAAAAATGCTTTCCGGATAGCACCTCCTCCTCTTTTCTATTACACCTGATAAAAACCAGCAATATTATCATATTTAAATATGCACAAAATTACTTTGAAATTACTTTTGGATAAACAAAGCTTTTACCCAAAAATTCTAAGTTAAAATTAGTTTTTAAAGAGGTAGAAAAGGAACTAAGGAAAGCAAGATTTCCTTGGGATCTTGGCATGATTTGGGGGCAGCAGCCAATATGAAGAAATTAAATTGCTGAATGTAATTTTTTAGACTCTAAGGAAACAACCATGCATTCAACAAGCTTTATATCTACTTTCACAGCCTTGAAAAATGACAATTTTTCCTAAAACTAGATCTAGAATGCTTGTAAATTTTCTTTTAGGAATGAGATCCAGTTTATGAGCTTTAAGGTAGCAATATATATGTAAAATAAAATATAAAATTGATAGATCTAAACAATTTTAAAGCTACAAACAACTAACTGGACTGATTTTAGAAAAAAATGAAGGAGGAAGAAGAAACGAAGAGCATTTTTGCTAGAAGCCTTGAAGATCAGTTGTGGAGCTTTCCGGTGGAATGTCAAGGGACTATCCCTTTGAATCATTTCAGAGAGATTGAAGAAGCAAACTAAATCAGCATCCTCTCCAAGCTAGGAACCTGCAACTAAATCCAAAGACTTGCCAAAATACTTGTGAGATCCAGTTAATACATACATAGAGATTTCAGAATAACATGCATATAAACATATAAAACATGTTGAATCTAGATCTCTAAACGTGCATCAAAAAGGAAAGAGATGGCCAATAAACTTATTAAAGAACTCCTTTCCTATCAAGATTATAATAAACTTATTATCAATCTTAGCAATAAATCCACAGACAATCAGCAAATTATGAACATAGATACAGATTACCTCAGTAAAACATGGCAATGCTCATCCACACATACAATGACATGACACCATCTTGCCTCCAAGGATTCACTTTATTCCAATAGAAAAAGATATTATACAGTATTATAACAGCAATAGCTTCTCAATCCAACTCTTACTAACTCAGAAAGGAGGCCGCCATGCTTTATTTATACACAAAATTGAAACCCCATCCCAGAGGGGGCACAAATACCAAGGAGATATACCAGTGCAACTGAAGGAGATTCCATCAATGCTGATATGAAGCTGAACTGAGCTTCCACTCAGTCTGAATGTCAATCAAAGAGTTGATCTAACTTACACCTCAACCTGTTGACTAAAGCATCCACCAAAACTCATCCATATGAGCCCACACGTGTGGAGGAGAGAGGGAGGGAGAAATTCCCCATAAAAGAAGCTAAAGTTCAACTCTGGATCCACCCAGATCACTTCCTTCAATCAAGGATTTGTCAGATCCAGTCAATATGGTGCAGATCTGACTGATTTCAATCAAATCGGCTAAGAATCGATTGATCTAGGATTTTGGATTTGCTCCATTATTCATCAATTTATTAATTAAAATAATCAATAATTGATTTTTTGGGGCTTTCTGACCCGAGTGATGGAAAATCACTTAAAACTAGGAAATAGTGTGTCTATAGGTTTATTGGGAACTCTTAGCTTGAAAATGAGCACCTACATGACTGAAAAGGACTTTCGAGCCCACTTTTATTACAAAACCAATTTTTCAGATTAAACTATTAAAAAATAGCCTAAGTTTTGGAAAAATTAAATTTTAATAAAAAACACTGAAAAAATTCAAAAATTCAAAAAAATGAAAACACCTAGATGGACTTAGACATGTTCATATGACTCGACCATGATGCCTAGCATGTTTATACATTGATACATAGACTCTAATAACCTCAATAGGCCTAAATGCCAAGCTGACTATTGCCGCCTTTCACACACCTGGGTCACGTGGCAGAAATCTTCAAGCCACTCAGTGTGTCCTTGGGGGCAAGTCTTGAGTCAAGGCTATCACATTGTTCTTGACTCCTCCGTTTAGGCTCAACTCCGAACGAAGCAAAGGGGGGTAGACCCTATTAAGCTACTAAGGGGAATTTCTTATTGTTGTGATGTTTAAATTGACTGAGTTATTTAGGAGTTTACAATTTAACTATAGATAATCAAAGATGGCAAGATGTAAAAGATGAACACAGGAAAGCACAATGTTGAGACACAATATGTATATAAAGTAAGAAATTAACCAGTTCCTTAGAATGGAGTCAAAAATAGAATCAATATGCTTGCATGTGCTTGGAGTGAATGTTTTGTGATTGCCTCTTGGTATGTTTTAAGTTAAATTTGAAGTGTGCGTTGATTAAAATTAGGCTAAGGGGGAACTCCAGATATACCCGAGAGCACTTGGAGTATGTCCAAAACTGAACCTTCACAGCTACTCACAAGGAATATGTGGGCTGAAATGGAGTCTCTGGGGCTATTGTTCATAACGCACCCATTAGGGTGTGACAAAGATCGGCGCCATGAGGTCACTTTTCAGAAGTTCCCGCTTCCTTTGGGTATTTTAGCGCCGTAAAGATTTGATCTAGGTGTTGGATTTTCACCTGATGGTTTGTCAGTTGGGGAGAGTGAGTCCTAATTATACTAGTCACCCAAGTGATTTTGATACAACTTGACTGATCGGATGAACCGTAGCCAAGTGCAGAGCATACACACTGGAGTCTTGTCAATTTTAGTAAGTTTTAAACTGAGTGTTCTTGTTTAAAAGGAAAACCCTCCAGGAACCTCTTTCGATCCAAGTGGATCTCAATCAGGGAATCGAGTAGGGATTAATTTTAAAATTGGTGATAAATAAAATATGAAAAATAAAACAAATACACAATTCTAGTTTTCTAATTAGTCCTACCACGAATCTCTTTCCCCTTTCGGGTCAATCAAGAAATCGTGGGGTAAGTATTATGATTACTTTGAAAAAAAAAAAAGTGGAATATGAAATTAATAATAAAATCAAGTATACTACCCTGCAAATTATATCAATGCTAGTTTAAAAAAACAAATAAGAAGAAAGCGACGAAAAGGACACCGACGCAAATCCCCCCAGGGGGGATGGGGAATGGGCTCGAAAGAGCCTATTCCAAAAATAATTTTATTTATTATTGGTTAAAATATTATAGAAATGATATATCAGAAACTTCTTGGTCCTTATACAGGATGAAACCAAGATTTTACAACTTTGCAAAAATTTTAAGATTTTGGTGAAAAGGGAGACCCCTGGGGGGATTTGAATGCTCCCGAGGCCACTTCGAACAGAAGCTTCCTTTCTTTTCTGTCAGACATGCTAAAATAAAGTGAGCACATTAGAATAATATACACCCAAAATCACTTTAATAGTACCTTTGGATTAGCCTACCTTATCTATAAAAAAAATGAAGTTAAAACTAGCTGAACATGCGAAAAAGGAACCAAGGAAAGCAAGTTTTCCTTGGGATCTTGGCTTGCTGTTTGTGCAGCCAATGAAATATACACTGATATTGCAGAATATTAAATTTTATAACAGCGAAAGGAAATCTAATGCATGCGATCTACAATTTTTCTTTAAATTTTCATGCAAAAAGACGATTTCCCTAAAGCTAGATCTAGAATGCTTATGAAATTTTTTAAGTGCAAGATCTAGAATATAGGCTTTGATAAGATAGATCTATGTTGGAATTAATTTTAATATTATATATCTAAGCAAAATCAAAGCTACGAACAGAGTAACCGGGTAAAAACGTTGATTTTTTGTAGAAATGAGAAGAAGAGGAGAGAAGGTCGGATTGTTGCTTGAATGGAACAAGATGAAAGGAGGCCCTTTTGTGGAGTGCTGAGGGATAGAGTATTGAGATTATTGGATAGGAATGGCATCAATATATATCCACACCTTCATCTAATCAGGAACCTGCAACTAAATAACACAATCCTGCACACACCTCGTGAGATCTCGATATAGATGTATAAAGCAACAAAAATGAAAGATTATGCCAAAATAAACTTATTTAAGAATATAACTGAAATTTTTGAGCATACATCATATGGATAAACAAGATCAAGCAATCTATCTTTTCCTAGTTTATACCCTAACTAGATTCAGCCGAATCCTTGAAGCCAGAACACAGAAGCAACACAGAATTTGGCAAGAAATTGCAGCTACCACATCAACAGCATAACACTAAGAATCCACACATACACATGCACTACACAGTATAGCCTCCAAATATTCTTTGTTCACAAATGATGATCAAATACAAAGTTACAATGGCAATCCCTTCAGTCCAGCTCTAACTAGCTTGGAAGAGGGAGCCTCAAGCAGGATATATACAAAATACAGGCCATCCATCCCAGGGGGGTCCAAATCCCAAGGAAACACATCAAATCAGCTGAAGGAGAGTCCATCAATGCCTGATCTGTGTCTAGCTGAGCCAGATCTAAGTCTCACTGAGTGCAACTGTCAATCGAGGGGCTGATCTGACTGACACCTCAACCTGTTGATTGAAGCATCCACCAAAACTCATCCAGATGAGCCAAAACGTGTTGAGGAGAGAGGGAGGGAGAAATTCCCCATAAAGGATGCTGAAGATCAACTCTGGATCTGATTTGATCACCTCCTTCAGTCAAGGATTTGTCAGATCCAGTCAATTTGCTTCAGATCTGACTGATTTCAATCAAATCGGCTGAGAATCCACTGATTTATGATTTTGGATTTGCTCCATTATTCATCAATTTATTAATTAAAATAATCAATAATTGATTTTTGGGGCTTTATGACCTGAGTGATAGAAAATCACTCAAAACTAGGAAATACTGGGTCCATGGGTTTACATGGTGCTCTTAGCTTGAAAATGAGCACCTGCATGACTGAAACTGATTATTTGGCCCACTTTTATTACAAATTCAATTTTTCCAATTAAACTATTAAAAAATAGCCTAAGTTTTGGAAAAATTAAATTTTAATAAAAAACACTGAAAAAACTAAAAAATTGAAAAATTGAAAAACACCTAGGGGGACTTAGACATGTTCATATGACTCAATAATGATGTCTACAATGTTTATACATTGACACATAGACTCTAATAACCTCAATAGGCCTAAATGCCAAGCCGACCGCCCCAACTTTGGAGGTATGGAGTGAAAAACTCAGAAATTATCAGTCGTTTATTCAACAACCAATAATAACCAAGGGAAAAAACACCCTGGGTTGATCGGATTGACAAATAAAGTCTAAGAGACCGAGTCTTTTATAGACACTATCATGCTAGAACATTTATTACAACTCCCCCATGGGGTATGAACATGTGATATAGTACAACAAGCACTTCCCAGAAGTACTTCCATGGGTCTTCTAAACTCCGAACAAGTTAACCCTGTCCGTTTGACCAGGCTCACTTGATAAAAAACCACTAAGTACAACTTAGGTGGTAACATTCTGGCTCCAACTGCGGGACGTGTGCTCAATCTGGTCTTTAAGGCAAGGAGAGGATACGATAACACCATATGTTGGGACGCGCACCCTAACGACCCTTAATATGGGTAACTCCGCGGTTAATCAAAAAGTTTGTAAGCGGAGTTACGGGTCAAAACAGTCTTAGGGGTGTCGGGGGAAGTTAAAACTCCTTTTTGTAATAAACCCTTGGTTGAAATCCAGGGTTTAGGGTTTTGGGTACCCATGGTTTAAGACCATTGTTTTGTAAAAATGCGCAATATAAATAAGTGCTTGTGTAAAGAAGATAGGTTAGGTTTTATGATGTAAGAAAGGTTAAGGCAAAGCTAAGGTTGATTTTGTAAGGAAAGGTTAAGTCCCAGCTATGTGCGTGGACGACCTCTGCAGCTGTGTGCACAGAGGGTTTTGTAAAGAAGATTGAGGAAAGACCTGCAGCTGTGTGCGCAGGGGCCTGCTACTGTGTGCGCGGCTTTTTAAGGATTGAAGGGATCTGTAGCTGAGTGCGCAGATCAAACTGTGGTTTTGTAGCAAGTTGAATAGAGCACAGTTTGTAGACGTAACCCCTACACTGGGGGTGAACCATGTTATATCCGGTGTTGTGGTTTCTTGTGTTGTTCTGTTTCTGTTGTCTTTTATGCATTAATAACTGTATACATCTGATAAGTTAGATCGCTGTTAATATTTAGCTTCGCTGTGAATTCCCTGTAGTGGGTTGAGCAAGTCACAACTGTTTATTTATCTGCGAAGTTGTATGTGAATGAATGGTAAAGCTTTATAATTATTGATTAATAAGGTTATTAAAGGCTTAGGTACAGTAATCCCCCTCTTTGCTTGCAGAAACCTGATTCTGCGGCACCCCATAGCTGTTTCAGGTGAGACTGCAACCTGCGCGCAGGTTGTTGCCGAAAGGGCCAACACTGTGGGTCTTTTGTTGGTGCGACACTAAAAGATTAAACCCGGGTCTGCCCTATTGCCCAACAAATTGGTTCCGTTGCCGGTTGAACTCAGTACCTGCTCAAGAGGGGTTTACATTGTACCTCAAGGGCTATGTTCTGGAGGCCCTCTATGAAGGAAATCAGTGATTGGTTTGCCGAGATTTGTTTGAAATTTGCGCAGCAAGAGAACACCAATCCGCGGTGTAATGCAAGTGACTTTTTACAAAGGTATGTTTTTTGTGATGCTTATGAAATTTTCTTTGGTAGTATCCACATAGAGTTGCACCAGTGGTTGTCTAGGTTAACAGAGAGAAGGATGAACTTCCAAGCTCGATGGGTTCCCACGTGGACCCCTGCGAGGCTCAATCTTGTGCAACACGTGAACAACGAGGTATCCCGCGCTGTTGATTTTTGGACGACGCGCACATTGGAAGCCTTTGTGACGGAGTTTGCCCTTGACGCAAGTAGCTCCTTCAACGAAGCTGAACGACAGTTCTTCAAAGGGCCCCGCGGTAAGTTTTTGAATTTACTAAGCTTAAGGATTAAAATACTATTAGCCAAAAAGGGTATATTGCTGTTTGAATCGGACTATTAGTTTAGTCGTACTAACATATGTTTGCAAGTGACACTCCCTTCGACGAGCAAAGTGGGTTGCTACAAAACGGGAAAAGGTATAAGAGAGATTTTGACCCCTCTTCTGTAGGTTAGGCTACCGCATCCACCCCTGTAAACCCTGAAGAGTCAGATTCCAAAGAAAACCCTTCAGTTGGAAACCCTCCGGTCACCCCGCAACGCTGCTCCGCTACCCCTGAAATTCCATCACAGTCTGAGAGTCAACCAAGCCCGAGTATTCCTACCACAGGCCAGTTTGTCCCCGTAAAACCCCCCCAGAAATTTCATGGCCCACCTCGTTGATGACATTAAATCCCCCATCTTTAAAGGCACGGGATCAGAGGACCTAGAACAGTTCTTGTTTCTCTGCGAAGCAGTATGGAACGCGAAGAAAATTACAGATCCGGATGTGCGAGTTGGACAGCTCATTACTTCCTTTCCGGACCGGGCTCTGACATGGTTTATGAAATTTTCCAGCACTCAGAGCCCTACTTTAGGTGAGATCAAGGCAGCCATAATCAAAGAATTTAAGAAGCCTAAATCAGAATCCCAGAGCATCACTGAACTCAAGGAGATTCAACAGTGACGCGGCGAATCAGTGTGGGACTTTGATTAGATATTCAAAGTTCTACTGGACCAAGTCACCTTTACCATTAGTCCTGCACAGCACAAGGAATGGTTTATTGCAGCATTGTTACCACATATCAGAACTCCACTCATGCAACAGAAGGTTGCTGACCAGCAAGAGGCTCTGGAAATCGCAATGAAACTAGAGACTGCCCCTGTCGGAGATGAATCTGGTATTGCTCAAATCCAAGCGCAGCTCGCTGCGATGGCCCTAGAACTTCACAAGATGAAAAAGGGAAAACCTGATCATGAAGAGGTTTGGTGTACGCAATGTTAGACCGAAGGTCGTGACAAGGAACGGTGCCCTCTGGTAAACAAGTACTTGTAGACAGGTGCGCCGAACCCCTTTCCACCACAAGTTCTCTATTGTGAGCTCTGCAGAATGACAGGTCAGCACCGACCTGAGAATTGTTACCTGCTGCAAAGGTATGGACAGGGACCTAAGAACTCCTACTGTAACTTTTGCAAATCTGTAGGTCATAATGAGGATGAGTGCTGCACCTATGATGCTTACCGGGTGCACACTGAAGGCCCAAGTAATGATAGTTATGGTTACCTGGGGGGTGCCTCTGGACGAGGTACTTCTGGAGGCCGTGGTGGCATGGCCGGGTGAGGCTGCAGCCAATTCATGTGTTACAATTGTAACCAAGCTGGGCATTTGGCTCGTGACTATCGGAACCCCACTACGACGTGTCGGTATTGCCGCACAGTAGATCATGTGATTGAGCAGTGTCCCCAGTTGATAGCTAAATCCAGGCATGACAGACTACCCCTACTCAGAACCTCCAGATGATTTCTGTGGAACCCCGCCCTGCTGCGGCCATCAATGTTGTTACAAGAAGTGGAGTCATGACACACATCCAAAATACGCCAAACCCACCTGCCGAAGCTCTAGTTTGTAAGGCTCCTGAGAAAATCCCTGCATTTGATATCATCAGAGAGAAAGAGACATTCATGGAGGCCAAGAAAGATTTTGTTGGCCCTAGCCCACCCAGCGCGCCTGCGCAGCCTCAGTCTCCGCCCCACGAAGCCTCGCTGGATAAAGTAAGTATATTGTCTACCTTTTTACAAAGTTGCCTCAAACTCTTAAGGAATCAAGATGCTCTGAATGAGCTGCAGAACGTCATCGCTTCTTGCGAATCTCTGCAAAGCTGTGGTCTGGACAAAACTGTTCACCGAGTCAGCAGGACCGGTAGGGAAATGCGATTGAATGCTCAGATAGGGGCATATGATATGACCGATGTTATTCTGGACTTAGGGTCCGATGTAAATGTTTTAACCAAACAAACCTGGGAACAAATGGGGAAACCTACTCTTGCCTGGTCCCCTATACAGTTGAGGCTAGCCAACCAACAAAATATTGTACCTTTAGGATGATTCCTGGATCTCCAAATAGATATTGACGGAGTCAGCACCTTCACGGACTTCGAAGTAATTGAGATCATTGATGACAGCAACCCTTACCCGACCCTGTTAGGAATTGAATGGGCAATGGTAAATGCCGCAGTCATCAACCTAAAGAAGAGACAGATGGCCTTCGAAGGGAAAGACTTCAGGGTCATCCTGCCCCTAGATCCTTCACAAGGGGAATGGTACACAGAACCACTCCAACATGAGAATCAAGCTAATGTGCAACCCATCTCTACTATCATTGCGCAGGAAGAAGGTTATGAGGATCCTTCGGCCACAGGGTGGGAGTCTGGTAGCTCCTGTATGACAAACTCTGAAGATGAATTAGAAAGCTGGAAACACTGATTATCTGAGCACCATAGGGGCAGCAATGTCTGCCCTACAAAGTCTCTCATATGGGTCGATT
Organism: Pseudotsuga menziesii; assembly: GCA_001517045.1. Classification (NCBI taxonomy): domain Eukaryota; kingdom Viridiplantae; phylum Streptophyta; class Pinopsida; order Pinales; family Pinaceae; genus Pseudotsuga; species Pseudotsuga menziesii. Next base: position 90,726 of record LPNX010865258.1, read on the forward strand.
CACAACCCAGAACTATACCTATGTATGATGGTTCGACAGATCCTGAACCGTTTATTGTACAATTCTCGGATCAGATACTTGACCTACAGAAAATGGAGGCCCTGGAGTCAGCATTCAGAGCCACAGCAGTCAGATGGTGGAAGAGCCATAAGAAGTAGATCCCTACCTGGGAAGCATGTCAGACGCTCCTTCGTCTGAGGTTCTCATACCAGTTGGAAAATGCGCGAAGCAAGTTTGATGGAAGAACTTGCCCCCAGGACCACTTAAGCAAATGCTACAAGGCATGGAAGTATGTACCTCAGGATGAGTGGGTACATAGATTTGTGCACACGCTGGGACCACTAGCGAAGAACTAGTACACGGAGGCTGAACTTCGCCAAGATACTGTAAGTTGGGACTGTCTTATTCATAGCTTTATCAATACTTTCTCTACTAATGATGTCTGTCCAGCCCTAGATGCAGCTATCAGGATCATCCACACTAAGGTATTTAATGAACAAGAAGTGACAGAAAATCACCCTGATTGGGCCACACAAGAAGCCCTCGCAGTCGAATGTTATAACTTCATAGTCAACGAGGAGGAGGACCCGCGCCATCTTGATTTCCCTGAGTCAGAAGGATACTGCGATGTGCATGGACCGACAGTCGAAGTTCCCGAAGTGACGCAGCCCTTGAAGACGCGCACAGTTAACATCGGCTCCGATGCACAGCCTAAGTTTGCCACCATTGGTGACTATTGGGATGACGAGATGGTAAGCAAGGTAACTCAACTTCTCCACGAATACCAATATCTTTTTCTGACAAAGTTCTCTGAAATGAAAGGTATCCTGGGAGATATCGGTGTAATGAAGATCCCCCTGAAGCCTGATACGAAGCCTGTGAAGCAGCGCCCTTATAGATTGAATCCAAAATACAAGGAAAAGGTTAAGCTAGAGTTGGATAAGATGCTTGCTGCAGGAATAATTGAACCTATTGAAGAATCTGAGTGGGTCAGCCCTATGGTCGTCCAGGAGAAGAAGACTAAGGGTGAAATCCAAATCTGTGTTGATCTAAGGAAACTCAATGATGCCTGTCTGCATGACCCTTTTCCCACCCCCTTTACAGATGAAGTGCTCGATAATGTCGGAGGTCAAGAAGTATACTCTTTCACCGATGGTTTTTCTGGTTACCATCAGATTCGAATTGCTCCAGAGGACCGACATAAGACAACCTTTGCTACCAAAATGGGATCCTTCCAGTATACTGTCATGCCCTTCGGGTTGAAGAATGCACCTGCCATATTTTCTCGAGTAGTCATCTCCGCGTTTAAGGAATACATACATAAATTCTTAGAAGTTTACTTTGATGATTGGACTATTTTTGGGCTAGTAAAAGACCATATAACTAGTTTGAGACTTATGTTGGACAAATGCAGAGAGCACCAAATCTCCTTGAACTTAAAAAAGTGCATTTTCTGTGCACCCTTTGGCATTCTGCTGGGTCATGTGGTATGTAAGCAGGGATTGATGATGGACCCTGCGAATATCGCTATTATTGTGAACCTACCACCTCCGAAGTCCGTCAAACAACTTCGCACAACGCTTGGTCACACCGGTTACTACAGGAAATTTATCCAAGGATATGCCAAGATTACCGCCCCAATGGAAAGGCAACTAAAGAAAGATATTAAGTTCGAATGGACACCAGAATGCCAAGCAAGCCTCGACATTCTGAAAGAAAAAATGGTCACTGCCCCTATCCTAGTATTCCCTGACTGGAACAAGGAGTTTCATGTGCATGTTGATGCATCCTCTATTGCTTTAGGTACTGTGCTCACTCAGCTAGGCGCAGGTAATATCGATCACCCTATCTCTTTTTCTAGCAGAAATTTATCTACAGCAGAGAAAAATTATACTACGACAGAATGCGAAGGTCTTGCTATGGTATATGCATTACAAAAATTTCGACATTATCTGCTAGGATCTCATTTTAAGATACTTCCTGACCACTCTCCTTTGAAGTACTTGGTTAACAAACCTATGCTAGGTGGAAGAATATGTAGATGGTTAATTCTATTTCAAGAATATGATTTTGAGATCATTGTTAAGCCTAGAAGACTTAACCTAGGACCTGACCACTTGTCGAGGCTCGAGTCAGGAAAAAAACCTACCAATTTGGATGAAGGCCACCCTGATGCACAATTATTTGCTATCCAGATAGTTGATGAATATTTCCAGGATATTGCTCAGTATTTATCTACAGGTATCCCCCCTCCAGAGATGACCACACAGTAGAAGAAGTAGTTGGTGGTTCGAGCCGTGGATTTCACTTTAATAGCAGGACAGCTGTATAAAATGGGACCAGATGAGATACTGCTCAGATGTGTTTTGGAACACGAAAAACCTCTAATATTGGTTGAAGCACACTCTGGTGCAGCAGGAGGTCACTATACAGGCAAAGCCACAGCACAGAATATTTTGACAGCCGGCTTATGGTGGCCCACACTTCACAAAGATGCAAGAGAATATTGCCACAGCTGCGACATCTATCAGAGGATAGGTAAACCATCTAGGAGGGATGAAATGCCCCTAGCTCCGCAAGTAACATTACAAGCCTTTGACAAATGGACCATTGACTTTGTTGGTCCTATCAATCCCCCTGCGAAAAAGTCAGGAGCCAGATACATCATTACAGCAACAGATTATCTTACCCGTTGGGCCAAAGCTCAACCAGTCAAGACCTGTAGCGCTGCTACTGCTGCGAAGTTCATCTTCGACAACATCTTATCCATATTTGGGTGTCCCAAAGTTCTTATGAGTGATCAGGGGTCACATTTCCTGAACAGGACTATTGAAGTATTGACTAAAGAATTTCAGGTGTATCATCAAAAGAGTACCGCATATCACCCACAAGCAAATGGGACTGTCGAGGCTTTTAACAAAATCCTTGAGCATGCCTTGACAACAGTTTGTAATGCTAACAGGAATGATTGGGATCTTCGAATTCCAGCAGTACTATGGGCTTACAGAACTACTTGCAAAAAGTTGACAGGCCATACACCCTTTCGACTAGTTTATGGGTAAGAAACTGTCATGCCCATGGAATACATTGTCCCCAGCCTCCGGATATCTGCTTTCACTGAGATAGATGACCCAGCCATAATCACAGAGAGACTGAAACAGATATTAGAACTTGAAGAGGATAGATTTGTCGCAGGCTTCCAACAACAGGTGCAGAAAGCTCGAGAAAAAGCATGGCATGATAGACACATCAAGAAGAAACATTTTCAGTAGGGTGATCTTGTGCTCCTTTATGACAGCAAATTCATGAAGTTCCCAGGAAAGTTTAAGACACATTGGAAAGGACCGTATGTAGTACAGAAAGTTACTAACAGGGGTGCAGTCCAGCTAGCTAAGTTAAATGGTGAGCTTTTTCCCTCTATGATAAATGGGAGTCGCTTAAAAAAGTACACGGACAGGCCAGGTACTCAGGATAGGAGGTAGCACCAAGCAAATAAGCGAAGATGCTCGTAGCATTATGGATTATCGTAGTCTATTTTGTCTAAAGGATACGAAGCTACAGGATGGTCGTAGGTCACAGGGTCAGACTGTGTCGAAGTCGAAGGTTGTCAAGGTGTGTCACAGCCCAAAATGTGACGGATGGGACATACTGCATTCGACGGCGCTGGCATGAGAGATGCTCTCATTACTTTTCATAATGAGATTTTGGGAAAATCTGGTGCTGTGTGGAGAAGATTTCTGGAACTTCATCAGATTTGGCGTCATTACTGCCCCATGATGAAAAATTCCGCTACAGGATTCTATAAGAAGCCATCTCGACCTGTGTTTTCTGTCTTGAGCACATTTGTGAGATATTCAGCCCAAACCATGTCAAACGACTGTAAATTTCAGGAGCTAGTACGAGAAGTAAGGGATAGAGGTTTGTATCACCTTCTGAGTACTCCGCCAGTACAGCCCTACTTGGCTAAGTACATCGACAGGCAGGAGTTTGCTCTAAATTTGCAAAGACGGAAAGGAGTTTGTTCTAACATAGAGCAACAAAGGGCATGAGGCCTCGCAGAAAGACTCTGGGGAATCCCGCCATGCAATATTTCGGCGTAGCATAACCATGGCAGCTATATTCCTTCTGCAGTGTGACACATAATCCTAGGGGACCCCAAAGTTGTGGATGGTCAGGCATCGGAAATTGGAGTGAAGGATGGTGTTGCAGGTGGATCGCGACGGCTTTCATCAACAAAAATTTTGCAAAGGACAGAAGTAGGCAGCCGACAACAGCATGGAGAGCTTTAGCAAGCAGTACACTATGCTATGTCAGCGGAATTCTGCCACCAGAGAAACTGAAGAGTGTCCCGGGACGGGCCACTGGTGAGTCTTAGGGGCCTGTTGGGACGCGCACCCTAACGACCCTTAAGATGGGTAACTCCGCAGTTAATCAGAAAGTTTGTAAGCGGAGTTACGGGTCAAAACAGTCTTAGGGGTGTCGGGGGAAGTTAAAACTCCTTTTTGTAATAAACCCTTGGTTGAAATCCAGGGTTTAGGGTTTTGGGTACCCATGGTTTAAGACCATGGTTTTGTAAAAATGTGCAGTATAAATAAGCACTTGTGTAAAGAATATAGGTTAGGTTTTATGATGTAAGAAAGGTTAAGGCAAAGCTAAGGTTGATTTTGGAAGGAAAGGTTAAGTCCCAGCTGTGTGCGTAGAGGGTTTTGTAAAGAAGATTGAGGAAAGACCTGCAGATGTGTGCGCAGGGGCCTGCTGCTGTGTGAGTGGCTTTTTAAGGATTGAAGGGATCTGCAGCTGAGTGCACAGATCAAACTGTGGTTTTGTAGCAAGTTGAATAGAGCACAGTTTGTGGACGTAACCCCTACACTGGGGGTGAACCACGTTATATCCGGTGTTGTGGTTTCTTGTGCTGTTCTGTTTCTGTTGTCTTTTATGCATTAATAACTATATACATCTGATAAGTTAGATCGCTGTTAATATTTAGCTTCGCTGTGAATTCCCTGTAGTGGGTTGAGCAAGTCACGACTGTTTATTTATCTGCGAAGTTGTATGTGAATGAATGGTAAATCTTTATAATTATTGATTAATAAGGTTATTAAAGGATTAGGTACAGTAATCCCCCTCTCTGCTTGCAGAAACCTGATTCTGCGGCATCCCATAGCTGTTTCGGGTGAGACTGCAACCTGCGCGCAGCTTGTTGCCGAAAGGGCCAACACTGTGGGTCTTTTGTTGGTGCGACACTAAAAGATTAAACCCGGGTCTTCCCTTTTGCCCAACACCATAATCTATGGTTTATATACCCTGTAAAAACATCTCAACTTGACAAGAAAAACCTCAGTAGCACAAGTTTTACAAAAAACCAAATGAACCATTAAGCTGATTAATTTAAACAAAATAAATGTAACTAACTAAAAGAAGCAAAGTTTTATTATAGCTAAGTATAAAATAGAAATGAATAAAGTAAATGCTCTCTTTCAAGGAGCTTATTTTCCTACTCTAAGCATGATATAAAAAAGGTTAAGTGTAATCAGAAATCCAATGTAACCACCTAAGAATTTTATTGACATAAAAAAAAATTTCCTTGTCTTTGGTTACTAGCCAAAGTAAGGATACTTTATTCAGAAAATGAAAACCTGCGTGATGATCCGAAAGGGGCGGGATGGATGGGAAATCATAGGCATGAATAATGTCATCACACTTCCTCCCAAATTGGTAAGTGCTTGCGCAGGCCGTTTCTATCCATGACTGGACAGGGTTGATGTACAAATTGGAATGATGAGGCAGATTGACTACACCATCATACAAATCATCAAGGCTTACCGGATGATAATTCACTGTATAAGTCGCAAGCAGCTCCAAGTCATGAGGAAACTCTATATGTGAAGATGATAGTTGAGACTGATATTCTAATAACTACATCACATTCGTCTTTTCACAACACTGCTTCTCCATGTCTTCATTATTGATACCTTTGTGTGGCTCTGCATGATATGACTCTAAATGATCATATGGATAAAATACATGCTCCTTTTTCATATCAAAGTTTCCCAAGGTCACATGGTCCATGCTCTCTCCTTTAGATATGCCATAGACAGAAAAATCAACAAAACCATCAAAAGTTTCTGGTTCATTATTTTCCTCTTTATTCATGTCACAGACTGGATTTTCCATGAATGTCCAGGACTCCTCATCAACATCTTTATCGGGGATAAGGGAGTCCTTGTCACTTGTATCATGCTCCAAGCTATACTTGTCCTCATTTTCATACTCATCTTATTCATAGAAAAGGTCACAAGGTAGTAAACCTTCCAGACTGTCATCATTATATGGAGAACACATAGGAGTCCCATCATGTATATTACAGTTTTCATTATAAGTTTCACTATAAGACTCTGCAATGGTTTCATCCTCAGGCTTGTACTATTTAGATGGTAACAAAGGGTAGGCCTGGCCTACCATGTATATATGATCAGGCTCACTTGAATTTGTTTCCTGATTACTGACTTCGGGAAGTCCATGTTCCATGACTTGATTTGCAACATAACAAGTGCTTTCTTGGTGGAATTGTTCACAAGGTATACACCATGGAATTACTTCTTCTACCATGTTAGCTGAGTCTAACATGTTCGGAATCCTAGGCTCTTGTTGAGGAAACTTCTTTTGATACATCTGATCCTTCCTAGGCTGAAAGTTCTTAGGTCCATTATTTCTTTCCATTGTGATTATTCTATTGTGCATAGGATTCAATTGTGCAGACTGATCTGTCATAAGTTGGTTTTGACTAGTAACCAAGTCTTTTATCATGTCTGTTACCTTTTCCATGGGATCTTTAGAGGCTCCATTTTCTTCTAATTCAAAGGCTTTTCCCTTTTCTTTGTTTTATGAAGTGTTTCCCTTAGTGTAACCTAGAATGTTGGATTTTCCTGAAGACTGCATATTCTTTTCTATTTTCTCGGCCAATTCCTGAGTAGTTTTTAGATCGACTGGCTCTTTGTCCCTTAACTGGTACCTCATATCACCAGTGAAAGCTTCAATGTAATATATGAGGATGGAGGCATCCCTTGGCTTGATTTCTCTATGGAGGTCCACAACCACATGCCTGAACTTAGTATTAAATTCATCAATGGTTTCATTCTCCATCTTCTTTATGTTATGGAGGGCAGCAAGCAGATGTCTTGGTTCTTTCTTTTCCCCCCATTTCTTCTCAAAATCCTCTAGGAATTCACTAAGAGTTTTATATGAATCATCATCTAGGTCGAAGTACCATTCTTCAGCATCATCTTCCAAGGATAAAGCAAAGAGCGTCATTTTGACATCATCATGGTCATGGGCAGCATCATTGCAATAACTGGCCAGGTGCTTTTCAAACTTTCGAAGGTGAGACTTGGCAGTGATGGCATTATTGCCCTGAAATATGGGGAGCTTCTTGATAGCATCATTTGGAATGTAATGAGGACTACCTGCTATCTGAGAAAAGTCAAGGGGTTTGTAAAATTCTGTCATTTCTTGAGATTAGTGAACATGACTCTCTACAAATATGTGATGGATATCTGACAGGGATTGGTCTCCTAAATGTTCAAGGTTTCTATGAGAAGTCTGCCTATTCAATATTTCCCTAATAAACCTTACGGGATCAGGGAGAGGATTGAATAACTGTCAGCGGTTTCTTCAGGTATAAATTCTTGAAGGGATGTTAGACAGTGGAGTTGCCAAATGGATCGACTTTTAATTTTATGTTTTTTAAAGACTAGATCAATCAAAAGTTTTTTATCTTTTTATTTGTTTAGAAAAAAGATAAGCTAAGTCGTACTCGGGAATAAAAATATTTATCACCAGCAACGGTGCCAAAAAGTGTTTCCACCTTTCACACACCTGGGTCACGTGGCAGAAATCTTCAAGCCACTCGGTGTGTCCTTGGGGGAAAGTCTTGAGTCAAGGCTGTCACCTTGTTCTTGACTCCTCCGTTTAGGCTCAACTCCTAACGAAGCCAAGGGAGGTAGACCCTATTAAGTTACTAAGGGGAATTACTTAGTGTTGTGATGTTTAAACTGACGGAGTTATTTAGGAGTTTACAATTTAACTATAGATAATCAAAGATGGCAAGATGTAAAAGATGAACACACGAAAGTAGAATGCTGAGACACAATATATATATAAAGCAAGAAATTAACGAGTCCCTTAGAATGGAGTAAAAAATAGAATCAATATGCTTGCATGTTCTTGGAGTGAATGTTTTGCGATTGCCTCTTGGTATTTTTAAGTTAAAATTAAAGTGTGATTTGATTAAAATTAGGCTAAGGGGAAACTCCAGATATACTCGAGAGTACTTGGAGTATGTCCAAAACTGAACCTTCACGGCTACCCGCAAGGAATATGTGGGCTGAAATGGAGTCTCTGGGGCTATTGTTCATAACACACTTGTTAGGGTGTGACAGAGATCGGTGCCTCGAGGTCACTTTTCAGAAGTTCCCGCTTCCTTTGTGTATCTTGCCACCGTAAAGATTTCATCTAGGTGTTGGATTTTCACCTGATGGTTTTTTAGTTGGGGAGAGTGAGTCCTAATTATACTAGTCACCCAAGTGCTTTTGATACAGCTTGACTAATCAGACAAACCGCATCCAAGTGCAGAGCATACACACTGGAGTCTTGTCAATTTTAGTAAGTTTTAAACTGAGTGTTCTTGTTTAAAAGTAAAACCCTCTAGGAACCTCTTTCGATCCAAGTGGATCTCAATCGAGGAATCGAGGAGGGGTTAATTTTAAAATTGTTGATAAATAAAATATGAAAAATAAAATGAATACACAATTCTGGTTTTCTAATTAGTCCTACCACGAATCTCTTTCCCCTTTCGGGTCAATCGGGAAATCGTGGGGTAAGTATTATGATTACTTTGAAAAAAAAAAAAGTGGAATATGAAATTAATAATAAAATCAAGTGTACTACCATGAAAATTAGATCAATGCTAGTTTAAAAAAATAAATAAGCAGAAAGCGACGAAAAGGACACCGATGCAAATCCCCCGAGGGGGGATGGGGAATGGGCTCGAAAGAGCCTATTCCAAAAGTAATTTTATTTATTATTGGTTACAATATCATAGAAATGAGATATTAGAAACTTATTGGTCCTTATACATGCTGAAACCAATATTTTACAACTTTGCAAAAATTTTAAGATTTTGGTGAAAAGGAAGACCCCTGGGGGGATTTGAACGCTCCTGAGGCCACTTCGGATAGCATCTTCCTTTATTTTCTGTTAGACCTGATAAAATACAACGAGAATTTTAGAATAATATATGCCCAAAATCACTTTAAGAGTACCTTTGGATCAGCCTACCTTATCTAGAAAAAAAATGAAGTTAAAACTAGCTAAATAGGCGAAAAAGGAACCAAGGAAAGCAAGATTTCCTTGGGATATTGGCTTATTGTTTGTGCAGACAATGAAATATGCATTCATATTGCAAAATATTAAATTTTATAACAGCGAAAGGAAATCTAATGCATGCGATCTACAAGTTTTCTTTAAATTTTCATGCAAAAAGACGATTTCCCTAAAGCTATATCTAGAATGCTTATGAAAAAATTTTAAGTGCAAGATCTAGACTATAGGATTTGATAATATAGATATATGTTTGAATTACTTTTAATATTATATATCTAATAAAAATCAAAGCTATGAACAGAGTAACCGAGTAAAAATGTTGATTTTTTGTAGAAATGAGAAGAAGAGGAGAGAAGGTCGGATCGTTGCTTGAATGGAACAAGCTGAAAGGAGGCCCTTTTGTGGAGTGCTGAGGGACAGAGTCTTGAGATTATTGGATAAGAATGGTGTCAATCTAGATCCACACCTTCATCAAATCGGGAACCTGCAGGGTGATTCCATGAAGATGGGTAACACTTTTTGGCCAAATTTGGCGATGAAAACCTGATTTTTTACTCATGTGCTAGATAGAAGCCCTGAAAACACATATATGCCATGTGAATTTTGACTTGCAGTAAAAAAAAAAATTGTAGAATATTATGTTGGCTTCATAGCGATATTTTTTTTAAAATATTCCGATGTCATTTAATGTGTGAATTTTTGCATTTAATGAACTGTGTGACCTTAAAAATTTGAAGAAGCTAATAAGTGGCTCGTGTCCACGTAGAGTAATTCCATATTGCATTAATAATTTAAAAAAAATAAATATATGAGCATGATCTACATAAAATACAGTGTGATGTGCATATTTTTTTTGGATGATTGTCCCAAAAAAAAGGAAGGTTTGCTTGGATGATTGTCCCATTGCTGATCCACCTTCCTTTCCTTTGCCAATTGCTCTTAGAAGGCTTTTCACCTCCCTTTGCAAACCAATAGAGTCTTGCAAAATCCGGTGGTTCATTTCACTCTGCCTTCTCTGTATTTTGAGCATCTCCCCAAGATTCTCTTGGGTCTTGGCAATCATTTGAAGGAGACTTTCAGCTAAGTCCAACAACTTTTGATCTGCTTCCATAATCAACGTGCACCACCTGGTTTCACTTTTCTCACCTGTGAAATGCACCATTGAAATTCTATCAGACCAAGCATAATATTAAAATTAGTTAGTTAATTACCCAATTGGCATGACAGTCCAAGTCTCCTTAATGAGGCTTTCATATTTTTCATGCCTTCCCCCAACAGGCACATGAGCTCATTCATGTCCATTCCTGGGTAGGGAATTAACTATTCCAGCATTCACAATTTGCTTTAAGCAAATACACACATTTCATTCTCAATCATACATGCATTTAACAATTCTTGTTTTCATAATGCATAAACATATATATATATATATATATAGATATAGATATAGATATAGATATATAATCAAAAGGAAAGAGAGAGCAGTAAGAGTTTTTCTCCTCTTTGTTTTGTTCCATCCTGGAACCCACACCATCATAGTGGCTTTTCATGCTCTCAGCCTCTTTCACTTCACCGTGAATGCTGGACCAATCTTTCTTGGTCATGACACCTAGTGTCTTTGGTCTATTCCATACCTCTAAACCATGGAGTCTCTCCACATGGTTTGTCTCGGCTGCTAGGACTCCCTCGTCTTACTAGCACCTTTTTCATTACCACTCAACCCGAGCTTTCCAAGACAACCACATGTCCACATGCACCCCTAGGATGAGCTTATAGTCCTTGACTCCAGCGATACCTATATCCAACATTGAATAGATTCACATGTTTAGTTTATTCTCATCAGTTTTATTTCTAAGCAAGAGCTTAAAACATCGTAACCAAATCATATACACATGTATATTCATAAGCAAAATAATCCAATACTTATCTGTATTGTACGTTTCCTCGTTCGTCCATAGGATCCTGCTTCACTTTGCAAGCCTTGGGATCGCCTATGGACTTAGATGTTAGGTCAGCACGCAGGCTTCTCCTCAACATCAAATAATTAATGTCCAGCCAGTACATTCTCATGTCAACTGGACTTGGAACTTATCATGACCATTTCCAGGTCTAGGATCTACTATGGATCCTTAGGCACATCACAGCCCATCATATACTTATGTCAACAATGACACATACACTTATACCAGCCATACACTTATATCGACCATAACCCTTACTCCGCAACCCCTCACAACAACCATTTACCATTTTACCTTTACCTTTTACCTTTAGCCTATCAACACAAGCAACACAAGTGATACAAGAAAACTCATCAGCGTTATTACTCTTAAAACCGTAATCACATTTCATAGCATTCACTATCAAGTATTGAGACACCAGGAGTGCGTCCACTCCCTAGAGTGTAATCAATATTGAAAATCCTTTCATGATCCGACATCGGAAAAGTGTGCACCCATTCCCGGTGTGTGCCATGCAGGCCCTATCCATATTCAAGCAATCGGTCATCATGGAAGTAAATCAAAACATGTTCTGCATATGGAAATTTAATAATTAAACATTCATATTCATAGCAAGGGTTACAGAACACTTATCCATTTGCCGTTGCAGTATGCCTTTATATCTGTTAGGTATCGTCAAGGAGTTGGGAAAGGCTGAATGCTAAGCTGGTGAGCTCACTGCAGAGCTAGGAACACCTACACCAGAACTAGCCTGACTTCTAAGACACCCACACACACCCAACACAAGGAATCAGTCCCTCAGGCCCTGCATTCCCTTCTAGTGCTATCCTAGGGTTGTGGAGAAGAAAGTCAGCCCTCTAGCTCTGTCTGTGTGGCTTCCAATCACCAAGTTTAAGCAAACCAAGCCCCCATCCCTGCTTCCTTTTTACTTTTCATATCCGCACATGTCTTACTGACATAACCCATACCATCTCGCTCATGTTATCATCAAACATGCAGTGCAGATGAGACATTTTCAAAATGTCCAATGGTGTTTCACCCGAAACCCATTTCCAAGATAAGGGAAAACCTTCCCATGAAGTTTGGCTTCTGCAGGCCATCACACATGGTCTTCCTGTAGTGTGTACCCCTGACACATTCATCAAATAGCCAAACAGTCAATCATTACCTGATACTACAATCCAAATTAATTGTTCCATAACCAAGCAATGACATTAGTAATCAAATTCAATAAGAATTTGCAATTCTATCTACTATAGAAATTGACTTGCTCAATTGTGGGTCTCTTGTAAGCAGCACTACTATGCTCACTATAATTTTATGCTTACTATCATAACATGATTACCCACTTACCATCCGTCCCTCCTGACACAATCTCATACAAGCCAACAATGATTAGTAGTCGTTAGTACCTCTTAAATCCGAAATCCACAATTTGAATTTAATAACCCGTACCAACTAATTTTCACAACCATGAGACTTCTTCTCATAAATGGTAGATTCTGGCATTGGTCAGGGTCTTACCTCTCACTGCCATGCTCGAAATAATCTACCTGAAACATGAATTTCAGCCAACCACACCATCTTGTGCAAGCCAATAGTGGCTAGTATTTGTCAGCAATTCCTTAAATTTGAAATTCACAATTCAAATTTAACAAGCTCTTTCATAAATGGTAGATTCTGGCAGTGGTCAGGGGCTTACCTCTCACTGTCATGCTTGAAATAATCTACCTGAAACATGAGCTTCAATCAACCAAACACTTGGTAAGTCTGGATGCATATACTATCTCATTGCTACAACCATCACCGAAGCATTTTCAGAATTTATACAATTTAAATACTTCCAGCTGTTAGTCACATCAATATTATCAAAGCTCATTTTCTTCATGCAATCCTTATCATATTAACATTGCAAGGTATATTCATATCATTCATGCAATTAAATGAAGTGGTTAGATACTCCTTACTTCACAAGCATATCATTCATACCACCTTGCTCTTCCATAGAGCATTTCTGGCAGCCAATTGATCATGACTATCCTGCATTCATAACAACCTTTGAAATGGTTCCTGAATTGTCATCAATTCATCATTTCAGTCATTAGTCATTCATAATATCACATGCATTCATCCCAATGCATTCATGCAATACATCACAACATTGCACCTACACTTATGCAATCAGTCATTCACACCCTTCATAGGCATACATCCATTGCATAACTACAGGGTTCACAAAATCTTTCTAATGCATATCCATTTATGCTACCTTGCATTCAATATACCATGCATGGCCCAACCATGACTAACTCATATAGGATGCATTATTATAATCAATACTACCAGCATATATAGGCATGCTACCTTTCTACATTCCAATATCCACATGGTATAAGGCCTCTTACCTGAACCAATCCATGGAATTTGTCATAAGCAACCTCTTACCTGTCTGGGTCTTACTTACACCTTTTCCATGACCAATTTGGTTGGTCCCTACAGGAGATTGTATCATTTGCTCACCAACTTTTGTTATGGACTTGTTGCCCTATCCCTTTCTTCATAGGGTTGTTGGTCACATTCCTCAGCATCGGCAACATACTCAGCTATATCCATGTCATCGTTGGTTTTGCCACTCATGCCAACATCAAAGCAATGATTATCATTAGTGGTTCATTATGAATATATGATTCCCAATATTCTTACCAACATGCAATATCCTATGCTTGCAACACATATCCTTATGCATTTCATGCATAAACTTAGGAAATGCAACATAATTATAAAGACAGGGTTTTAAGAAAAACTTCCCTTTTCAAGTCTTTCATCCTGGCACGGAACTCCTTTTCCACACAGCAGCTGGTTGACTTCGTAGTCCTTGCTGCCCCTGGGCATGCAACTGTTTAGATTTCCCATTTGATAACAGCGGCCCTCATTAGCACTTTGTTGCTTCATGCTCAGATTCTGGTCACTTATCCTTGTTCCCTGTTGGATAAGCTTTCCAACGCCTATTCACATGTGTCATTCCGACCTCGGATGTGAAAACCACGCCACTTCCAAGAATGAAGACTTTCACTAATCTCGGCACTTTCATTACACTACTGCAAAGTAGAATTTTCACATTCTTCCAATGATCTCAGAGCCATTTTGGCAGCTGCATTTTCAGCATCCCTCTTGTCCTTTGTGAAATCCCACTGATTCGAACTCTTGCCCAAAACACAGGATTTTCCTTCTCACAAGAACGACTATCTCAAGGGACGACGGGGGTCAAGGGGGCTTGCCCCCTTGTGGCTTGCCTGCGCCACTACAGGGTGGGTCGATGGCAGCGCCCTCGTTTTTTATTTTTTTGTAAAAATATGATTTTTGCGCAATTTGGCGCATTAGATCGCTGCCATTTTTCTCCTTTTTAGCCCTGGAATTCACTGAAAAACAGCCACAGAATCGGCTCTCGGGACCCTTATCCCGTCCGCTGATTCGGCTCTCAAACCAATCTCGCAGCCATAGAATCAACTCCCGGAAGCCCCAAACCTTCTGCAATGTCGGCTCCTCGGAAGCTCCAACCTTCTGCAACGTCGGATCCTCGGAAGCTCGAACCTTCCGCAACGTCGGCTCCTCGGAAGCTCCAACCTTCCGGAACGGCAGATGCTCCTGCACTTTCTCTTGCACCATCGGCAGTCTTTTGGATCGGCCAGCAAATGCCTTCAGCTTCCGCAACGACGGGTGTGCAAACCACAACTTCTTCCGATCGGGACTTACGGAGAACAATTTTGTCGTCGGGCGTCGGCTGACTCTGGCATCGAAAGCCAAATGACTTTGGCTTCCGCAACGGTGGCTCACCAAAGTCCGAATCCTTCCGACGTCCACTCTTTCTTGGAGAAATATCAACGTCGGGCGTCAGACCAATTTCCCTTCCGATTGCCGGAAGTTCACTTCGCGGATCCTTCCGCAACGGCAGACAGGAGATCACTCCCGCTTCCGATTTCCCAACACTTAGACAAATTTTTGAAAATTTTGTCTTTCTCTTTCTTTCTTTCTTCTTCCCGCCGAATGTAGCTCCAGTCGATGGTCGGGAAACTTTCACGTCGGATGCAGAATCACTTTACCATTCGCAACGGTGGATGGGAAGATCGTTGTTTCACCCGCAACGACGAAGGTTAACTCTGTGAACCCTTCCACAACGGTCGGACGGGAAACTTCACCCATTCATTTGCAATGACAGACATCCATTCTGCCAGTCCTTCTGCAACGGAGGAATTCCACTTCCTCCAATGATCCAGCCGCTAAACACTTAGACGGTTTTTTCTGAATTCGTTGGCTCACTACTGTTCTGCTGGACATAGAGGGTAATTCTGCCCTCTGTCAGTGGCTCTTTCTTGGCCCATAGAGGCCCATTGCTGCAACCCAAGCTCTGATACCATACTGTCACGTCCCCATCCCTCAGACCGACGGGGAGGACGCGACGAACATCAAATAACGACCGGGTAAACCGCCCATGAACATAAACAGAAATCAAATGCTGAAATTGGGAGCTTAAACAGGCATCATAACAGGAATGCCAAAAATGCAAGAATGCATAGATGCATAATCCTTTAATTATACAGCAGAAACAAACATACATTCCAGCATTAATCATGTTCATTATAATTCATTTGTCATCAACATAATTTGCAAAGATGAAGTAACCAGCAGCACTTATCTTTCAATGAAGAACTTGCCCGCAACCAGCTACATCGCTGTAATGTTCCACCCAACCATAGGCTAGCTTGCTCATCAATCTCTCAGCAACGCTGCCACCCCCGAGCTGGGCATGATTCCTCTGGAATAAGGGTCAATTGCAGGCTTGCACATAGCCAAGGGGACACAAACAGCAAACCAGGCACAGCTGGGTTTAATAGGCCTTCACAGATTGGCCAAGCCAGCACATCCCAAGGGGACCACCATTGCATACCAGCAGCAAAACAGTCCCTTCACAGCCCGGTGAAGAAGCAAACAACCAAGAATGATCCCCAAATAAAAGGTGAGACACAGCTCCATCCTACAAGGCAACTCATAGTTGGTTTTGGCCCTAACGTGGCCAAAACAACTCAGCTGCAACCCAAACCAGGGTACCTCAGCAGCCACAAACACACAATGAAATGATAACAGCATTCCATGGTTCCAAACAGGGAAAGAACTCGGCCAACAATCCACTATGGACAATAAACGGCATTCCTAGCATAGCCACAGAAATTCAAATGCAAACCACAGTAGAAAACAGCTCCCTACAAGTACCCAGTTGCCCAAAATGCAATTGGACACCACAATCAACAAAACACAGTGGGAACAATAGTCCCAAAACAAAGACAATGAGCACGGCTGACAACATGGGAAAAACGCCCCAACAATTATGTGCGTCAGTGCAACTTGCACCAAACCACAACACACAAAAGAAAACAATTGCACGGCCGCAATTCAGTAAGGGAACTCACATACAGTCCCTGAGCACGAGAAGGCTCTTGCACCCGAAAAATCCCAAGCAACAGACCATGATTTCCCTTGCTCCCTGTGTGAGCAAAAACCAACACAGAGTCTCTACGCGTGAGGAGAAAACAACCACGGCTCAACGCATGAGGAAGATGGAGGAACGAACAGCCCACAGAGACCACGCGCGATGAGAAGTGTGTGAGGAGGTGAAAAGGCTAGGGAAGAGTGCGTGAGGGAGAAGAATGGACAGACATGGGTGGAGTGGGCAGGTGGGCAAAGGACTGACAGTCCTGCCACCCCACTCCCAAAGGCATTAACTACCTCAACCACCAGCAACCATTACTCCTCAGCTACCCAACAAACATTAAAGAGGTTGACAAGGTTGGACGAGACAAAAGGTGACAACAACAAAGGTGGAAAAACATGGGTTTTCCCCCCATAAACCAAGGTTTGACATCCCCCACCCCTTATCCTTTGGAACCATGCCCTTTTCATTCAACGTTGCACTATCGTAGCTGGTTGTGGTTTTAGATTTCTTTGATGTGCGTGTTTACATGATGCCGAATTATAATGTGCCAAATAGCATGATATACCCTCGGCAACCATCCCTATTGCCGAAACATACACAACCAAATCGATGGTGGGGCTTTTTCCTTGAGCTCCTCACCACAATTAATTACAATATATACATCATGCAAACGGGGTCAAAACTGGGGACATTACACCAAATCTTGTTTATTCACAAATGATGATCAAATACAGATTTATAATGGCAATCCCTTAAGTCCAGCTCTAACTAGCTTGGAAGAGGGAGCCTCAAGCAGGATATATACAAAATACAGGCCATCCAGCCTAGGGGGGTGCAAATCCAAAGGAAACACATCAAATCAGCTGAAGGAGAGTCCATCAATGCCTGATCTGTGTCTAGCTGAGCCATATCTAAGTCTCATTGAGTGCAACTGTCAATCAGGGGGCTGATCTGACTGACACCTCAACCTGTTGACTGAAGCATCCACCAAAACTCATCCAGATGGGCCAAAACGTGTTGAGGAAAGAGGGAGGGTGAAATTTTCCATAAAGGATGCTGAAGATCAACTCTGGATCTGATTTGATCACCTCCTTCAGTCAAGGATTTGTTAGATGCAGTCAATCTACTTCATATCTGACTGATTTCAATCAAATCGGCTGAGAATCCACTGATTTTGGATTTTGGATTTGCTCCATTATTCATCAATTTATTAATTAAAATAATCAATAATTGATTTTTGGGGCTTTCTGACCTGAGTGATGGAAAATCACTCAAAACTAGGAAATAGTGGGTGCATGGGTTTACATGGTGCTCTTAGCTTCAAAATGAGCACCTACGTGACTGAAACTAATTGTTTGGCCCACTTTTATTACAAAATCAATTTTTCCAATTAAACTATTAAAACATAGCCTAAGTTTTGGAAAATTTAAATTTTAATAAAAAACAATGAAAAAACTAAAAATTTGAAAACTTGAAAAACACCTAGGGGGACTTAGACAGGTTCATATAACTCGATAATGATGTCTAGCATGTTTATACATTGACACATAGACTCTAATAACCTCAATAGGCCTAAATGCCAAGCTGACCACCCCAACTTTGGAGGTATGGAGTGAAAAACTCAGAAATTATCAGTCATTTATTCAACAACCAATAATAACCAAGGGAAAAAACACCCTGGGCTGATCGGATTGACAAATAAAGTCTAAGAGACCAAGTCTTTTATAGACACTATCATGCTAGAACATTTATTACAACTCCCCCATGGGGTATGAACATGTGATATAGTACAACAAGCACTTCCCAGAAGTACTTCCATGGGTCTTCTGAAGTCCGAACAAGTTAACCCTGTCCGGTTCACCAGGCTCACTTGATAAAAAACCACTAAGTATAACTTAGGTGGTAACACTAACCACCCTAGCTTTGGAGGTATTTGAGTGAAAAATGTAGAAATTATAAGTCGTTTATTCAACAACCAATAATAACCAAGGGGAAAAAACACCCTGGGCTGATCAGATTGACAAATAGAGTCTAAGAGACCAAGTCTTTTACAAACACTATCATGCTAGAAAGTTTATTACAATTCCCCCATGGGGTATGAACATGTGATATGGTACAACAAAGTTTCCGAGAAGCAATACTGAGTGTCTTCTAAAGTACAAACAAGCTATCCTTGTCTGGTTCACCAGGCTCACTTGATAAAAGACCACTAAGTACAACTTAGATGGTAACAAGGCAATGGCTGAAATTTTGGTTCATTCTTTGAAAAAATAGACCCAACCATGACCTTTCTTTCTTCACATTGGGAGCCAATGCTGCTCCCTTCTCTATCTTTCACTCCCAGTTGTTTAGCTAAGAATTCTCTGGTCTCTTGACCAGACTATATGATTTTAGTTGAAATTTCTTGGAGACCTTTCAACATGTTCTTAAAAAAATTCATGAATTCATCTTTCTCATCCCTTTCTTCATGGAATCTCCCATCCACATATTCTACTTCCTCCTCTTGAGGAATCTTCTTTCTGGTATCGGAATTGTATTTTGGACCCATTAAATAATATCAAGAGCGGGTATGGAGGACCATTATCTAATACCACTGTAATATCCCTGATCTGATGTATAGATCCAAATATTACATTGCTGCAATTTTTAAATTAAAAATTCTGAAATTGAATTAATTCACACAAAGCCTTTTCGGACTGGGCAAATCAGGGGTTTCTTCTGGAAAATTTTGCAGGAAAAAGGAGTGGGATGTGGGAAGCAAAGAAATACATTTAGAAATACAATTTATTCTTCCCAAACACATTTATATCTGATTCCATTTATGGTTTAGAAACCGCTCCGCCAAAACCTACTACCACGCTTCTAGGCAGTCAGCCTGTGAAACTAGGAAGATTAGTTCGGTCTATTTCAACCAGGGGATTATGGAAACTTGTAGAGGGTTGTTCCAGAATTAATA
Organism: Pseudotsuga menziesii; assembly: GCA_001517045.1. Classification (NCBI taxonomy): domain Eukaryota; kingdom Viridiplantae; phylum Streptophyta; class Pinopsida; order Pinales; family Pinaceae; genus Pseudotsuga; species Pseudotsuga menziesii. Next base: position 110,512 of record LPNX010865258.1, read on the forward strand.
TAACATAATAAAATGATTTGTATAGTTTTCATAATTTCTGGAAAATTATGAGTAGTTTTGGATGAATTTGGGATTTTCCAGCAGTTTTGGCCAAGGGAAACTCTGCGAAGAGGAGGATCCCAAAAGGTAGAAAAGCACAAAAAAAGGGTTTTTGAGATAGGTATGGGAATTTGGTATTTTGAATGACCCACTGGAACTTACATATCTCATTTTCAGCTAACAGAACTCATTTTACATCCGTTTTGGAAAAACTAGTCATTAAAAGCTAGTAATCTAGCTAGGGTCTAAAATTGAGCAGTTGAATCATGTCAAATTTATTTCTGTAATACATGTGAATTGTAACAGAGGTAAATATAATATAACTTAACATATAAAATCTCTTAAAACACTTTCCTAGCCTTCCCTATTTCTTATAGCACTCATATTCATTAATTTCCCCCATACAATGATAAAATAAGCCTTTCTGGCGAAACTGAAGACAAAATTCTTTAAGAACAGAGATGTTTTGACATGGTAATAAATTATATATTATTATTATATAATAGAACATAAATCATATAATGGACTGACCATTACAAGGAGACTCTAAAAATAAGGGGCAGGAGGTCGGGAACATGACCAGCGAGGGGTTGTGAGCATAAGTGAAGCATGGGCTTTAGTGGAGCTCAACCTGAATGTGATGGAGGATGAAAAAAACTATGATAATACTTCAATTTACTAAATCTAAAACTCTATACCTGCAATGGAATAGAAGCGGATAAAAGGGGATAGGAATGGAAGGCCCATCTCCCAGTAGTCTAAGGCACAACACGCAGAAGTAATGCTCACATACGCATAGCTCATCACACATAACAAACAAATTGAATAATGGAGTTGGAATAATTATTTTATAGAATTAATGTTGACCTATTGAGTAAGTTACTTGGCTTGGTGACCTATGAGAATAGGTCACCCATGAGTGGACATACTTTCCTTTCTTTTATTTTCTTTTCATTTTCTTATTTTTCCTCTTTTTTGACTTTCCTTCTTTTCCTATTTTATTCTACTTTATGGATTTATGTTGCTTTTCTTGAAATATTCCACTTTTCTCATTATTGGAAACATTTTTGGAATCTAGTTCTTACTTGACTTGGCAAGTTTATTTCCACGGCAATTAATTGGATAATTAATAAAAGGACAAAATTAAATTAAATACATGCCTTAAAATAATTATTAGCAATAATTTTCCTAGGAAGAATAATTAATGTCAGTTTGAGCCCTTAGGAATTTCATCATGGTCAACACTTTTAATGTCCCAAAATATGGGGACATGACATGAATGTACTTTTATTGTTTTTTATACTTGTTAAAATTGGATTGTGAAAAAATAACCTTAATAGAGTCCTCTTTAAGCTATTTTCAAACTCTTAAAATGTGAAAAGATCATCGAGTGAACTTGTCTTCTTCATGCTCATAAAAGTACCTGAAGAGTCCTCTTCCTGGTGATAGTTTACCCTTTTTTGGACCTATGGGCACTACTTACAAAAAGGGTATACTCCGACTAATCATGACTGGTATATTTCTCCCATGAATTATCTTATACTTTTTTGGGCCTTGGGGAATAAATTTATGAAAAAATTCCATTATGAAGTCTCCTTAGTCATTTTAGACTCTCTACACATGAAACGAAGAATGAGTTTTCTTTCATCGGACTCATAAAATCAAACGATGAAGGACTCTTTTTGGAAATGAACCCCTCCGAGTTTGCTTTCATCGAACTCATAAAATCAAATGATGAAGAACTCTTTCTAGGAATGAACCCCTCCTTTCTCAAGTTCATAAAACATATGAGAATGGACTCTTCACTTGATGAGCTACAAAGAGTGTTTGTTACCCTCTTTGAACTCATAAAAATGAAAAAAAGGTACTCATCCTTTGTGATGGGGAAATTAAGGGAAGAGTTTTTGTTTTGTTATATTTATGGCAGTACATAGTCATTCTTGAACATGGCACTTATTTGCATATGCATTCAGTACTTGGGTAATCCGTTTGTCTTCCAGTTCTGCTGATTCCTTGAGTCTTATTACTCATTTGAGTTGTCCAAGAATGCTCCCACTATCATTTTCATTAGGGGATTGGTGTCAGTCTCATCAAAGTCAACACTGCCAAGTCATTCCATGCCCACGTTCAAGAGAATTTTTTTCATCCATCCACTATTTGTAGTCAGTCTACCTTCTATCATGTTGGTAATATCTGAGTCAAACTTGTACATCACTATGCTATTCGATTTAATCTAAAACACTTATGATTGTGTCTCATTTCGATGGTGGGAGATACATCATGGCCGTCCTTTGACGAGTCTAATCCCGTCGACTTCAACACATCATCCAAGAATTAGACTTAGAAACCAAATCAAGTACCTTGAAACCTATATGCCTCAATGGTAGGTTTCCTCGCTTTTGACAGTAGGTTTTTATTAATGACCTTTGATTGAAAGATTCTATCATGTTTTCGGCTCCAAAACCTTTATTCACACTTGGCAGAATGTAGTGAGATACCTTGGGAATCATTGACATCAATGGTGATTTCCTTCGCACTTGTTAACAGTTTACATCAATGACTGGTAATCAAGTGGTTTCTACCATGTTCTACATCAAGACATTGTAATCACATGGTTAGATTCATATCGTTGCCGGTTCATCTTGAAGAGCTAGGGTTATATGATATCTTTCCCAAGTTGTGATGGAGTTTGTTTGATTCATATTACACATATCAACTTTTTATTGGTCCTGGCTGTGTTATCATCTCATCATGGATATATGCTTGTGTCTAGCAGCCATGATTGTGTTTAGTCAGTCTCTACTACCATGGGTCTTCATTGTATTGGTCTGTAGCCATGTTATGAGTCATATGAGGCTTGAGTAAGTTGTACTACAGCAGCTTCTAGTAGACATCCTTGCGTTCGATTTCTTCACTTTACAAGGAATTCACCTATCACACTCCTCTAACTTGATGCTTTGGGGGGGATTATGTTACACCAAAATATTGTCATCTTGATCCATGTGTCAACCTTGTGCCTAATCCCTAAAGTTCCCTCTACTAAAATGGATTGAAGTTGAGGTTGTTTCTACCCTTTTTACCATCTTTAGGTAGGCTGGCACTCGTACGCTTAAGGAAAGGTGCACCAGCCCCTTACTGGCACTCTTTTCCTTCATAAAAGGAGCATCATTGACACTCTTTCCCCTCTTGCAAGGTGCGTCAGCCCCTCTCTAGGGCTCTATCTCCTACAACAAGATGCGCCAAGGGTGTTTAGAGGGAAACAATTGAAGCTTTGAGGCCCTTCTCGAAGGTGGATGAGGTGGAGGATCATCCCTAGCTTCTAAGTGAGGTGGAATTCGGTTCCCTAACCTAATGGGAGGATCCTTATACCTATCCTCATAATATTCAACCTCCTCTATCTCTTTAGCCTTATAAATTGAACCCTCTCTCCATTATGAAGGGAGGAAGGACTATGGTACTCTTATGCTGGTGGAATTTCTAGGTGATCCCTATCCTTTGGGAGGATTACCATAACACTTTGGAGGCTTGGGTTGGATTGTAGGATCAAAAGTTGCAGTGTTAAGGCTAGGTTGTGAAATTCCTTCTTTATGTAATTCTATGTATCTCCTTGACTATAGTAATACAAAACTATTTCCATAAATGTTATTGTGTTAATGCTATTTATCGATTTCACCTTTTGTTTGTTCCATCTCTTTGATAAGGTTTTGCAGCTAGATCTTGGAGAAACAAGGAGGAGAAAAATTATAGATATGGGGAAAGGTACTCATCTCTTAATCTTGTATCTTGAATGACCTAGGAAAGTAGGATGTATTATGTACTTGATTTGTTCTAGATCCACTTGGACTAGGGAGATCTGGCTTGAGTCCTCTTGAGTAGATTTATACACTAACATAGATGATATTGAAGCCTCAAGAGATCAACAACTTACAAGAGTGTGGGAACACACTTCCACAAGAAAGGTTGTAAATCACCCGCAATATGCGTTGTGGAAGGTCAATTGCTGAGGGATAACTTATAACTAGTTAAAAATGCATTCCGCAATCCACAATCCACATTGCGGAAGATTGGTTTATAAAAAGTTAAAATGTGTTCTGCAATCCACAATCCACATTGTGGAAGGTTAAATTATAAGGATTTAACGTATGTTCTGCAATCCGCATTGTAGAAATCTAATTGGGGAACGTTAAATTATAAAGAGTTAAAGTATGTTCTGCAATTTGCAATCTGCATTGCAAAAAGCTAATTGTAGAAGGTTAAATTATAAATAGTTAAAGTATTTCCTCAATCCAAAATCCGTATTGCAGAAAGATAATTTTGGAAGGTTAAATTATAAAGAATTAAACTGTGTTCCGTAATTTGCAATATTCACTTTGAAAAGCTAATTGTGGAAGGTTAATTTATAAAGAGGTAAAATGTGTTCCATAATCCGCAATCCGCATTACGGAAGGTTAATTATAAAGGGTTAAAATGTGTTCCACAATCCACAATCCACATTGTGGAAAGATAATTGGAGAGGGTTAATTTATAAAGGGTTAAAATGTGTTCTGAAATCCATAATCCGCATTACAGAAAGCTAATTGCGGAGGGTTAATTTATAAAGGGTTAAAGTGTGTTCCGTAATCCACAATCTACATTGTGGAAAGCTAAATGAAAAAGGTTAATTATAAAGGTTAAAATGTGTTCCACTATCCTAAATACACATTGCAGAAAGCTAATTCTGGAATATTAATTATAAAGGGTTAAAGTGTGTTCCGCAATCCACAATCGACCTTGCGTAAAGCTAATTGTGGAAGGTTAATTTATAAAGAGTTAAAATACATTCTGCAATCTGCATTATGGAAGGATCATTGCAGAAGGGTCTTTGCTAAAAGAACAATAACTTAGAAAAACAAGATTTAAACTGTTAATTAAATTGAAGCCTAATTGTAAGAAATGAGTTCCAAGATTGGGAAAAGTTGAACGAGCAGGTAAATGCCAAGAACATGCAATAAGTTCTCAATGTTCAATAATCCCCTGTTATAGAGAAGGACTTAAATAATGCGTCTTTTGATATATGCTCTATAAGAGTTTTTTATTTTTATGGATTTTTGAGGTGTGTTACATAATGTTATCAGATCATGGTTACAGAACTAGGCCTGAATCATCTTAACACTAGAACTACTATAGAAAACAGAGAACTAAATTCTATTTTATTTTGGTTAAATTCTCTTACAAACAAAAAAGAGAAGTATAACTATATTTTGCAGGAAACATGAAATATGTTGAGCTGTATGCAAAAGAAGAGAATCACCCATAAAATCCTCTAAATCATGAAGAGGAAAACATAAGGGATGGGGGAATTTGGGTAGACTTAAACGATAGTCAAGATCATAAATATGAATTATAAAAGAATTGTCAAAGAGTTAAGGTCTAAATTAAGACAATTTAAAGAAGATAATAAGTTAATTCTAAAGGCTCAGGAATAACTAAATACTATTATGTTAGCTAATATCCATAAAGCTCAGGAATAACTAAATACTATTATGTTAGCTAATATCCATAACAATGGAAAAGAAAAAAAAAAGAGTTTGAACAAGAAATGCCTAAAATTGCACCTCACAAACGTAAGGGCAGAAAACTGGAATTTTCCAGTCATAAATCTAACACTTCAAGTGAAGAGTCAGTTAAACATCACAGGAAACAACAAGAGTCAAGCAAAAGAAGTGATGATAATAGAAAGAAAATTAAATATAGACCCTATGAGGATATCTCTAGGGAGTTTAATAAACTTAAACCACCCATGTTTAATGGGGAAATTGAGACGGATGAAGAGGCAGAAGCCTGATTTTAAGGAATGAAAAAAAACACATTTAGATATAAAACTACTCTGATGAATTAAAGGATAAAATTTCCATCTATGATATGACTAGAAAAGAAAATGCATGGTGGTAAGTCATAAATAAGTTTAAAGGGATAAAAGAGATATATTTAACTTGAAAAACATTTAATTTTTTTTAAGAAACTACTTCTCAGAACAATATTATCAAGAAGAAGAAAAGGAGTTTTATGAACTAAGGTTAGGAGGCATGACGATGAAAAAAATATGTGGTAAGTTATTAATCCTACTTCGTTATGTTCCTTATATAGTTGACAAGAAACCTAAAATACAGCAATTCCTTAGTTGTTTTCCCATCATGTTCAAAGAACAGATTGAGTATGAGAATATGGAGACACTAGAGGAAGCGATGAGGAAGGAAAACTTTTGTTATGACCGAAACAAGAATAAAAGGGAAACTATACTAGTTTGGAAAGATAAAGGGCCAAATAATTTTGATCACAGAAAGAAGCAAAATAAGTTACATAAAAACATGATAAATAACTATAGGGTAAATGAGGTTAATAATTACCTAGGCTTTAAACCCCAAAAATCTGCAGTAAAAGTACCTTCAACTATATTTAATAAGAATTAAGCACAAAAAGAGCCCTAAAAATGTTGGGAGTGTGGAGGGACACACTAATTTAAATATTGTTTAGTAAGAAAAAATAATTCTAATGTTCATTCTATCCAAGAAGCAGTCACAGTTGGGGACATGGCAAGGAGCATGCCCAGAATATGCGCTGCATTGGAAAGCAGACCAACAGGCTTCTATTCTTGAAATTGAATGTATGATCAACAACCAACCTATCTCTATTTTAATTGATATAGGTGAACGCTTGAGCTATATATCACCCAGAATAGTTGATTTATGCAAACTGGTACCTGAAAAGATTGACAAGTTGTGGCTAGTGCAGTTAGCCACAGTTACAAAATGGATTTAGTTACTAGTCTTGTTAGAAATTGTAAATTGATGATGAATTATTTCCTTACACTTGTTAATGTAAATATTCTTCCTTTAGGATCATATGATTCGTCAATAGGAATGGATTTGCTAGATTAACATAAAGTGGTGTTAAACTATTTTGATAAAAGATTTACCTGTATTAACGATAATGGAGATAGTATAAGAGTAAAAGGTGTCCCTAGGAAGGTGACCATCAGAGAAATATCTGCATTACAATTGAAAATATCAGTAAGAAAAGGATGTAAATATTTTGTTGTCTATATAATGAATGGTAATGAAAACAATAACAAACTTAAACTAGAAGGCATAATAGTATTGAAAGAGTTTGAATACATATTTCTGGAAGAAGTCCCTAGACTTCCTCTGAAAAGAGACATTGAATTCATGATTGATCGGATACTCGGAGCGATACTAGCATCAAAAGATCCATATCGATTGAATATAATATAACTTATAGAGCTGAAATTAAAACTACAAGAACTAACTGATAAAAAATACATTTGACCAAGTCCCTCTCCATGGGGAGCACCGTTCTTGTTTGTGAAAAAGAAATACAGTACATTAACATTATGTATAGATTATCGATAATTAAATAAGATGACTATTAAGAACCGATACCCACTCCCCTGAATAGATTATCTATTTGATCGATTCCATGGAGCAAATATATTTTCAAAGATAGACTTAAGTTCTGGTTATCATCAAGTACAAATAAAAGATGAGGATATATTTAAAACAACATTCAGGACCCCCTACGGTCACTATGAGTTTGTCGTAATGCCTTTTTGGTTGACAAACACACCTACTGCATTTATGTGTGTAGTGAACAACATATTAAAAAACTACATAGATAATTTTGTGGTTGTCTTCATCGACGACATACTAATATACTCTAGGAACAAACAAGAACATAAAGAACATTTAAGAGTAGTTTTGCAAGTACTATGAGAAAAACAACTTTATGCGAAATTCAGTAAATGTGATTTCTTTAAAGATAAGATTCAGTACCTCAAGCACATAGTGTCCAAGGATGGAATCTCATTCGATCCAGAAAAAGTGAATCCCTTCATGGAATGGCCGGTTCTTAAAACCGTATCTGACATCAGATCATTTATGGGAATTACCAGATACTACTGAAACTTCATAGAAGGATTCCCTAAAATTTCCTACCCCATAACTTCTTTACAAAATAAAGGTAAAATGTCTGAATGAACTAAAAAGTGCATGGAAAGCTTTAACAAACTAAAACACTGATTAACTACCACCTCAATCTTAAATATTGTTGATCCATTCAATGATTTTGTCGTATGTACCGACGCTTGAATTGAAGGGCTAGGAGGATTTTTATTACAATAAAATTATGTTGTGGCATATGAATCTAGGAAATTAAAAAAACATGAGAAAAACTATGCAACACATGATTTCAAAGATGCTACTATAATTCACGCCTTAAAAATGTGGTGACATTACTTAATTGGAAGGATTTTTTTACTTATGTCAAATAACATAAGTCTTAAATATTTATTTGACCAACAAAATTTGAATGCAAGACAAGCCAGATGGATGTCCTTTTTAAGAGAATATGATTGAAAATCAAGCATATAAAAGAAAAATAAAATAAAGTGGCAGACACTCTAAGTCATCATGCACATTTATTGTTTGTAAGCAACAACTTTGAATCCGATCTAGAAAATCAGATTTTAAATGCTGAAAGTTCTAATAGGGAATATAAGATTTTAAAGGAAAGGACTACTAAAAAAGAACAAATTCAAGTAAAAACAGATTTCATCCTAAACAAACAAGGACTATTACTACATAAAAATAGGTTGTACGTACTTAACATAAAATAAATTCAGCTTACAGTCATGGATTAACTACATAAAAGACCGTATTCAAGGAATCCTAGTGTTATCTCCCAAAATTAATTTATTTTGATAGTAGGAAGAATTGAACTCGTGTAATGAAAGATATGAGTATGACTGACAATTTGAAAGCCTCTATTTTTTATTTGGATGAAAATTTTAAAAGTTATAGCTTTCAGTGGCTTAGGAGAGGCCTATTATAGCTCATTAGCCACCGAAAATCTATGTTTCGGTGGCTAAATAGTTGAATGCGGGGAAAAAGTGAACCACCGAAAGTGGTCCAAGCAAGCAAAGTCAAAGTAACACTTTCGGTGGCCTAGGAGAGAATCCAGAAGACTCATTAGCCACCAAAAAGGGTCGTTTTCAGCAGATTAGAGGGAGGAACAATAGGGTTTTAGCCGACGAAAGCAAGCAGCAAGCAGCACTGAAAAAAGTACATTCGGTGGCCTAGGAGAGGCTCAAGATAGCTCATTAGCCATCGAAAAGGGTTTCTTTCAGTAGATTAGAGAAAGATTCAATGCATATGCTAACCACCAAAAGCAAGAAGATAAGCATCGGGTGAAAATCACTTTCGATGGTTTAGGAAAAAGCTAGGGCATTTCATTAACCACTAAAAGGACAGGTTTTCGGCAGTTAAATAGGTTTTTCGATCAGGTTATTATCTGCCGAAAGCAGGAGTTCGTCCCAAGCCACAGGGTAAAAGTTTTGGTGGCTTAAGCAAAAAATACAACACTTCGTTAGCCATCAAAAGCTGGCATTTTGACACCTAGCTAACAAACTCTCGGAGGCTTTTAACCAATGAAAGGGAAAAGTAAGAAAATCATTAGGAAATAGTCACATCTGACCCCATCGGCAAGATAAATAGTCATTTGTGGGCATGATTAACCACCAAAAATATCTAGGCCTACATGATTGTGTGGGTGAATGAGTAAAAAGGGTCGTTATGCAACTGGAAAAGGACTGATCTGACTAGAAACCCTCAGTCTCCCTCCACCTGTCCAAAAGATCATCAAAAATCCTACTGAATACTCTGGTTGATGTAGGTTATGATTACGTGGGAAAGGAGATCTAGAGGATCAGCTATTGCCATCATTTTGTGATCTCAGCCTCCATAATGACAGAAAAACCCTCATAATCAGTGCCAAGAGAATCCATCTGAGTTCATTTCAAAATTAGCATTTTCTCCACCATCAAAGACTAGCTTTGAAAGAGCATCCTGCTAAGCATACTATATACAGAACTAAGAACTATTTTGTAGGTACCCAGGAGATACACCCATCAAGATGAAGAAGAGTGGACGAGATCTTAGGTAGGAGCTAGGTGATATCAGTTATTTAGAAGCACATCCAAGGGTCTGTATACTTTTCCAAGAGGTGGGCTGCTACAAATTCTATGAAAAGATACAAGGCTTCCATCAGCAGGTGGTTGAAGCATTTTCCCTCTCGTTTGATGGTTCAAAAGCAGTGATAGGCAAATAGGAGTTTCACATAGATGAAACCCTAATCACTGAGGTGATAGAACTCCCTTCCACAGGAGAGAAATGGTTCAAGACCACCATACCAAAAGATGTGGAATTCAGGTCTTACCTTAAACCTGAGCATAGAGGAATGATGTGGAATAAGATTGTGACATCATCATGGATGGAAGAGAACTGGAAACAATTACTGAAGATCATTGTGGTCTACCTAACCTATGAAGGGAGATATAATAGAGCAATGATCTACCATTTCAAGCTCATGAATCACTTCACAGGTAAAATCCCTCTCAATTCACCCTTTTATTTACACAGAAGTCTAGGTAAGATGGCACATCAAGTGAAATCCCAGCCATCCAAGATTTCTGGTAGGATGTCCCACCATGGTCTTATCCAGCTATTGGTCCAGGAGCTATTGAAGAGAAAAAATATGGCTTGGCCTTACTTTCTGTTATGGAATGGTTCTAAGACAGGCCTTCAACCAAAAGAGAAAGGGAAGTCTTATGCCAAGAAATCTAGCACACCAAGGAGTGGCAGAAGAAGGAGTAGGGCCATCTCCCCAGTAGCAGCAATAGAACAGCCTCCCTCCTCTTCCAAGACCAAGAAAGAAAAAAGGAAGTTGGACTTTAGTGAGAAGGGTCAGGAGGCAGAAGCGTGCCATGAGAATGTCTTAAATCTACCCTATTCGGACTCTAACGAAGAGAAATGAAAGGATGTATCCCTAGCTCTACAAATTGTACCAGTGTCTGAAGCATTGCCATCCCCCACACCACAGGAGCAAGAGGAACCAATAGAAAGGGCTTCCTCCAGCAAACCTAAAATTCAAAAGATCAATCAGCTACTGAGGTAGATTTATGAAATGGAAGTCTTGGAAAGAGAACTAAAGAGAAATAATGAGACATTGAACTCAGGAAATTCTAGGGTTTGGGCATCTTCAAGCACAACTGCTTGTGAAGATCCAGTCCCTAGTGACTCCACTAGGATAAGTATACCACGACCACCTTCTCATCCATTACCTTTACCAGTGCTACCTTCCTCAACCCTATCCATCCCCATTTCCAAGATGGCTGCCCCTTAATTGACCAAAATGGAAAGGATCCTGGTAGCTAGGTATGCCCCCCTAAATTTTCCAAATCCCCTCTCAGCTATGCCTATTGGAGATTACCTCAAGTATATGCCTAAGTTCACAGGAGAACAGGATTTCACAGCTAAAGAACATCTAGAGGAATTTTATAGCTATGCTGAGAACATTAACATAGAGCAAGAAGATGTATGGACTAGGGTTTTTGTGCAAAGCCTAGATGGTCAGGCTAGGAAATGGTTTAAGGAACTGCCCACTGGATCAGTGGAAGGCATTGAGGCTCTAGATGACATCTTTCTAAAGAATTGGGGGAGAGAGGAGAGATAATCTCTACTATATCACAGAGTTCAGCAACTTGAAAACAGAAAATGGGGAGTCTGTGTCCAACTTCACCAAGAGGTTCAACAATATGTACAGCAAGATCCCCACTGAAATTAAGCCCACTGATACCTCAGCTAGGATAACTTATGCAAATTCCTTTGACTCTGATTTCTGACTACTTCTCAGAGGAAGGAGGTCTTCCTCCTTCTCACTCATGCAGGATGCTTCCATAGAGGTAGAACCAAACATTTTGGCATCTCAGAATGTCAAAGGAAAGATAGACAGGAAGAAGCAGCCAGCAGACCCTATTGGGCCTTCTTCATCAGAGAACAAGATTGACAAAATTACCAAACTATTAGATAACCTGACTACTGAAATGTCTAAACTGAACGAGCAAGGACAGATACTTGTGAGGGGTAAAGGGCCAGGTGACTTTGCCCCTTGAAACCCTAATTTTGTCCCTTATAGAAGAGGAAACCCCCTAGTTCATATTCTTAGAAGGGAAAGGAATCAAGGGGAAGATCAGAGAATAAGGGATCCATTTAAGAATGTTGTATTAGAAGAGCAACCCAAATTCATTGAAGAAGAAGGAGAAGCTGAAGACAACATCCACTGCATGGAGGATGAGGTGGATTATTGTTTTTTGACACAGGAAGAATATGAGGAAGCCCTAATTGATGAGCAGATCACTGAAGAGGCTGTATATCAAGCTGATGGTTAGGGAGGGTGCAATCTAAGGTCTAGACTGGTCGCTCCTCTCAAGAAGAATGATGTGCCTATCAAACAGCTTGTTGTACTAGCTAAAAGGGTTGTTGTTTTACCAAAGAAAGGGGCTGTCATATCCAAAGCATTGTAGAAACCAACACCTTCAGCCATTCCTGATCAGGTCCAAATCAAATATCCAGTGCATGAGGTGAGATTTCTAGATAGGATGCATTATTCTTTCAACCTCGAGTCAGAAATTCAAAAATTGAAGATCCCTTTCCCATTAATTGAGCTAATGAAAAATGATGCATTCAAGTCTTCCATTCTGAATTCCCTTCAACCAAAGGTGCACATTGACACTGACTTTGTGAACCTGGAATATGACAAGCCTGTTGTAACCCTAGGCCCCATGATGGAAGACCTAAAATACTAATGCTCACCTTTCTACATATCCTTGAATATCCATGATAAAATCCTCCATAACTGTCTGTTGGATTTAGGAGCCTCTCATAACCTAATGCCAAAGGCTGTGATGGATGAGCTTGGTCTCAACATCACAAATCCCTACCATGATTTATCCTCCTTTGACTCCAGAAAGGTCAAGTGCTTGGGCCTCATCAAAGACCTTGTTGTGAAACTAACTCAGCTTCGTTCAAAAAGCATCATGATGGACATTGTAGTGGCCAATATCCCTCCAAAATTTGGTCTCTTGTTGTCTCGATCATGGAGCAAAAGACTAGGTGGCACCCCTCAGGTGGATCTTACATATGCCACCATCCCCGTGTTTAGAGGAGAGACTAAGAGGCTGTACCAGGAAGATCAGCTGGCCTACATCATAAGCAAGGAGAGTAATTCAATGAATCACCCCATCTATTCAGTAGACACTGATTTTGGGTCATGCATTCTACAAATTGATGATTCTCAGCAAACATGGGTTCATCTCACTAATCCCACCTAACAACAGCCTGAAGAAGTGACCACAACAGTCTGGAGCATGTATTTTGATGGGGCTAGCACTCAAAGCTCAGCAGGTGTAGGTGCAGTATTGATCTCGACATCCAAGGAAGACATTCATCTGCCTTATAAGCTTGATTTTAAAACCACTAACAATATAGCAGAGTATGAAGCCTTGCTGCTAGGAGTTAAATATGCCAAGGAGATGGGTATCATGTGCATGAGGATTTTTGGAGATGCATACCTCATTATACAACAGGTCAACAACAATTTTCAGACAAAAAAACATCAGACTAAAGGCCTACAGGGATGAGGTATGGAAACTCAGAGACTCCTTTATGTTTTTTGAACTGTCATATATACCTAGGGCTTTGAATCACCTTGTTGATTCCCTAGTTATCTCTGCAAGTCTGTTTGTTCCTCCTTTACCTCCTAAGCTCAGCTATGACATTTAGGTTAAGTACAGACCTTCCCTGCTAGATAATGTCAAATTTTGGAAGGTGTTTGAAAATGATGATGAGCTTAGTAAATTCCTTAAACTAGTAGATGAATTCTCTGATATGCAGATAGACCAAGAAAACCTAAACATGGAGGAATCCAAGCAGCTCAAGTTGAGAGATAAAGTGGCTGATCAAAACATTGTCCAATTACCCAGCAACTACATACCTCAAGGCCTAGTACCACTGGAAGAGTTGTTTGATCACAATGGCATCCCTTTCAAGCCTTCCAAAAAGGAGCTAGATCCTGTTGTCCAAGAGAAAAACCTAGGTATCCAAATCCATCCAAAACTGATAAATCTATCCACTGAGTTGACTGTTGATCAAAGGTCAGCATTTTGTAGCCTGATAAAAGATTTTGCTGATGTCTTTTCCTGGGAATACAGTGACCTGAAAACCTATGACACCAATATCATCTAGCACAGGATCCCTTTGGAGAAGGACACCATCCCTTTCAAGCAGAAGATGAGATCCATCAATCCTCTCCTATTACCAGTAATTGAAAAATAAATCCATAAGCTCCTCAAAGCCAAGATCATAATCCCCCTCAGGTATTCCAAGTGGATTACAAACCTAGTAGTGGTAAGAAAGAAGAATGGGGAAATCATGTTGTGTGTGGATTTTAGAAACCTGAATAAGAGTTCCAATAAAGACAAGCATCCACTGACCAAGATGGAACACCTGCTGTAGAAAGTCTCAGGGGCTAGTGTTATGTCCTTCCCAGATGGCTTCTCTGGATACAACCAAGTTGTTGTGCACCCTGATGACCAAGAGAAGACTTCCTTTACCACCCCCTTGGGCACCTTCATGTATGCTAAAATTCCATTTGGGCTAATGAATGTTGGGGATACTTTTGAGAGAGCCATGGACCTAGATTTTGTAGGGTTGAAAGATAAATTTGTGCTCATATATTTGGATGACCTAACAATTTACTCTCACATCCATCATGACCACTTGCAGCATTTGAGGAAGGTATGGAATATCACTCAAACCTAAGAAATCCCAGTTTGCACTCAGTGAAGGAAAAATCCTAGGCCACATAGTCTCAGCTGAAGGTGTAAAGATCGATCCGGTAAGGGTGGAAGCAATCCAGAAGTTGTCAATACCGAGGTCAGAAGGGGACACTCAGTCCTTTTTAGGCAAGGTAAACTTTTTTAGTAAGTTCATCCCTAATTTCTCCAAGCTGGTGAAGCACATAACAGTCATGCTGAAAAATATGCAGAAATAAAATGGATTGACTAGTCAAGAAACTCTTTTGAAGACATTAAGAAGGTTATCATGGAGGCCCCAACCTTGATTAGTCCTGACTGCACCAAGAGTTTTTACATTTTCTTTTTTGCATCCTATGACACCGTGGCAGCTGCACTACTACAAAAAAATGATGAGGGTCTTGATCATCCAATTGCATTCTTCAGCAAAACCTTGAGAGATACTGAGCTAAAGTATGATCCAATTGAAAAATAGGCTTATGCTCTCATAAAATATTTGAAGACTTTCAGAATTTACATCCTCCATGCAAAGGTCCTTGCATATGTCCCTTTAGCTGCTGTGAAGGATGTTTTGACTCAACCCGACATTGATGGGAAGAGAGCTAAGTGGATTGCCAAGCTAATTGAGTTTGATATAGAGGTGAAACCCACTAAGCTAGTGAAGGGACTAGCTATGTCCAAACTCATGGCTAAAGAAAACTAAGAACTGATGGGAATAAACTTCACATGTGTCAAATCAGCAAAAGTGCAGACTGTGGTAGCAGCAGAAGTAGATCAAGATCGGAATGACATTCCATCAATAGATGAAAACCTATCTTCATGTGAGTGGTACTCAGGTATGATTCAATTTCTGCAAAATTTAGAAGTTCCTCCTGATCTCACTCCCAACCAAGCATGAGCTCTTAAGTTGAAATTTGTTAAGTTTTTCATAATTGACAAACTGTTGTACTGGAAAGATCAGTCTGGAATTTTGCTAAGATGTCTAGATAAAGAAGAAGTAGAGCAGGTCATGCATCACTTTCATTCCAACACATGTGGGGGGCACCACTATTGGAAAACCACAGCCCACAAGATCTTAAGGGTAGGATACTATTGGCTAGTCCTTTTTGATAATGTATGCACTTTTGTAAGGGCATGTGACCAATGCCAAAGATTTACAGGGAAGCAGCATCTCAAATCCTTGCCCCTTATGCCTATTGTGGTGAATGGGCCTTTCCAGCAATGGGGTCTAGATTTCATAGCTGAAATAAATATATCTTCTAGTGGACAGCATAAATGGATCTTAGTAGCCACTAATTACTTTACCAAATGGATAAAGGCAGTACCCACTAGGAATGCCACTCATCAAGTCATCATGAGATTTTTATATGAGAATATTTTTAGCAGGTTTGGCTGCCCAGTAAGGTTGGTAATTGATAATGCACCAGCTTTTGAAGTTGGGGAATTAGTTAAAATGTGTGAGTCAATGCGAATTCAACTGGTGCATTCCACATCCTATTATCCTCAAGGCAATGGCCTGGCTGAGTCATCCAACAAAATCTTAGTCAGGATTATCAGGAAACTGTTGGAGACAAATCAGAAAAGTTGGGATTCAATGCTTAAATTTGCTCTATGGGTTGATAGGGTAACAAAAAAAATATCTATAGGTACTGTTTATGCCAGAAATTGTTTCCAAACTATGATAAAACAAGCCAACATAATCTCAAATATTTCAATAAAAGAAAACAGGTATTTAGGTTTTTTTTTTTAAAGGGTTTTCTGGTTGTGAAGTCTGGTGACAAGAGGGAATGCATTCATAACCCAAATAAGAACTAAATCACAAGTAAAGAAAAATTGAGATGCATAACATAATAACCATATATCCAATAGAAAATATCACTGAAGTTCATCCACAAATGGCAAGC
Organism: Pseudotsuga menziesii; assembly: GCA_001517045.1. Lineage (NCBI taxonomy): Eukaryota > Viridiplantae > Streptophyta > Pinopsida > Pinales > Pinaceae > Pseudotsuga > Pseudotsuga menziesii. The sequence goes on from LPNX010865258.1 coordinate 127,159, forward strand.
ACTACAAGCATAAAACTTTAAACTAGTAATGAAATTACCAACTGAGTAGCTAAACAAGCTATAAATGAAGCCAGAGAACAAACTAAAGGGTAAAATGGAGCATATATTTCATAATTAGTTCCTCAAATACACATGAGAGTCAATTACTTAGCTTATCAACAAGTCAGGAGACCTCCTCTAGCTAGCCAAAAGTCAAACCCTTACTCTTCTTTATGACCCCCCTTAATACTATATTTCAAAATTCAGTTAAAGGGTAAACCCTAACTATTTTTCAGCCTACTCATCAAAATGGTTTTATCAAAATAATAATTAGAAAATTAAAATATTCTTCAAAACATAACAAATAACTGATTTTGCTAACAAGCCTCATAGATCTTTAGCAGCCTCTGCTAACAAAGCTATCCCTTCTAAGGCTTGGTCCTTTCTCCTAGCCTTCAGCTGCTCTACTTCCATCTCTGTCATTCTTCTAGTAATCTCTTCATTTTGTTGCTGTAGATCTCTGATGGTCTGTTTTAACCCTCTATATTGTAACTCTGTGCTTCTTTTTATTTTTAATGCCTCTTTTGAGACTGCAATTAGTTCCTCATAGTGATTATTCACCTCTTCTATGTCTTCTCTGAGTCTCTTATTGGCCATAATCAAACCATCACTTGTCTCCTGCATATATTCTAATTGATGTTTATAATACTTTATAGTTCTCTGTAAATTTTCTTTCTCTGAATCAAATGCTTTATTTCCTGTTGTACTTTGTATCTCATTAGGAAGCCATGGAATGTTAAGTCTTCTATAGATTTCTTGATCTTTAGGAAGCAACTCTGTAGGATTATCATGAAAACTTAGGTTTTCTTGAGTCTCAATTTCACCAGGAACATTTTCATCAACCATCAGTTTTTTTTCTGAGTGAGAAATATCTATTTCATCTTTTTGTTTCTGTTTTAACATTTGACCTCGTATTTCCAAAAATACATTAGACAGTTTGGTCTCAGTGAGGGTAGATTCTTCTTGTGATTTCATTGGTTTTTTCCCTTTACTGTCACCCTTACCAACATCCATCTTTTCATCAAAGAAGGATTTATCAATCACAATTACCCCCTCTTTATTCAATTTAGGGTTTAGTAATTTCTTCATGTTTAGCCTGAGTTTGTTTCTGGGTCTAGTCTTTGGTCTCCACCCTGGAGCAAGTTCTCCTACTATTTTTAAAGTTTTTCCTTGATGGATGATAGAGGAAAATTCCTTAACTTTAAGCTTACTTTTATTTGGTACTATCATCCTATCCTCCTGACTATGAAATTCTTTCTTAGTGCCAACCTTAGTTTTATCAATGACAGGAAACTTATCATCCTCCACCAACTATGTTTCATCTTCTGACAAGACTGTAATTGGACTTTGTTTTTTGACTCTAGTGTTTTCTTCATCACCTGAAACCTTCTCTGTAAGTACAATATTCTCATCAACGAATGTCTCTGCTGGTGCATCATTCTGAACAGGCCGAGTCTCCTTGTGAATAAACTACAAATCTTTGTTCTCACTATCATCTGGATGCTGCTTAGATTCACAATCTTCTTTTGCAGGTTCTGCAACTTCCTCTAATTTGACACATTCTTCATATTCAACCTTTATTTTCTATCTTAATTTTATAATCAAGGTCTATCCTTTATCAGCTTGCTTTCTAGTAGACTGTCCTTCTTGACTATTTTGAAACCCTGACCAAAAAAGGAAATATTCCCAAGTTTTTCCTTCTTTCTGCAAAACACTGTTGATAATAAGTTTGATAAGTCCATGCTGAAAGATGGAATGTCTAGTATGATATTGGTATTCTTTGATTCTACTAGACATCTTCTGCAGGCTCTTGAGTAAGAAGAAAGGCAGGTTCATCTTTGATTCACTACTAAGGTGTTGAAGGAACCTGAAATGCTATTTGAAAATGAAGGCATACCTTCCTTCACATGTAATATGACTTTGTAAAACCTTGATAGGATCTACCCATTCAGCTCTAAAGTTATGGATGGGCACTCCCTTGCCCCAATCTGGAATAAGACCAAGAAATAGTTACCTTTGTGCATTAAAAGTAAATGGCACTTTCTTAAACCAAAGTTCTCCTTCATTTTTAACCCCTGTTGCCTCAGCCACCAAATCTGTTGTCAATTTGAATTTCAAAGTATCAAAAGATACAATATCTTTGTCATAACACTGAGCAAACTTGTGAGAGACTTCGGCATTGTATCCATCAATTTTCTTAAAAAATATCAGCCATCCAGCAATTTCAAATAGTTCAGCACATCTGGAAATTTATCTATCCAACTGAGATTAGTGGGCTCGGCCCTATTAGTTTTCTCACTCCTCTTCATCTTCTGTATGGTTTTCAGCACATGTTAGTAATTTCACAGCCTATTTTTTAAGTTTGCAAAGTCTTGGCAGTCAATTTTCCTTCGAACTCTCACAGTCTGTTTATCTTCAATTTTACACAGTCTATTCTGTCACCAGTTCAAGAAATGCCTTGTGCCAAGTTTGAATAATTTGGATTAAAAACAGAACCAAAATTCTCCAATAGTGCAACTCTAAACTTTACTAACTCAAATGATGCCTATTTAGAAATTTTGACTAATATCTCATCATTGAAAGTTTGTTGAGTAAGTAAATTCATATCTTCCTTTAAAAATTTGACATCGTAGGGCTTAGCAGAAAAAAACCCCAATTTTAACAAGTCATGACAAAGGTCACGCAGGATACCTCATTCAAAACTTAATACAGGCATTGGAAGTTGATTCCTTGACTGGCTAGATGTTGAATTGAATGCTCTAGGTGTCTTCAACCCTCTAGATCGCTTCTAACTGTCATCGCTGGGAAACCCTAATTCTTCCTTCAACTGTCAAATTCTTGATTTTTCAGCAATATGTCTCCACCACATTGTTCAATTCCTTCGTAATATTCATCTTGGGAGCCTATTCCCGAAAATATTTCCTCGTTCCACTCACTGTCATCATTTGACATGCATTTGCATCCAACTGCCACGATCTCCCTCACACGATGACCAAACACCTGTTTACATGATTAGCCTAGCAAGACACGTATCAAAATTGCTAATTGATGTGATTAATCACCTTAGGAATGAAATCATTGAAAAAATCGAAGTGAAAAATGACCAATTTGGCACTCGCAGCTTTCTTGTAGCGCGACAGTGCATTATTTTCGCTCTTGCGCTACAAGAAAGTTCAAACATATAATTTATGTCATTTGATCCCTAATCTAGCTTTAAAACTCAGTTTATATGATTAACCTTCGATCTGGGTGTCATTGATGAAACCATTAATCAAAATATACCCTATAGAACCCTTCAAAAATGAACTCTACGCAAAATTTTCATAAAAGCAAGCTTTAAAAACATAGGGAAAAAAACAAAAAATGATGAATACCTAAAGGCATAAACTCAAGTTTGATCTCTAAGCCAAAATTTCCTAGCAGTAAGAACATTAGCAAATTTCAAAAACAAAAACAAAATATAAAACTAAAGAAGACAAATTCATGACTTAGCATCTGGCTCCTGCTGTGGGATGAAGTCCTCCTTGTGAGGCTTCAAGAACCTGTAGACCAGTGCCTTCTTTTATGCTACCTGCTAGTCTACAAAATTTCCATTGGGTTATGGAGTCCTTATTCTGTTTTACTCACACCGATATATACAATGAAAAATTAAAATTCCCCTCAAAAAATTGTAGAAATGCTTGAGGAATTATCCATTAACTGGACTTGAAAATTCCTCACCCTCCAGATACTGCACGACAAAAGTGTTATTTTCCAAAAACTTAGACACAAGGAAAGGGCCAAACCAAAGATTGTCAAATTTGCCATGTTTCCCTTTTTTCTTTTTCCTGGCATCCCACCTCATAACCATATCACCAATCGAGAAAGTGTTATCTTTGATTTTCCTGTCAAATCTGTTTTTAATCTTCAATCTGTATAACTGTGCCTTTTCTTCCACTTTTTCCCTGTTCTGCTACAACTCTATCATCTCATAAATCCTTCTCTGCATATCACTAGGTTCTTCCCAACAATTCTGAAGAAAATTCATCACTGGAATGCCCAACTGAACAGGAAAAACTGCATCTGTACCATACACTAATTGGAAAGGAGAAGTTCCAATTGCTTGTTTGACTGTTATTCTATCAGCCCATAATGCATACTTCAGCATAGAATCCCATGATCTCTTATTATGCTTTAGCAACTTTCTGATACTCTGAATGATGTTTTTATTTGAGGACTCAGCTAAACCATTAACTTGGGGATAATAAGGATTTGAATGTTTCAACAAGATACCATTCTTTTCACAAAATGCTTCCATTGCCTTAGACTTAAAAGCCTTTGCATTATCTATCACTATTTTCTGACGACACCCAAACCTATCGAGGATATTTTATTCAATAAATTCCATAATCACTTTATCTATGGCATTCCTAGTAGGGATAGATTCCACCCATTTGGTAAAGAAGTCTGTTGCAGTCCAAATCCACCTATGTTGTCCTGAGGAAGATGGACTTATCTCTCCCATAAAGTCTAGACCCCATTGCTGGAAAGGAGCACTTATTGCAATAGGTTTTAAGGGCAATGCCAATAATTTTTGTTTTCCAGCAAACTTCTGACAAGGGATACAGGCTCTTACCTGCTTATATATATCTGCAAACAAAGAGGGCCAATAGTATCCTGCTCTTAAGATCTTGTATGATGTTGCCTTCCAGTACTTGTGACCGCCACAAGCACCCTCATGAGATTTAGAAATCACTCCTTCAATTTCAGATTTATCCAAGCATTTGAGAAGAATACCACCTGGGTCCTTCCAGAATAACTGTTGTTCCACTAAACAGTACTTAGTAGTTCTTAGCTTCAAAGATCTAGCATATTTTCTATCTAAATGCTCAGGACATTGCAAATACAACAGAAAATACACAATTTCTGCATACCATGTGGATGCTGAATAAAAATTCGTAATCTTCTCTTTCTCCAACTTTGCTTGATTTTCTTCTTGAGCTAACTCTTCTGCCATCACATGCAGTCCTAAAGCTTGGCAGTTTGATTCAGCCAGCAGTTTGGCTAAACCTTGTCCCTTGACTAGTTTAGTAGGTCTGATATCTACATCATACTCCATGATTTTAGCAATCCATCTACCTCTTTTCCCCTCGTTGTCAAACTGTGTCAAAACATCTTTTACAGCAGCATTAGGCACATATGAAATACATTTAGAGTGCAAAACATAGATTCTAAAAAATTTCAACACTTTCACCAAAGAATAGGCTTCTTTTTCCAAGATGTTGTATTTTAATTCAGAATCTCTGAGAGTTTTGTTGAAGAATGCAATAGGTTGTTCAAGACCATCTTTATTCTTCTGCAACAGAACAACTTCTATTGTATCTTCAGATGCGAATGAAAATGTTAGAAATTCTCTGGTGAAATCTGGACTTACAAATACAGGGGCTTCTGTAAGAGCCATCTTGATTTTTTCAAATGCATTCTTTGCTTCAGTGGTCCATTTGACTTCTTGATCTTTTTTAAGCATGGCTGTAATATTCTTGATAGTCTCAGCAAAGTTTGGTATAAACCAAAGCAGAAAGTTGATTTTATCAATGAAAGATTGGACATCCTTTTTACTCCTAGGCAGACTTATCTTCAATACTTATTTTACCCTTTCAGGGTCAATCCTTATACCATCAGCAGAAACTAAATGACCAAGTAATTTTCCTTCCTGTACAGCAAAGTGTGACTTCTTTGGATTCAAGGACAAACCAAATTTTCTACATTTTAATAAAGTCTGTTTCAAATGTTTTAGATGTTCATCGTCTGATTGTGAAAATACAGTAATATCATCTAAGTAAATTACCACAAAATTGTCCTTTTCTCTGACAAAAGCTATATCCATTGCCCTCTAAAAAGTTGCTCCAGCATTCATTAAACCAAATGGCATCTTATGATACATGAAAGTTCCCCAGGGAGTGGTAAACGTTGTTTTCTCCTTATCATTAGGATGCATAAAAATCTGATTGTACCCTAATAAACCATCAACCATAGAAATCCTTTGTGCCCCAACAACTTTCTACAATATTTGCTCAATTTTAGGCAGAGGATAATTATCCTTTAGCAAAGATCTGTTCAAATTTATAAAGTCAACACACATTTTGATTTCTTTGTTCTTTTTCCTAACATGAACTAGATTATCCACCCATGAAGAGTACTTGAGAGGAACTATGATCTTGTGTTATAGCTGATTTCACCACTCCAGGTGAGTTACACTTTATATGGCCTTCCCCTGTCCCGCTGTAGACTCCTTAGATCCCATGAACCATTTTTTGTCCTTTGATGTTTCCTTGACCATCCCTAAAAACATGAGAAAAATGATACACGCGACTTTTAAACTTATAAGCGTGTATATATGCGGGTTTGACCACTAGAACCACGTACATCGGGATATGTACAAAATCCAAATCCTTTTGGAGTTTTCCTTGACATGGATCCGACTCACTTGACTCATGGCCTTCCCTATGCCTTGAGATCGCTCAGATTTGACCTTTCATTGCCCCTTTGGAAAGCTATATAAGGAAACCCTTGGTACATTGAAGGCATAAGAGAGAATTGAGAGCAAATAAACTATAGTTCATTGTTGCCAGAACTTATGCTTGAGTCTGCATCCCTTTGTCCCTTGGAGCACTTTGGTGTTCTTCCCAAGCTTGCCTTTTTCTTGTGAGCTTGCTATCGAGAGATGGAGGATTGAAGTGGTGGAGGCCCAAGTGGGGGATTCAGTATCTCCAGTTTCCAGACGTGCCGACAGAGGTTGTATCTTGTAATCTCTGATTTATATTAATAGAAATATATTTTCTTGTCCAATAATGTGTGTTTGAATGAATATTTTATCCATTGGATTATGTCAAATGCTTATACATTATTGATTATACATGCTAGAATATATCTAACACCATGATATATAGAATGCTTGTATTGTTTACTTGTTGTTGAGGAAGTAATCTATCAATTCAAGCTGAAGTTGGAAAGCTCAACAGGGATCTACTTCAACCATCCAGAATAACGTATGAGGTCTGATACTTTAGTGTTAGACATTTAATTTCTATTGCATATTGGAAAGGATTGATTTCTGGAGTCAAGCTGTCTGTTGTGGTACTCCAAGCCATAGGAATTTCTCTCCGTAACAGAATTGGCAACTCTTCTGGGGAGTTCCTAGTAGTTGTCCTTTGGGGGTTGTTTTATCGGCATTCAATGAATTTGAATTGCTCTTTCTCTCTTGTTTCTGTGTCGGTTCTAGGGGCATGTGTGCCTGGTAGTGTCTGATTGGTGTGAATTTTGTCTTAGCTTGTTTGTTTGACTTGATTTTATGCACCTTTCTTCTTGTACACGAGTTTTTAACTCACAGTCGCGTATACACGCGGGTTTAATGCGAACAATCACGTATGCCCTTAATTTTTCCTTTTTGGGGAAGTTAAATGGTTGCTGGTTGAAGTTTGATGTTTTCTAAGTCTCCTTTGGCACTGCCTGAGTCTGTTTATACCTTTGTTTCTGACCAGTTTTAGGATAATTTTTTTTTAAGAAGGTTCTTGTCATGGCATTTTCGATTTTTTGTTTGAGATTAGTGCATTAGAGTTCTTTTACCTTAGTGATTTGCTCAAGTGTTGTTTGTGTGTGCTTGTAGAGTCTAGGGGTCGTAGAATCATTCTTTTGCTTTTTGCATCTCATTTTATTTCAAAAAATCCAAAAACATTTGCTTATCATCATGCATTGCATTTTGCATTTTTGCATTGTACTTGCACTAGATTTGCTTTGGAGTACTAGTTAGGACTTCATATAGCAAAGCTTGCATTCATCATTTGAAGAAAAAATGTGCATTTCACGTAGTAGCATACCCTAGTTTCATGGACACAATGCATTTGCATTAATTGTTAGGTGTGCATTTTACTTCATGTTGCATCATAACACCATTAGTTGCACGGTCATATCCCTATTTTGAGTAATAAAGCCAATTAAAATCAATGCTAAATTAAAATGAATTACACTCTTTTCTTTTCTAAGGTGCACCAAAAAGCTTAGGTTTTAGGATCGTGGAATAGTTCGTTGTAAGTAAATTCTCCAAGATCACTAAACAACAACATGTATGTGTTTGTCCAGGTGAGTGTATGAAATCCTTGGTATAACTAGTGTTTCTCAGGATCTTCCTCTCAAAAGGGAGTTAAGCACGAGGCAGTGTGAGCGATTATTGATTGGGATGACCCATAGTCATAACTGAGTAGCACCGAAGATATTTCCAGGATTGTATTCGTATCTGGGGGCTCTTTCGATAGTTTCGGGCTTTGCTACCCTGCCCATACAGTCAATCTCGCCTGCGACTGTCTGCCTGAGCATCGATTATATTGAGGTGACCTTAGTGTCCTTACCTAGGATATTGAGGGGGTACTTTACAGGGGTTATTCTATGGGTGTCGCGGCCAGGTTGGGGTCAGACAGCACAGTCACTTTACGCATTGAAGCTGAGGGCCACAATAATTGGTTACGTACCTCCGCTTGTTGTGTATGGCAGTCTCAAGTCTCTCCTAGGTGAGACATACCTTCTTCATTCGGGAGCTCATTTATCTAGCCCTTGTTTGCTTGCATTTGGATTTATATTTTATTCGTGATTGCTCTGTGTACAATACTTGGCCTAGGGTTTACGTAAATAGAGAGTCTTTTCTATTTTTTGAGTCATTGTGGATTCGGGTGCGGCTCCTTGTCATTCTCATCGTTTAGAAAGACTTCTGCCTTCTACTTCTCCTCCTCCTTTGGGAGATATATCTAGACACTCCAGGAGGACTATTTTGCACATTGATTCACACACCATGGGAGACCATTTAGAAGGTATTCTTGAACCACCTTCTCCCATTTGTGTATACGAAGGGGAGTTTACTCCTACTTATGAGCCTTCACCCGACTTGGCTGAGTTAGGTCCTGTGATTTCTGAGATAGGAACCATGCACGAGATACCTACTCACTCTAGGGTTGATTCCCCATTGACGTGTTACCGGTATGGAATGTCAGAGGACGCTGAGACTCATTTTGAACCTGCCAGCACTAGCTATGGTAGTTATGGTATGTTTGGTTTTCCTACAAATTATTTGGCATTTCATGTCGAATCCAACTTCGATCCTAACACTATTCCTGGGGGCACTCTCATTCCTTACCATGCCAAGAGGTTTGGGAGCACTAGTCACATTGCACCTTCCATCCCGGTGGTGAAAGTTACATCACATATCCCTCCTAGGTCTAGGGTTAGTGATCCTATTAGGATACCAAATTCAAGACAAGTGATGATAGGCAATAGCACATACATTATTACTCACATTCCTTCATCCTCGGTCCCTAATTCTTCAAATGTTCATCGTCCACCTTATTCGCGTGGTCCTTCGAGCCAGCACATGGCTATGAGTCAAGTCCGTACTGCGGTTACTAGATCGATTGTGTCTCAGGTTTACATACCGCCTGTTGCTTTGAGAGGTTATGTTCATACTTCTAGAGGTCATGTTACTACTTTCAGGGTGTATATCCCTACTTTTGGTATGTATATTCCTACTTCCGGAGCGTATCTTCCTACCTACGGAGTGTCTCATGGGGCATCGCATGCGATGAATTATGGACCCTATTATGGGACGCAGTATGGATAGGGTTCTTCACCTTATGGGGGTGGGTATCAACAACCTACTTACTCTCCTAATTACATCTTTGTAGCTCCTACTAGTCAAGGTCCACCACACTATGGTGCTTCCACGCCACCCCATACAGGTTATACAGGAGGAGGGCACTATGGCCAAGGCCATGGTGGTAATCAGACCTATATGAATTAGGGAGTGAGCCATCGACCTCATCATCCTAGGATCCCTTTCCTTGTGACGCTCAATCTTCCTGACTTGTCGAGATTGATGAACGATCTTGTAGCTCATGACCCAGCTTGGCCGGTTGTTCCTACCAAGATTCCTTTGGACATACCTAAGTTTGAGGGAAAACAGGGAGAGGATCCAAGCAAACACATTACTAAGTTTCACCTATGGTGCTCTTTGAATTCCTTACATCAAGACTCAATCCATTTGAGACTATTTCAACGCACCCTTACAGGGCCTGCCACGAAATGGTATATAGAGTTACCTAGGGGAGCTTTCTCTTTGTTCGACGACCTTGCGATGAATTTTCTTAATCACTTCCAGCTACCAGTGCATTATGACGTTGGTACTAAAATCTTGTCAACATTTCGTCAAGATAAAGCCACACATATCTCTGATCATATTCAAGAGTGGCATAGATGGAAGAGGTTAATTAAAGCCTTTATACCACCGGAGTTCCTCCTCGATTGGTTCCTCAAGTCATTATTGCCGTATATAGTGAAGGATAATTCCACATCCAAAGTGCAGAATGAGGAACAAGAATTTTTTAGGGCACAGGAACAGGACTTGATCTATGCTCAGTCCGGTTTGATATATGAGATTATTCCGAATGCTCTGCATTCCAGTTTCGACCCCAAAGTCAAAACTGGACCACATGCCGATGGCATTGTGGGTTGTGCAAGTGTGAAACCTGCAGATTCGGTTGCAAAACAAGTTAGTCAATTGTCTATCAACCAATCTACTTCGGGACAAGCTACGGCTTCGTCTCAACTCGACCAAACAACGAGTGTACTTTCTGTGCAATTGTCGGACCAAAAGGGTAACCAGCAGCCCTGACAGAATAGAAAAAAAGGTAAAAATAATTGAAAGGGTGGGAATAAGAATGAGAATGCTAATAGTAATTACAAGAACGGATGAAATGCTTGGGGGGACAAGCAAGCTAAATGTAAGGTTAAGTTCCCTTGCAATTTATGTAAGGACAATAACCTCACTTACTTGTGCCCTCATATTGAGGAAACTTCGAGATTCTTGGCACAGGGCCCAACTGTGCGAACTAACTATTTACCTCATAATCAAAATATGAACTTGAAGTCCCATGACCAGTCTGGTGATGATCATGATCCACCAGAGAGTAGTGGTCGTGGGTGCATTAAGATGGTCCATGCTACAAAAGTTGTGACTCGTGCGAAAGATTATGGTTCGTCACAACTGAGCCCAGGCAAAGAGCCTAATCCACCAGGGTCCCCTTTGCGTATTGATAAACCTATGGATAAACCTGAGACTACACCTCAAATTCCTAAGGGAGTCCTTAAGCGTTCAGGGCATAATCCAAATGCCTGAGCCACCCAGAACTATTCAGTTTTCGAGGATTTGGGCCACACTCCTTGTGCGATGACTGCATTAGAAGTGCTTCAAATTTGTCCATCACAAAGGAAGGTGTTGCTTTCTACCCTTGGTGTGAATGATGATGATTCTTCCTCTATGATCAAATTTGAAACCGCGGGACTTCAGCCTCGCTTGCCCTACTACGTGTCTCTTTTTATTCACATAGAATGTCTTAATATGATCATCAAGTGCACTGTGATTGACGAGGGTGATGTTGCTTCTGTGATGTCTTTATCCTGTTGGAAGGGTCGAGGATCTCCTGAGCTATCTAAATCAGCAACCATGTTAACTGCATTCGATGGGATATATTTTAGGTCGCATGACATCCTTCCTTCCCTTAAATTCCATTTGGGAGGGAAGACCGTTGCGATAGAGGTCGAGGTGTTTGATGCGCCCCTTGACTACAATCTCTTGCTGGGTAGGAACTAGATGTACAGTATGCAAGCCGTTGCTTCTTTCTTGTTCCGTGTTGTATGCTTTCCACATAATGGGAAGATCATAACAATTGATCAAATGACATTCAAGAATTCGTTTGTTACCGCATCTTCGAGAGCTTTGATCCCGATCGTTGAGCACTCTCAGCCGGCAACTAGGAGTGTGGGTGTAGGCATGTATCCATCCCTTATGGGAATCTTTAGTTTTCCTGCACCAATCCTTATGATAGGATATAGTTCCGATGAGGCTTTGACATCTACGACATCGGTGTCTTTTCACACAAACCATATCGAAGATCCTTGGATTCTTCCTACACCGAGTACTTCGAGTGAGCCCATCATGATGGACATGCCATTGCCTGTAGCTATGATAGTTTATCAAGCTAATCTCAAGTGTGTTACAGATCCTAGTCCTTCCTTTTTGCAGACGGAGGAGGAGGACCCTTATGTGCTGCCGGCATGGGCACTACAGTATTCTCACACACACGACTACCTTGATATGTTTTTCCCTTCAGATGAAGCTATTATTGAGGCTATGTCGGGAGTTGAGCCACCATGGGAGGAACTCCATCATAGATCGTACTTTCTTCTAGAGCTTGAACGCTTGGAGCATGAGGATTTTAGGGCGGTTCTTAGTCAGAGAGTTGGTAGTCCTATGGTTCGATTAAGCTCTCCTGGTCCGATAGCTGATGGAAACATGGAGAACATATCTTCAACGATTCCTATCAACATCTCTCACAATCCTGGCACGATAGAGAATGTCTATATTGGGGCAGAATGTTCCCATGCTGAGATTCTTGAATACACCAAGCTATTTAAGGAATGCCATGATATTTTTGCTTGGTCTTAAGATGAGATGCTAGGTATTGACCCTCGTATTTTCGAGCACGATATTAAGACTTACCCCAATGCTAAGCCTATTCTACAACATTTGCGTGCGGTGAATCCTAGGAAAGCACCCGTAATTAAGGCAGAGATAGAGAAGCTATTGAAATCCGGTTTCATCTATCCCATTCACTTGATGGAGTGGGTTTCAAACCCTGTTCCGGTGGATAAGAAGTAGGGAGCGATCCGCATATATACTGATTTCCGAGATTTGAATCGTGCCTGCCCTAAGGACAATTTCCCCACACCATTTATTGATCAGATTTTGGATGAGTGTCTAGGTAGCAAGGTGTTCTCCTTCATGGATAGATTTTCTGGATATAATCAAATATAGATTAAACCTGAGGACCAACATAAGACTACATTTATTTGTCCTTGGGGAACGTTTTCATATCGGAAAATGCCTTTCGGTCTTAAAAACGCCAGAGATACATTTTAGCAGGAAATGGCCTTGATCTTCCATGATCTCAAGTCAATTATCAAAGTATTTTTGGATGACCTTGCTGCTCATTCTAGTATGAGAATGTGTCATCCCTATCACTTGAGATTGGTATTCGAAAGATGCTAGCACTATTTAGTTAGATTAAATCCTTGTTAGTTTTTTTCAACATTAAGCTAGCATTATGTTAGGATCTTTACTGAGAGAATAACAAGCACAACAATATAACACAAGCACATAACAAGAGACAAGAGACACAAAGAGTTTTGATCGGGGAAACCATAAAAGAGAAAACCCCGCAACTTCCTTAGAGATAGAATTAGCACCAAAATAGTAAAAGCCCCAAATCAGTAGTCTTCTTCTTCTGTCTAGTCCCAATGTATTTCCTTCCTCACTAACGTGCCACACTTGAGTGAGTGAATGATGTATGTTACAAGTGATAAATAGAGAGGCTCTCACTTTCTATTTATATTCGTCTGTTCACTTGAAGTGCACTCAATCATGTTGGCCTAATTTAACAATTACTTACTAGAGCCTACATCTCTATGAGTGTATAATAACCATAGTTCTTCGAAACTGGGGGGGGACTTTAACAATGAATTGACATGACTTGTTTACATTATTGATCCTCCCGATCGGAACATCGGGGCATGAAAACATGACTCAAATACATAATAGAAACATCCCGGAATAAACATCGGGTTACAATACATAATATACATGGATGAATACATTCCGAAGTTACAAATACATCAACACTCCCTCTTAACTAGGAAGTTATTCTTTCGACACAATTTTCAGCACTGGTCTTCTTCTCTGTATCAGCTAGATCATCTTATCTTCAATTCATCTTCGTCTTCAAGTCATCTTCATCTTCAAATCATCTTCGTCTTCAAGTCATCTTCATCATCGGATCTGGATCATCTCTCAATCTAGATCATCATGGGACATCATCATTGGATCTGGATCATCTCTCGATCTGGACCAACATCACTGGATTGGATCTGGATCATCTCTCGATCTGGATCAATATCACTGGACTGGATCTGGATCATCATTGCTAGATCATCATCACTAGATCTGGATCATCAATCGATCTGGATCATCACTCGATCTGGATCATCACTGGCTATCATCATCACTAAATCTGGATCATCACTCGATCTGGATCATCACTGGTGCTATCTCATGATTCTTCTCATCACAGGAAGTTCTACAGAGCCAGCCCTTTTTCATGCTGGTTGTAGGCCTACCCATCATGTAGGTCTTCTCCCAGCACTTACATCTGACCTACTCATCAGAAAGGCACGCCCAACACTCACATCTGATCATGTAGGAACTAATCCTATAATCATATCAAAAAGGCCCAGCACTCACATTCACTAGCATGATAGGGCACACCTACTATCATCTGTGAAATGGCTCAGCACTTACAACCACCAACATGATAGGACACACCTACTATCATCTATGGAAAGGCACAGCACTCACATCCACCAGCATGGTAGGACACACCTACTACCATCTATGGAAAGGCTCAGCACTTACAATCACCAGCATGGTAGGACACACCTACTACCATCTATGAAAAGGCTCTGCAATTACAATCAATAGCATGATAGGACACACCTACTATAATTTGTGAAATGGCACTGCACTTACAGTCACTAGCATGATAGGACACACCTACTATCATCTGTGAAAAGGCACAGCACTCACATCCACCAGCATGATAGGACACACCTACTATCATCTGTGGAAAGGCTCAGCACTTACATCCATCCAGGCGGGAACACATCCTGCTCACAATGATGGAAAGGCATGCACTCATATATGATCATGAGGGAACACATCCCAACAATAATATCAGAACGACCCCCAGTCCTCCTTGACTGAGCTACCTAGTAACTGACCAGGCACCTCCATTCTCCTAGAGAATAGAAATTGTACTTACATCCGACCTGCTCGTCAGAATGGCCAACACTCACATCTGACATGGAAGGAACTTAATCCTTTAGCCATGACAGAATGGTTTAGCCCTTACATCTGATCAAGTGGGAACACATCCCTCTATCACATCAGAATGGTTACTCAGTTTTTACACTGAGTGTTCCTGGTAACTAACCAGGTGCCTCCATTCCTAGAATGGCAATTTCCCTTACATCTGTCCTACTCGACAGAATGGCCAGCGCTCATATCTGACATGGAAGGGAGCAACCCTAACACCATGACATAATGGCTCAGCCCTTACATCTGACCTACTCATCAGAATGGCTATGGATCTCAACACTCATATCTGACATGGAAGGAACCAATCCTCTCACCATGACAAAATGGCTCAGCCCTTACATCTGACCATGGAAGGAACCAATACTCCCACCATGTCAGAATGGCTATGGGTCTCATCACTTTCTCTTGGAGGGAACCTCAATCTGGAGAACACAAAGGTTCTCCCTGAAGTGCTCGAAATTCAGCCTAGCCAATGGCTTCATCAATACATCAGCTATCTGTTCCTCTGTCGCAACATACTGGAGCTTCACTACTCCTCTCTGCACCATATGCCTGATATAGTGATACTTGATCTCGATATGCTTCGACTTGTCATGGAACACTGGATTCTCTGACAACTTTATGCAAATCTGGTTGTCACAATGTATACAAGTAGCATCCAACTGGAGATCAAATATATCAGATAGTAGCTTCCATAGCCATAATGCCTCACAACTAGTTGAACAAGCTGCGACATACTCTGCTTCAGCTGTACTCAGTGCCACATAGGATTGCTTCCTGCTAAACCAAGAGATCACACCTGATCCCATACTGAAGCAACATCCCGAAGTACTCTTCCTGTCGATGGCACTGCTTGCCCAATCTAAATCAACATGACCTTCCAGGTTAATCTTTTGATTCACATCGTACTTGAGCCCATAATCAACTGTACCCTTCAGGTACCTCAGAATATGCTTTGCAGCAGTCAAGTGAACACTTCTCAGATTTGTCAAGTATTGGCTCAGGGTCTTCACAACAAAGCAAATATCTGGTCTCGTGTTCGTCAAGTACATCAATGACCCAATCATCTGACATTACATCGTAGCATCAACCGACTCTGATGAAGCATCAATCAATAGCTTCAAGTTTGATGGCATAGGTGTGGCTATAGCCTTGCATTCCATCATCCCAAACCTCTTCAGGATCTCTACCGCATACTTCCCTTGTCCAAGGAAGATTCCATCTATATTCTGCCACACCTCCATACCTAGAAAGTAATGCATCATCCCCAAGTCCTTCATTTCGAACTCAATAGCAAGCTTTCTCTTCGTATCAGCAATCAACCCATCTGTACCTGTCACAAATAGATCATCTACATACAGTAGGAGCATCACTGGGTTGCCATCTTCAACCTTGTAGTAGAGGTTGGAATCTGCTTTACTCTTGGTAAAGCCCAAACTAGATAGAAAGATGTCAATTCTACCGTACCAGGTCCTAGGTGCCTGTTTCAAACCATACAGGGCTTTCTTCAATCTGCATACATGAGACTCTATGTCATGTGTCTCATATCCGAGTGGCTGTTCTACATTCACTTCCTCTTCTACTACACCATTCAAGAAGCCAGTCTTGACATCCATCTGGTGTATCTTCCATTTCATCACTACAGCTAGAGCAAGTACTGATCTGATGGAAGTGTATCTGGCTATAGGTGCAAAGGTCTCTTCATAGTCTACTCCCTCTTTCTGATAGAATCCTCGAGCTACAAATCTTGCCTTATACTTTTCAATGCTACCGTCTGCAGCATTCTTGATCTTGTAGATCCATTTGGAAGTTACAACTGACTTCCCTTCTGGTCTTGGGACAACATCCCAAACATCATTCTTCATGATCGATTGATATTCTTCGATCATAGCATCCTTCCATTCTTTTTGTTCTGCTACTTCTACATAACTGGAAGGTTCTTTATCAATTAAATAACATAGTAAAGCTACATACCCGGAATTATATTTGGTCCTCTTTCTTTCTCTGTGATTCTCTTCTAGAGCCCCATATCTTTCCGCACCTTGGATAAGTTCACGTACCCAAGCAGGTTTCCTCTTATGAGGATTCTTCTCTAGAGGTGGATCTATAGGTCTTTTTGGTTCCTCAAACTCTCAATCTTCTTCTTGAGCTTCTTCGTTCATGACTATATCATGAATTCTGGGTACTTCTGTTTTAGCTTCTTCAGGTTCTTCAGTAGGTTTCTTTCTGGATTTGTTGTAAGTTGTACCTTCATCAAATGTCACATCCCTGCTGATGTCAATCTTCTTGTATCCTGGAAAATAGATTCTGTAAGCCTTCGAGCTTTCAGAGTATCCCACAAATATGCCCTTCCTTCCTGAAGGATCTAATTTTGTTCTCTTCTCTTTTGGAATGTGTATGTACATGGGACAACCGAATATTCTGAGATGGTTCACTTCTGGTTTCTTGTCGGAGAAGTCTTCTTGAAGAGTCTTGTTTTCGAGTACTCTATGTGGAGTACGTTTCTATACATATACCATTGTTCTGGTAGCTTCAGCCCAAAGATGCATAGGTAGATCTTGATCATGAAGCATAGCTCTTGCAGCTTCCATGATAGTTCTATTCTTTCGTTCTGCAATTCCATTCTGTTGTGGATTATAAGGAGTAGAAAACTCCCTCTTAATCCCTGATTCTTTACATAGCTCTTTGAACTCATTCGAAGTGAGTTCTCCACCATTATCTGATTGAATGGTCTTGATCTTCTTTTCAATATGGTTTTTGATCAAGGCTTTGAATTCTTTGAACTTGCTGAATACTTCATCTTTGTTCTTCATAAAGTAAATCCATGTCTTTCTAGAAAAATCATCAATAAAAGAAACATAGTATGCATACCCGCTTAGTGAGTTTGATGACATAGGACCGCATACATTGGAATGGATGATTTCTAGAATACCTTTGGCTTTGCTTTCGCTGCTAGGAAATGTCTTCTTTGTAATCTTCCCTTTTGCACATCCTTTGCAAACCCCATCATGTTTTGCTTGGAACTCTGGAAGACCTTCAACATCTTTGCTTGCAATAGGTAGTGCTCTGTAATGCACATGTGCAAGCCTTCTATGCCAAAGTTCATTTGGCTCTACTGTGTCATGGATCAAGGCTTGTACAAGCCTCCTTCTTGTTCTCCAATCACTACTACATCATCGATGGTTTTTCCTTTTGGCCACATGATGACTTGACCATCTATGAATGCAACCCGCATTCCTTTTGCATCCAATGCTGAAATGGATAGAAGGTTCTTCTTGAGTCCTGGAACAAACAATACTTCTTTCATTGTTAGAGACTTACCAGAGTTTAGGTTGTATGAAGATTCCCCACTACCTTTTATTGGATATTGGTAGTCATCTCCTAGTTTCACCTTGTGAGGTGATTCATGTTCTGACAGTCTTACAAAAGATTCCTTGAATCCCGTCATATGTTTGGAAGCCCCACTATCTATAAGCCAATCATCACTACCATGAGTAATGTTACCTGTGAGGTCTGATATCAGAACATATTCATCCTCGCTTGAAGAATCTTCACTTTCATATCTGGATCTCTTCTTGGATGGTTTATCATCCTCTGTAGCATGAGCATGATGTCTTCTTTCATTCCCTTTCTTCTTATGAGAGTGGCCCTTGTTCTTAGGGAAGTCTTTTGCAAAGTGTCCTCTTTCATCACATGTATAACATCTTATTTTAGATAGATCTCTTCTAATGTTATTTTTATGATGAGGATCCTTAACGTTGGAGTAATAAGGTTTTCTTATTCCCTTCTTGGAGTGAACTATAAGAGCTTGGTATTCACTTCCCATCTTCTCTTATCGAGCTGCTATCCATGCTTCTTCTTGAGAATATTCTTCCCATAGTTTGCTGAATTTGACTAGCTTCTTTCTAGCACATATTCCTTGGATAAAAGCATCCCGTGACCTAGGAAGGCCATTCAAAGTAGTCATCACAATCTCTGCATTTTCCACTTCTTCATCAACAACTTCTAGTTGTTCCTTGATCTGAGAAACCCTTGTGAAGTATGACTGGATAGTTTATGCATTCTAAATCTTCACATTCTTCAGTTGGTTCCTTAGGGTCATCTTCCAATTGATGTTCTTTCCTTCAAACAATTTGGTTAGGGAATCAAACATAGCTTTAGGTGTCTTGAGAGAGGACACCTGTGGGATAAGATGATCCTTAATAGAATCAGCAATGATCCTCTTTGCCATAACCATATTCTTCTTATGTAATGCCTTTGCCTCATCTCCCTCTGGAACTAGAACCTCCTCATGAATGTGGTAGTCTAATTCATTCTCTTCTAGGACCAGGGAGATCCTATACTTCTAGGCTCAGAAATTATCAGCTCCCTCAAGCTTTTCATCAAGCTTGGTATGATGAGACATATTAAATGAGAACCTCAAATGGAAATACAAAATATTTTAGATCTTACCAGGTTCAAGATGTTGGATCTAAAACTTGAGCTGAAATCCTGCAGAGCTGGTTCAGGAGCAAAATAGGGTTTTGCTTTTCCGGAGTTCTGTCTTCCCAAATGCCTTGAAATTTGTTCGTAACTTCTATTTTGGGGAGGAGATCAATCTAGGCCTGGGCTCATTGAAAAATTCCTCTTCTGTAAAAATCCCTAATTTTCGACCCTAGTGACAGGTCCAAAACTGAAAAACCTCAGAATTGGATTCTGTTTCGACAGAAAGATGCGCCCTAGGGAGGAGACTTCTTCCACCTTACTTTTGCTGAAAATCTATGGAGGAAGGTCCACAAACTAGGAATCCCTAGTTCTCATAGCTGCACAGTCTCTTCTTCTCAGGTTAGCTATGATACCATGTTAGTTTTTTTCAACATTAAGCTAGCATTATGTTAGGATCTTTACTGAGAGAATAACAAGCACAACAATATAACACAAGCACATCACAAGAGACAAGAGACACAAAGAGTTTTGATCGGGGAAACCATAAAGGAGAAAACCCTGCAACTTCCTCAGAGATAGAATCAACACCAAAACAGTAAAATCCCCAAATCAGTAGTCTTCTTCTTCTGTCTAGTCCCAGTGTATTTCCTTCCTCACTAATGCACCACACTTGAGTGAGTGAATGATGTATGTTACAAGTGATAAATAGAGAGGCTCTCACTCTCTATTTATATTCTTCCATTCAATTGAAGTGCACTCAATCATGTCAGCCTAACTTAACAATTACTTACTAGAGCCTATATCTCTATGAGTGTATAATAACCCTAGTGCCCCGAAACTGGGGGGGGGGACTTTAACAATGACTTGACATGACTTGTTTACATTATTGATCCTCCCGATCGAAACATCGGGGCATGAAAACATGAATCAAATACATAATAGAAACATCCTAGAATAAACATCGGGTTACAATACATAAGATACATGGATGAATACATTCCAAAGTTACAAATACATCAACAATCCTCATAAGTGCATCTTTTGTGTGAAGTGAGGGTGTTAAGTCAGTAAATTTTCTGTCCAATTTTGGTTTGACTTCTTAAATTTTTGGTTTCTTTCTCATTTTTCAAATTAAGCTTTTGTTTTAAGTTTTAGTTTTGATCTCCTTCAGGAGTTCTCTTGATGATTTGATAGTTTTTGGGCATACTTTTTATAGGTTTTATTTGATTTTTGGTTTGATTTTTGGTCTTTTGCATTTTAAAAAGGGGTTAAAGAAAGTCATATTATCAAAAATTGATTCAGTAATGTGTATTTGGAGATCAGTTAGACTTGATTTTTAACCTAGCAACTTTTTAAACTTCCGACAAATTAGGAGAAAATTGAAAAACAACGAAAATTTGGCATGGAAGTTATTCTTGTAGCGCTGGACAAAAATTTAACAAAGGGCGCGCTACAAGAATATCGTGGCCCTTTGTTTTTCCGATTTTTATGCAGATTTTTATCATGATTTTCATCTGGAAGTGACTAATTACATTGGGTGAGTTGTCTAGCACGTGTAAACTACTGTTTAAACACGATTTCAGGTGGTTATTAGTCACGAAACAAAACAGGCTCATCATTGCTTATATTGCAGAAGCAGTTGGACAGATATCAGTGAATCTCGGTACAAGCCGGAATAGTTCTTTTTCTACATGCATTATCATAGGAGAAGAGTGCTTGTGAAGCATATCAAATCGCTAAGAAGGTGGATTGTGTTGCTGTGGAGAAGAGACAGTGTTATAGAGGATAGCGAAGATTAGGGCTTCTTAATTCACTTACCTGCAGTCAAGGAAACCATTTGAAGACACCTGTATGCATAAGGAGAAACAGTTGATAGTCCAAAATGAAGGTTTAAGCCATGGCAGTTGAATAATTTACAGGTATTTCAATACGAACCCTTATAATTGAAAAAATTGGGTTTTTCTCGCTGCACGATTATCTGGAGAAATTGGTTGCTGGAGATGATGGAATAGGTCATAAAATGAACTGTTCAACACAGAAATAACTACCTGGAGCTATTTTAAAGAATTTTACTGAACAGAGCATCGAAATAACCTTAAGTTAAAGCATTTAGTTTTTTGAGATTTCGATGAAAGTTGAGGAAAGGTTGTTTATGTGTTGCTGTCCAATGTATCCAAAAACTCAGATATTGATACATATTGGTTGTAATGAGTTAATTGAATAGGTTCTTCTCAGACCTAATGCCAATGTGAATCAGAACTTACAGAAAGCAGGATTGAGAGAACTTATAGACTGTTTTTCTATGCTCATCCTTTACACAAAGAGTGTTCATTTTACTTAAAAGGTTGTTGATAATTGTCATGATTTGTAAAATCAATTGTTTGGAGAACAGTGTTCAATTGCTTGGAGAACAGGTTGGCTTTTATATACAGGTTTTGATGACAGTCTTTTGGCTAAGGTGAATATATTGCAGACAGTGGTGTTTTTCTCCCTTTTCATACAGGCAGTTTCCAGTTGGTCAAATAAACCTGTGGTTGATATTGCTCTTGCAAAATCTGAAGCTGTGAAGATTTTAGGGCTTGAAGATTTATACTGGTTGATACACAGAGATAAAATTTATCTATCCACAGACCTAGTTGTATGGTTGAGACAAGGGAACATTGAAGGCCTGTCCAGGAATGCATAGCAGATTGTGAAGGAGTTCAAAGAACAGAAAACCAGTTTACAAAGCATCTTTGAAACCTAAAACCAGATTGTTTCTAATTCCTGAAAGAAGAAGATGGGCAAGAGTGGGAAAAGTGGTAAGGTCAACAGGGCAGAGCCCACTGACTTAACCTGGATTGAGAATCTTCCTGACTGTGCAGAATTGTTCCAGCAAGCAGGTTGGCTCAAGTTTTTCAGGAAGATAGATGGCTACAATGCTCAGGTGTCTTTCAAGTTTGCTCAAGGACTTAAAGATGATATGGTTATGATGGATGCTTTAAAATTCAAGTTGACTGTGGAATTAATTGCAGAGGCTACTGAGATCAGCAATGAAGGAGAGCATTGGTTCAAAAAGTTGCCTTTTGAATTTGAACCACAAAGGTACCTGTTGCCTAATGTGACTCCTGACTGGAACAAGGGTATTCTCATTCAAAATTTCAGGAAAGAGTGGATTGAGCCCATAAGGATACTTCAAAGTTATGTGACCTGTGAGGGCAGATATTCATTTGTATTTAAATATCATTTCAGGTTCCTACAACACATAGTAGGAGTTTCTAAAATGAACCTGCCTTTCTTCTTTTTAAAGAGCCTGCAGAAGATGTCCAGTAGGATAAAGCAGCATGATGATTGCACCTCCCAGTCACTTTTTCATCATGGTTTGATCAAACTGATCATCACCACAGTGTTGCAACATGAGGGTAGGACATGGGACTTCTTTCTGTTCTGGTCAGATGTTTATCCCCAGCAAGAAGACCAGCAACCAAAGAGACAGACTGATAAGGGGAAAGTGATGATGAAAAAGTTAGGACACACAGTCAAACCTGCAGATAAAGATGAAGTTAAGACTAAGAAGGTAGCAGAGCAGGTAAATATTGCCAGTCGGTTCAAAATGTCTTCAGTCTGCCCTAAAAGCAGGTACTCATTGTTTGCAGGACAAACAGTGCAGCCTAGTTTGCAATTGTCACTAGCAGCAGATACTCAAGAAACCAGGGCTATTGATGAAGAGAAGGTTGCTGTACTTGAAGATGAAGTGCAAACTAAACAAAGAATCCCCCTCACCATTTTGTCTAAGGATGAAGGATATTTATTAGAGGATGAACAGCCAGTTGATGAAGCAGAGCTAAGTGCTGAAGCATGTGGAGAATTCCTCACTTCAGAGGTTAAATCAGCTAGACCTAAGAAGAAGAAAAAGAGGACTGTAGCTTCATACAGAAGGCCTAAAACTAGGCCAAATAATAAACTTAGGTGGAATATGAAAAAGCTACTTAATCCCAAACTAAATTTCACACAAGAAGCTGTTGTGATTGATTCTTCCTCTAATGAAGAAGCAGAAATTGTTAAACAGGGCACCAAAATCAAGGAAAAGTTAATGGCCAAGCCTTCTTCTTCTTCTCAGCCTGCAGAGACAAAAAGATCACAGTTAGTAAGAGAGATTAAATATCCTAGGTCTGAAATGTTAGAAATAATTGTTGAGATAAAAGATAGACTCATCAAACAACAGGAAGAAGAAAAAGTAAGAGCATGTAATTTTGAAAATCAGGAATGGGATGAAGAGGATATATCTATACTCAAGAAAGCAGGAATTATAGAAGAGTCTATTGTTCATGTTGATTTCTCAGATCTCTTAATGCAGGATACAAATGTATTGGAAAACCCTAGTTTTGATGATGAAATCTTGCAGGAAAGAGTTCAAAAATACAAACAACAGGTAAAACAATTACAGGACAATAATGACAGTTTGTTTAAAGTCAACAAGGGGATTATAGAAGAGATGCAAGATGTTCATCATCATTTCTTACAGTTATCAGAAGTGTCTAAAGAGGTGTTAAAAAGGAAGGCAGTCACTGACAGGTATTCTACAGAACTAGAAAAGACAGTTGAAAGCTTGCAGCAAGAGAACAGGAAGCTCACCCAAAAGATTATCAAGCTGGAACAGGAGAAAAAGAAGACTAAAAGACAAGCTCAAAGGCTAGATGGCATTGATCTCCTTGTAGAGGCAGCGAAGAAGATATGAAACAGTTATTAGTTAGTGGTTATTTTTGATAAACACTTTTGTTAAACATTTGCTATTTTTAGTAATGATGTAATTTTGTAAAAAGTCACTTTTTACTTTACCTCGCTTAGGGATTCGATGGAGGTAGTTAGGAGGATAAACCTAACTGATTTTGTAGATGATGTCTATTTAGAGGAGTTATCAAGACATTGTTAGGGTTCTGATTTTTGGGAGCATTAGGAGGTTTACAAGACTATTTTGTCTGCAAACTTGTTCAGAGATAAGTACTGTAACTCTTATGAGAATTTACTGATAAAATTATGAGATATACATGACCTTTATCCTTTAGTTTTTTGTATTGGCTTCATTTTCTTCTTGTCTAGTTGCTTAAATTGACAGATTCATTACTGGTTAATGTGTGTTTACTGGTAATGCATGTTGTTTATGTATTAACCTTTATGATGTTTCTGATTGGATCTGGTTATATATGTTATGCATCTTTATCAGTTTTATGTTTATGATCTAGTTGTTACTTTTCTTCTGAATGTATTCCCTGACTCTTCTTGAAGCTTACAACCATTTAAATCATACCAAAAACCTTAAACTTTTTATTTATTTATTGAGTTATACTCTTGAGATTGTGTTGGCTTGTTCCCCTAGCCTTAGGAACAATTTCTGGCACAAACAGAGGGCATTTGTTAGGATTCATCATTTCTAAAGAGGGTATAAGAGTCAACCCTTTGAAGGTTGAGGCAATACTTCAGTTGTCTCCCTCGAAGAATATTCATCATCTTCAGTGTCTACAAGGCATGGTAAACTTCTTACAAAGATTTGTTGTCAACTTTTCCAATTTGACAAGAGGCTTCATGTGTCTCTTGAAGAAGGACACCCCTTTTCATTGGGTTGAGCGAGCCCAGGAGTCCTTCGATGCACTCAAGCAAGCCCTAGCATCGGCCCCAGTGATTAGTCCCCTGGACTATAGCCGTGATTTTCTATTATATGTGGTTGTGTCATTAGAGATGATTGGTATGGTTTTGGTTCAAGAGGATGAGGAGCTCCAAGAGGATGTCATATATTATTCGAGCGAGAACCTTATTGATGCAGAGATTCATTATTCTCATGTTGAGAAGCTAGCTTTAGCTACCGTACATGCGGTTCATTGGTTGAGACATTATATTCTCCTTTGCCAGACCTTGGTTGTAGCCCATGTCAATTCGTTTCAATTCATCCTCACCCGAAGGATGATTAGGGGAAAATATAATAAATGGATTGTCATTCTGCAAGAATTTGATCTCGAGTGTGTTTCAGCAAAATCAAAGAACTATTTAATTTTTGCAGAGCTTATATCGAATTTCTCGAGCGAGGCCGAGGAGTTGGTTTGTGAAGATACGTTTGTCGATGAACACATCTTCCTAATCTCAACATTAGAACCATGGTATGGGGATATCATAATATATTTACAAACATTGAAGACCCCTACTCACCTCTCACGATATGAATCACGACAATTACGTCACGTCTCTAATAACTACCTCATAGTGGATAACACTTTGTACCGTCATGGGGTAGATTCCATTTTATGACGTTGTTTAACTCATCAAGAGGCTGAGGTAGTGTTGAATGATTGCCACAGAGGGGCATGTGGTGGTCATTTATCTGGGCTTTCTACAACTCAAAATATTTTAAGAGCGGGTTATTTCTGGCCATCGATCTTTAAGGATTGTGTTGATGCGGTCAAGAGGTGCCACCCTTGCCAGGTATTCACATGTAATATTTGCTCGAAACTTGCCCTGTTACATCCCATTATCACTGTCGGTCCCTTCACTAAGTGGGGGCTCAATTTTATGGATTGCAACCCAGCTTCGGCTAGGGGGAACCATCATATTATAGTGGTTGTTGATTACTTCACAAAATGGGCTGAGGATATGCCTACATTAAAATTCGATAGTGAGACAACCACTCACTTTGTATTCAACCAAATTATTACTCAATTTGGGATTCCGAAAGAGCTTGTCATTGACCATGGCTCGCACTTTCAGAACCGTATGATGGAAGAGTTGGCATCCAAGTTAGGGTATAAGCAAGAGCATTCCTCTTCTTACTACCCTCAAGTGAATGGACAGGTAGAAGCAATGAATAAATCACTCAAATCCATTCTCCAATGAACCATTGTACAAAGCAAGAACAATTGGCACATCATGTTATATCCTGCTTTGTGGGCATATCGAACTACTGTTAAGACTACCACTGGTTTTTCTCCATAATCAAATTGTACATGGAGTGGAGTCAATATTTCTAGTTGAATGCGAGATTCCTTCTTTGAAGCTAGATGTAGGACTCTTACCAGACACTTCCCCATTGGAGGAGCGTTTGGTTCACCTTGAACAACTTGATGAGCAGCGTTGGGATGCCTTGGTGGCTCTGGAAGTCAATAAACGTCATGTAAAGGTCCAGTATGATAAGTCTATCTGTCGAAGGAGGTTTAGTGAAGGAGACTTGGTCCTTTTATCGGATCAACCAAAAGAAACCTTGGGGGCAGGGAAGTTTAATCCTATGTGGCGGGGTCCTTACATGGTCAAGTGTGTGTTAGAGAAGGGTGAGTACGAGTTAGTGGATTACGAAGGAATGGCCTTGGTAGAGCCTAGAAATGGGCTCTATCTCAAGAAATACTATGCATTATCTTCATCCAAGGCTGCTTATTGTATATTATTGTACAACTTTGCATAGTTAGGTCTTTTTCTTATCGTGATCGGGTTTGTGATTAGTTTCCGTTTCTTTTGGCAGATGTCAATGGAATCTTCCACTTACATAGGATTTGTGGATGGTGTAAACCGTCACACTCAACACTCAGCCTCTACTGCTTGGGTGATTTATACTCCTATGGGTCAGGTACTGTCTTCAGGAGGCGTATGTCTACGGCCATCTTCCAACAATGTTGGTCAATATAGTGCCTTTATTGAGCTTCTATGGGATGCCATTTCACATGGCGTTCTCTCTCTTGAGGTACGTATTGATTTGGAGTTAGTAGTGTCACATCTCAATGGTTTGTACCATGTTAGAGATCCAATGCTGTTGAGAAGATTCTTATGTGTACGATTGTTAGAACAACAATTTGACAATATAACATATATACATATTCCAAGAAATAATAATCAAGTTGCTGACTTATATGCTAACTACGTGTTAGATTGGAATTTGTTTCATTCACAATAAATTAATCACAAGCACAATTTTTACACATGTAAATAAATAAATCGATCACCATAAAAAAGAAATTATATATCCATCCAAAATGTGATAATACATAGTGTCATGATACAAAGGGATTTCGAGCCACCAGCATATAATAAACGGTAGTACAAAATGTATACACTCCTAGGTGTCTAATCCTGTGGAGGAGGAGGAGGGTTGTGATCATGGAAGGTCACTATGGCTCTAGCTAGCCATCGAAATAATTGCACCCATGCGCGTGGTATACCCACCACCTGCCGCTACATAGCCTCATGCAAGTCCTTGACTTGAACCATGGGAACCCTATGTGTCGGTCTCACAAAATTGGTATGAATGCTCCAGAGCATCTGCTCCGCATACACACCCATGATGTCATCTCCTCTTCCCCTCTGTCTATGATGAGGGAAGCCCTCTGGCCACCGTGGTCCCACATCTACACACAAATGGTAGATGTCACTATGTATTATCACGCAAAAATATGTCTTTTTGATTCCATATAATCAAGAAAACCCAAAAAAATTAAATAACTCAAAATTTAAAAAGAGAGGGTCGAGATTCGTTACCTATATCGCCATATGCTGATCCTGGTGGTAGCGGCATGTCCTGGTCCCCCTGGAAATCTATCCCTGCATAGGGGTAGTCATCGATGGTAACTATCTGTCATCACCACCATGGAAAGAAGTCAGTTGGATATGGGTTGGCCACCCTACCACCCCCCAGTCTGTGCATAGCATCTGCCCAACGTTGTTAGGCTGGATCTTGAACCCCATGAAGAGTAACGTCCACTCTGGGGCTCAATCCTAGAACACACTCAAAGAAAAATGTGCTCAAAATACTGCCAAACCCAAAGTTCCGCACTCTACCTGCCTTACACTCACTCAGCTGATGTTTCATGTTTCTCAGTAGTGTAGTTCTCCAGTCATAGATCTTGGGTCTCATGCACTCCACTGCATAGAACATCAAAGGCTGCGAGGCCTGGTGGAGTGATGCCAAGCCTGCTATCCTGCCTAATGTCAATAGTATGGCCTTTAGGCCCAGCACATGTATAGTATTGATAGGGACCTGACTCCCCACCTTCTCTGTGTCTGGATAGCAGTACACTACAATGTACTTGTTGATAGTTAGGCCACCTCCTAGCGCACCACGAGAACGAAGGTTCACCACCTCCCCTCGTCTAGAAATCCCAGTAATGAAGTATATGTCCTCCACCTCTATGGTGAGGGACATCCCATCTATATGGAAGGACTCCGAGTCTGGATCCCAATAATCCACCAGCATCTGTAATAGTCTTTGTTTGGCCCTCAAACCACCAAGACACCAAAACTTGTAGAGTTCACATGCACGTAGAGTTTGTTGAGCCATTAGATCGGCCCTTACTGCTTCCTCTACCTCTCCATGTTCACTCTCTCTCCACTCTAGGACCATCCTGCACAAGAAATTGTAAATTTTCCCATTAGTTTATTGAAAAAACCATATGCGCGGCCACATACGCGACTATTTTAAAAATAGCCACGTATGTATACGGGTTTGAGGGATTTTTCTGCGTATATCTAGCCCTATACGCGGAAAAAACCTTGATTTCCGTGTGGGCCGTAGCACCCATTTTGGGTTGGCCTAGAAAGCCTAATTAACCATGAAATTTCATAAAAATTGCATCAAAATGAAAGAGAGGAGCATGAGTAAATACCTGGAAGAAATGGTAGTGGATTCCGTCGGCTGGATCTCCTAGAATTCGCTGTTGAAAATCAGAGCTCAAATGGGTAAAAGTTTCAAATGTTTTATAATTTTTTGAATTGTTTACTATTTATAGAAAATTTTCAAATATTTGAAAATTTTTACCCCCTTTCCTATAGTTTCGACATTTTCTAACCATTTTGGACCGTTTTCGACATAATTCATGATGTAAACGCCCTTTTTCAGTGTCGTTTCAGCCCTTGGATTGACCCGTTCGTGCCAATCTCAGGTATCATGTCTTAACTGGCATATAGGTTAGGTTTCATCACAATTTGCATTTTGCATAACCTTATGACCATCTCATCATGACCTTAGGTACGAACCAACTCTATTATGTCACGGAATCTTCTTGTTGCTTTATAGGTGGCATGATATGAGTGGTAGAGCTTCACCTTACATGGGTACCCTAGTTAGTGCCTTATTTTACATTTGTTTCCCATTCTAATGTTTTCTCCTTTAGGGCGTGGGAGTCTGTTGTATAGTACTGCCATGACATTTCGCAAGAGCCTCATACTCCTCTTGATCTTTTGCTAGCCTATTTCCCTCAAGACTCCCTCATGTCAAGTTGTGAATGCATTATCATGATATTTTCCCACCTTATTGAGATTTATGCCGGCTTCCCTGACATTGCGTTTCATCCATATAGCCCGAGCTTGTCTCATGTCTAGCCATGCAGAGCCATTTTTTATATCCTTTGCAACTTGTTCCCCTTTTTACCAGGAGGGGATTTTCCCCGTAGTGTCGATATCCTACACATGTATCCTTGCATTGAGCATAGGTATGTTCCACTGCTTGGAACTAGTTTGTTTTCCCTTATGACACTCGTCTCCTACTAGTATGTAACTATAAAGCTAATTTATTCTTTTTTTAAGATTTTTAAATAACTTAAAAAGTCCAAAAAAAAAACCAAAAAGCAGGGCAAGAAAAGATGTTATCTGTGGCAGCTGTCAATTCATGTCGCCTTTGAACAGAGCACTGTATATCACATCCATTGGTTGGGTTATAGTTTGACTTTAGGAGCTGTACTCGTTTATCTGAGTTTATCTCCACCGACTGGTTAAGCTTCTAGTCCCTATGGAGCCTCTGTCAATGCCTCCTGCGTCGCAGAGATGTCCTAATTTGTATATCGATTCTATGCTGCCTTCATTTAGTCACCATACACCATTATGCTCTTGTTCGAAGGAAGTTGAAGCCTGAGTCGGCCATTCCTCAGTTATCTTGACTTTTCATGTCGACCATTCCTAGTACAGTTACTGGTTCATGCACCTTATGATCGAGTCCTTCCACATTATACAACTTTGCTGAGTACCTCATGTTGGATGATGGGGGATTCCTTAATGCCCTCCTTCTAGCGTATTTCATCCCATCGACTTCAGATCATTTATTCTGGGATTGGAATCTAGAGTCATTTTGAGTGCCTTGAGACTTGCAGTCATCAGTGGCAGGTTCTCTCGCCATCGACAGTTTTTGGGAATACATCAATGTCCCCTGATAAATGGATCCTCTCAAGTGTTCAACCTCAACACATTTATTCACACTTTTTAGTTTGCACTCTAGTACCTTGATTCCCATTTTCATCATCGGTGGGTGATCTCGCGTCTGTTAACAGTATACATTAATAATCGGTAATCAGATCGTGGACTACTATTTCAACCTCGACTCCTCTATTTGCATAGTAGGACATGTACTCGTAGCAGTTTGTGTAGAATACTTCCCAGATTGGTGGCATCTCTTATATGCTACTTCCTTGATCGTGCCAGTGTTCGTGAGATTTCAGCTCTCGTGACTTGATTCCAGTATATGTCAGATATTTCTAGTGACTATGGAGATCTTGATCTGTTATATATCTTCAGCCATTATGGATATCATGGTCCTTTGTATATCTTCATCATGGAGATTCTTATTTATGTATATTGTACATGGCGATGACCACTTATGTGATATCTTGTATCATGCCTATTCATGGCCATTGTACTCTTATGTATCCAGGACTGCTATATGTATTTGCAGTTATGTGCAGAGTGGTATTATTGTACTATGCTAATTGGGTGGTTGGTCTTCCATTTGGGATCCTTCATCACTCCACTTCTGGGATGGACTTATAATGTATTTCGGCCATTGTATGACACCTTTGACGTCACACAATAGGGGGCATCTGTTATAGCTTATTTCACTACTCCAGGTGAAATACACTTTGTATGGCCTTCCCCTGTCCCCCTGCAGACTCCTTAGATCCCATGGACCATTTTTTGTCATTTGGTGTTTCCTTGAGCATCCCTAAAAACATGAGAAAAATTATACACGTGACTTTTAAACTCATAAGCGCGTATATATGCAGGTTTGACTACTAAAACTGCGTACATCAGGATGTGTACAAAATACAAATCCTTTTGGATTTTTCCTTGACATGGATCCGACTCACTTGACTCCTAGCCTTCCCTATGCCTTGAGATCGCTCAGATTCAACCTTTCATTGCCCCTTTGGAAAGATATATAAGGAACCCCTTGGTACATTGAAGGCATAAGAGAGAATTAAGAGCAAAGAAACTATAGTCCATTGTTTTCGAAACTTATGCTTGAGTATATATCCCTTTATCACTTGGAGCACTTTGGTTTTCTTCCCAAGCTTGCCTTTTGCTTGTGAGCATGCTATCGAGAGATGGAGGATTGAAGTGGTGGAGGCCCAAGTGGGGGATTCTTTTTCTCTGGTTTGCAGACGTGCCAACAGAGGTTGTATCTTGTAATCTCTGATTTATATTAATAGAAATATATTTTCCTGTCCAATAATGTGTGTCTAAATGAATATTTTATCCATTGGATTATGTCAAATGCTTATACATTATTGATTATATATGATAGAATAGATCTAACACCATGATATATAGAATTCTTGTATTTTTTACTTGTTGTTGAGGAAGTAATCTATCAATTCAAGATGAAGTTGGAAAGCTCAATGGGGATCTACTTCAACTGTCCAAAATAAGGTATGAGGTCTGATCCTTTAGTGTTAGACATTTAATTTCTATTGCATATTGGAAAGGATTGATTTCTGGAGTCAAGCTGTTTGTTGTGGTACCCCAAGCCATAGTTCTTGGCATCTAATAACTTCTTCACTTCTTTTTCAATAACAGGAAACAAGGCTAGGTTAATCCTCCTTAATTTCTGACGAGAAGGTTTAACATTCGGTTTTAAAGGAACTTTATGTTGTATAATTCCAGTATCGTATGTTCTCAATTCTTCATAAGACCGTGAAAAGACATCAACGTGTTCCTTTAACAATTTTTATACCTGTTTCTCTTTTCAGATGTAAGTGCTTTCGAAATTTTTACTATTCTAGGGTGTTTTGTAGAGCCAATGTTACAGTCCACCACATTTTCTTCTGAAGACTGTCCAACGGGTTTTAGGAGTGTATCATCTTTTGAAAATTTTCTTTTCTAAAGGTACCAAACCTTTTGGGATGAAATTACTCTTTAGTTCAATGATTTTGTGTCCAGCTATTTCATTTTCAGCAATCTCTTCCACATCTCCATCTTCCTCATCTTCCTCTTGATCAATCAGGGAATTAGAAAACTCATGTGTAAGCTCCAAAAACCTTTTAATTTTAATGTCATCTTCAAACACTCTCCACTGCTTTACATTATCAGGTACAGATGGTCTGTACCTAACCTCAATGGGATACCTCAACTGTGTAGTTTTGGGGATTCTAAAGTGTGTAGCAGCCAAGGCCAATGAATCTGCAGTCTGATTATGGTCTCTTGGAATATAGGTAATGTTAAAGGCTACAAAATAATTCTCAATCATGTACCATACCTCATTTCGATAGACTTTCAACAAATCACGTTTCACTTGATAGTTGTTCTTCACCTGCTGAACAACTAATTCAGAGTCACCATATGCAAAAATCTGCTGAATGCCTAAATCTTTAGCAGCTTTTAATCCTAACAGCAAAGCTTCATATTCAGCAGTATTGTTCGTAGTAATGAATTCTAATTTGTACATCAGATTTACTATTTCACCTCCAGGGGATATGAGAAGAACCCCTGCTCCAGCACCTTCTTTGCAAGATGATCCATCAAAGTATAATTGCCAAAGATCATCCTCTTGTTCCTTACTGCATTTAATTGGCTGGTCCTTTTCAACCTGTAACAAACCAGCAATGTTGTCATCATCACCAAAATGTAACATGCAAGTACCCAGATCCTTATCAACAGCATATAGAGGATGGTTGGTAGGGTTCTTGTCATCTGTTACAATATAGGAAAACTGAATCCCTATGTACAGCCTTCTATTTTCTCCTCCAAACACAAGAATGGTAGCATATGACAAATCCATTTGTAAGGTTCCACCCACTTTCTTTTCCCAAGACCTAGAGAGAAGTAACCCCAATTTAGGTGTAATATAAGCTACCACTACATCCATGATTACACTTTTCATGGGTAATTGAGCCAAACTGACAACCATGTCTTTAATCACACCTAAACACTTCACATCTCGTGAATCAAATGCATATAGATCATGATAGGGTTTGGTTATACTCAGACCTAAAGCCTCCATAACAGCCTTTGGCATTAAATTGTGTGATGCTCCTGAATCTAACAAACAATTATGTATCATTTGTTCATGGAATGTCAGAGTAATGTAAAATGGAGGTGAAGCACCTGCTTCATTCTTAGTTTTTTCAGCCAAGGATGATCCAATAAAAATCTTAGGATTTTCTTCTTGCAAATTCACTGTATCAGAAATAGGTTGATTGTTTGCTAAATTAATCATTTTAAGAACTAATTCTTTATAATAAGTATCGTTCATTAGTTCAGTTAAAGGAATAGGAATCTTTAACTAGCCTAGTTCATTTTCCAGGCTAAAATTTTGCACGGTTTTATTTACCTCTTCAACCTCCATGTTCTTCCTTTGTTTTTCTGGAATTTGTTTTTTCTCTGACACAGGATCAGATTGCTGCTTAGCAGGTACAACTACCTTCTTCTTTGGGTTTTGTACTACTTGTTTTGGACCTGACCTCAAATTCATAGTCTTCTTGGGTTCATTTTAACAAACATTAGCAGTTACAGTAGTCATTTTTAGACTCAAATCATCCTCTGTTTCAAACATATCAGCATCATAGCATTCTGCATTTAAAAACTCCTCTTCAGTGACAAAACCCTTGGACAATATTTCTCCAAAATGGTTCATATCCTGATCTATGTCTTCAAATAGCACTTCTTCATCAATCTCTTCTTCATCAACAACATTGTTCTGAAGAGGTGGTGGTACCCTTTGATCTTCAGTCTCTCTCCTTTCTCGCTGAATATCATTATTTCTTCGTTCTCTAGGTATGAAGCGAGGAGCAAATTATATTTTGAATTGATTCTGATTATTGGGGTTTCTTTCACCTTCTTGGGCAGGCTTGCTGGAATTTCTTTCTAGTTCTAACTTGTTTAATTTTACAGTCAAAATCTTCACCAACTTAGCCATCTCATCAATTTTCCCTTCTGTAGAATGAGATGATGAACTTCCTAGAGCTGCTTCCTTCTTTCCTTTCTTGTCATACATTTGCTGAGCTGTTTCTTTCTTCAATCTATTGGCAGCCAATATGTTAGACTCTACCTCCAATGCAGCATCCTGCCTGTTCAGTAAAGAAATAGGTCTTCTTTCTCTTAGTAGTAAGGAAAATTCATGATCGAAAGCATTTGCATATGTAAGTTTTGCAGATTTTTCTGAAGGCTTTATTTCTACAGGAATTCTACTATACATTTTTTTAAATCTCTTTGAAAAGTCTGCAATGGTTTCATCCTTCTTTCTCCTAAGGGTTCCAAACTCAGTTATATAATAAGTGTGATCTTTGGTGTCACCCCATTGTCGCATGAAGAGGTCCTGAATCTCTTCAATGATGGTGATTGAGTTAGCCGACAGCTCCCTAAACCATTTTCTGACACCTCCATCAAGAATATACACAAACATTCTCATCCATACATCCTTAGCTTCAATATCTTGGTTATCAGCATAATTTAGAAAGGCTTCCCAATGCTCTTCAGCTATAGTTTCTCCGTGTCCATTAAACCTAGGAAGGTATTTCTGATAATCACCTCGAGGCAGTGCATTCAAAGGATGAGGAAAAACTAATGGTGCATATCTGGCTGCAACCATTTGGTCCATCATGTCTATAGGCTGATTTTGGGCTACCATTTTAAGGCTAACTAACTTTGGTGATGGAGAGATTTGGTTGGAACTTGGCTGAAAGGGGGTTTTACCTACTTTCAATTGAAATAGAAGTATCTTACCAGGAGAGACTATTTTAGCTTTTTTGAAAGATTGAGGATCACTGAAAACTTGGAAGTTACTGACATGAATTATAGGCTTTAACCAAGGTTAAGTTTCTTCTTCTTTTCTCAAAACAAATGAAGGTGAGGAACCATCCAACTGGTCAGGGTCACATAGGGCTGGTAATGATTGAGACCTTCTAATTTTCCTTGTTGTTTTCAATATCTGTTCTAGGTCTGAAACACCCATCTGCAAAGGTGAAATAGGTCTGTTTCTAGTTCCAATTCCCCTATTAGCCACTATGATAAACTAGTGAAAAGTAGTCTTAAAGATATGCTGGTTTAAGTTCACCTCTTAAACCCAGTGAAATGATAAGTATCCCAGGGAAAAATCTGTTTTTAACTTCGTTCCCTGGCAATGGCGCCAAAGATGTTTATGCCAGAAATTGTTTCCAGACTATGAGAAAACAAGCCAACATAATCTCAAATATTTCAATAAAACAAAACAGGTTTTTAGGTTTTTTTTTTTTTTAAAGGGTTTTTTGGTTGTGAAGTCTGGTGACAAGAGGGAATGCATTCATAACCCAAATAAGAACTAAATCACTTGTAAAGAAAAACTGAGATGCATAACATAATAACCATATATCCAACAAAAAATATCACTGAATTTCATCTACAAATCGCAAGCACTACAAGCATAAAACTTTAAACCAGCAATGAAATTACCAACTGAGTAGCTAAACAAGCTATAAATGAAGCTAGAGAACAAACTGAAGGGTAAAATGGAGCATATATTTCATAATCAGTTCCTCAAATACACATGAGATTCAATTACTTAGCTTATCAACAAGTCAGGAGACCTCCTCTAGCCAGCCAAAAGTCGAACCCTTAGTCCTCTTTGTGACCTCCCTTAATACTATCTTTCAAAATTCAGTTAAAGGCTAAACCCTAACTACTTTTTCAACCTACTCATCGAAATGGTTTTATCAAAATAATAATTGCAAAAGTAAAATATTCTTCAAAACATAACAAATAACTGATTTTTCTAATAAGCCTCATAGATCTTTAGCAGCCTCTGCTAACAAAGCTATCCCTTCTAAGGCTTGCGCCTTTCTCCTAGCCTTCAGCTGCTCTGCTTCCATCTCTGTCATTCTTCTAGTAAGCTCTTCATTTTGTTGCTGTAGATATCTAATGGTCTATTTTAACCCTGTAAATTGTAACTCTGTACTTCTTTTTCTTTTTAATGCCTCTTTTGAGACTGCAATTAGTTCCTGATAGTGATTATTCACCTCTTCTAGGTCTTCTCTGAGTCTCTTATTGCCCATAATCAAACCATCACTTTTCTCCTGCATATATTCTACTTGATGTTTATACTACTTTACAGTTCTCTGTAAATTTTTTTTCTCTGAATCAAATGCTTTATTTCCTGTTGTACTTTGTAGCTCATTAGGAAGCTATGGAATGTTAAGTCTTATATAGATTTCTTCATCTTCGGGAAGCAACTCTGTAGGAGTATCATGAAAACTTAGGTTTTCTTGAGTCTCAATTTCACCAGGAACATTTTCATCAACCATAAGTTTTTGTTTTGAGTGAGAAATATCTATTTCATCTTTTTGTTGCTCTTTTAACATTTGACCTCGTATTTCCAAAAATACATCAGACAGTTTGGTCTCAATGAGGGTAGATTCTTCTTCTGATTTCATTGGTTTTTTCCCTTTGCTTTCACCCTTACCAACATCCAGCTTTTCATCAGAGGAGGAGTTATCAATCATAGTTACCCCCTCTTTATTCAATTTAGGGTTTAGTAATTTCTTCATGTTTCGCCTGAGTTTGTTTCTGGGTCTAGTCTTTTGTATCCACCCTGGAGCAAGTTCTCCTACCATTTTTAAAGTTTTTCCTTGATGGATGATAGAGACAAATTCCTTAACTTTAAGCTTCCTTTTCTTTGGTACTGCTATCCTATCCTCCTGACTGTGAAATTCTTTCTTAGTGCCAACCTTAGTTTTATCAATGACAGGAAACTTATCATCCTCCAACAAGTATGTTTCATCTTCTGACAAGACTGTAATTGGAATTTTTTTTGGACTCTAGTGTTTTCTTCATTAGTTAAAAACTTCTCTATAAGTACAATATTCTCATCAACGAATGTCTCTGCTGGTGTGTCATTTTGAACAGGCTAAGTCTCCTTGTGAATAAACTGCAAATATTTGTTCTCACTATCATCTGGATGCTGCTTAGATTCACAATATTCTTTTGTAGGTTTTGCAACTTCCTCTAATTTGACACATTCTTCATCTTCAACCTTTAATTTCTGTCTTAATTTTCTGATCAAGGTCTGTCCTTTATCAGCTTGCTTTCTAGTAGACTGTCCTTCTTGACTATTTTGAAACCCTGACCAAAAAAGGAAATATTCCCAAGTTTTTCCTTCTTTCTGCAAAACATTGTTCATAATAAGTTTGATAAGTCCATGGTGAAAGATGGACTATCTAGTATGATCTTGGTGTTCTTTGATTCTTCTAGACGTCTTCTGCAGGCTCTTGAGTAAGAAGAAAGGCAGGTTCATCTTTGATTCACTATTAAGGTGTTGAAGGAACCTGAAATGTTATTTGAAAATGAAGGCATACCTTCCTTCACATGTAATATAACTTTGTAAAACCTTGATAGGATCTACCCATTCAGCTCTGAAGTTATGGATTGGCACTCCCTTGCCCCAATCTGGAATAATACATGGGGGCATCACCTAGGGACCAATATTATATCACGTCCGTTCATATTGGGGGGGTTAAAATTAAAAAAATTAAAAATCAATAAATTGGGGGTATATTAGGGATAACTAGGGTTTTTTTATTATTATTTAAATATCAAATATGTTGGGGTATGTTTTATTCAAAATTTTTTCCTGAGCCGTTCACCAGTCCTCCAAGCCTTGCCTGCTAGGTTCCTGCGAGCTCCTTTGCTTGTGGTCTGAGTGCACCTGCACCAAGCTGAGGTGCCTGCGAGCTGGGTTTAGGGCATTTTTTCCATCGTGTGGCTGTTAACAGGACGTTTTTTCAAATCCCCGTAGTGTTTTCTAGAAAAAGAGGGCGTTTTACTCCTTGGGTTTTCTGAGGCATGTTTTCTCCATCGTGTTTGCAGGATAACATGGAGTTTTTTCAAGCAGCATTGCAGTGGTACCAGTGTTTTCTGGAAAATGAGGGCGTTTATTCACCGTTTTGTGGTCATGGGTTTGTGGTGGGTTTCTTTGGAGCTGGAGGAGGCACATTGGAGAGCCATTGCATATCATTCTTGGAGGTACACTGTAGTGTGTTTAATCTTTGATGAAAAATGCCTGTACTTCTTTTTGTGAGATAGCAGAGACAGTTTCTTACCCATCAGTAGTTCTAGAATCAATAGCATGGTCAAAATAGTAATTCCTAGAATCACGAACTAGATCTTATACCTATGATTTTTCCACTAATGTATAAACTCATGTTTATAGGTCAACTACAATGAGATCTGCATCGCTAACTATTGCTACCTTTTCCACTGCTGATGTTGTTCTCTTTATGCGGCCTATACCCCTGCGTATGATGAATCAATGGGTTATGTATGGCTTTCAAATTGGAAGAAATGCCAGTGTTCTGGGAACAAATCCAATTGATTGATTTTACTCCAACATTGACCCATATTCCGTTGCAGGACCAGCTTACCTTCACTTTGTTCCAGATTCATTCTATTTAGACCCAGTGCCAGTAGCATATGTTTAATACAGGGTAGTCCCTCCCCTGGAACATTCGGTACTTTATTGAAAGAGAAAGATAAGCATTCTCCTATAGAGGATTGTATCTATAAAGATAGTCAGGGGCCATGTAGTGGGTGTTTTTATTGTTCAATATTTTGTAGTTTTTGATGTCAACTGTTTTAGCATGCCCTGCAGTTCTTTGGTAAATGGTTTTAGTTGTCACACAGGTTTTCCCACTTAATCTGCTCGAACTGACTCAGATGTAGCTAGCATTGCCGTTGGTGGTTTTTTGGGCTGCCCATGGAGTGGATACACCTTTTCCAAAGTATAAACCCAATCGATGGCTACTATTGTCCCGAGCTAGTTCAAAATAACTGTGTCTCCTTTGGAACTCATGATAATCCCTGAGCACGGGGAAAGAGCATTTAAGTTTTTTGGTAAATGGTTTTAGTTGTTAGTTCCATGATGTTTACGAAATCAGGCTTGAAAATCAAATATTCTTACAAACTAAAGTTAGTAGGAATATTCACACCCTGGATTACAAAGCCCTTAGCATTTGTATGTGATATTTTGCAGTGCTTTTTTGAAATATTGTTAGGCATTGGCTGCCAGGCTGGAGATCTGCTAGAAAATCTAGTTAAGGGTCAAAGGTCAATGTGGGCTGAATATTTCTTCTAGGAAAATACATAATCCTTACGCTGCTTTTCAATCGTTGATCTAGTCACTCCCAAGTTTGCGATATCATCCAATTCACCACTGTAATTTTTCCCTTGTCGTCACTCATTCTGTGGATTTTCAGTAGCTACCATTGATAGGTGTGAAGAGCAATGTACACATATTTTCCTGATGCTGGGTGAGAACATAGGAAGGCCTCAACCTTTAATTCAAATTTAGAAATTCCACCTCAACCTTGAGGTTTCTTGGATGAATTTGCAATGTTAAATTACATCAGCATATACTTCACTTCGTTTATCTGCTATAGCCATACTTGTATTTGTAGTTGCATACTAGTACTTCAGAGATCTCTATCATATATAGATGACATGCTTTCATTCTCTTATTGTTGCATTTCCTAATAATCCAGACAAAATTAATGCTCTTCCTTTACTATTGTGAAAGAGACCACAGTCTATTTATAAAAGTAGTCATATTAGCAGTTTGAAAAATAATTCCCTAGGGTGTTTTTATTGTTCAATATTTTGCAGTTTTTGGTGTCAACTGCTTTAGCATGCCTTGCAGTTTTTTGGTAAATGGTTTTATTTGTCAGTTCCATGATGTTTACGAAATCAGGCTTGAAAATCAAATATTCTTACAAACTAAAGTTAGTAGGAATATTCACACCCTGGTAACTGATTCTAGTAACCTTAGAATGATAATTGTCTATGATCCTTGTACACACATCCGAGGTCACAAAGTAGCCTATTTTGTGCTTCAAAATTCTTAATGAGTTGAGCACAAAAATCTATTATAACCCATGCAATTCATTTGTAATTTTTAAGAAAATAAGTTTCTTCCAACAATTGTAATGTCCTTTGCAAATGAAATCAGCCAGATTTCAAATGTAACATCAGATAAATTTTCCATCTGATATGTCATATACCCATTCTGTAAAGTCCACCCACAATAGCAATTCAAGTGAACTGTCTCCAGAGTGGAAACTTAACATTTATCTCCCTTTCCATGCCAACCTTTTGATTTTTTTATCCAAATACACTGCTTCAGTACCACTACAATTGCATGTTAACAAAACAATAAAAACGAAGAATAGACCATACAATCAAGTATTAACTTAAGACTTTAAAACCTAGCCTAGAAGAATGAAATGAATGGAGAGAATCTTTAAGTTCATCCTCTATACTTTCCCCTGGATTTCCCAGTATCCTTTCGCATTTCCTACTCTAGTGTTTACCTTTTGTCACCTGCCCCCAATTCCATTACATATGAAACACATACTTTCAATATCCTTGCATTTTTCTCTGTTTCTGATTTGTGTAAAACCATTACGAATGTGTCCACATTTAAGTGATAGGATAATGATATAGCAAGGGACATGATTACATTTAAAATGCAATAGAAAATGATACTCTGCAAACTGCTCATAAAGTTAAGCCCACATGATTTTCATCTATTGAGCAGCTGCTTGTTTATG
Source organism: Pseudotsuga menziesii (assembly GCA_001517045.1). Lineage (NCBI taxonomy): Eukaryota > Viridiplantae > Streptophyta > Pinopsida > Pinales > Pinaceae > Pseudotsuga > Pseudotsuga menziesii. The sequence goes on from LPNX010865258.1 coordinate 168,418, forward strand.
GCTATTAACATGGTGATGGTTCATAGGGCATGTATTTTTGGCACCATATTTATTCATTTAGTTATGATAATAGCATGCATATTTTATCATTACTTGCATAGTACCAAAAACCAAGTGTGCTTTGAATTTGAAATCCACCATGGATAGGGATTGAACACAATGAGGTCCATGCTAGTTACATGGGCACTTGGTATGAAATTGGGATGAACCAGTTATTTTTAGTTTGTGGTTTGTCTCCCACTATGAATGTATTGGTTATGCCAAGGATTGTCTATGGTTTATTTTGTGTCATATCCTATGTTGCTAAGGTGTATGCACCCATTCTTAAGGTATAGTTCTTTGGTGTAGTATGCAATTTCCATATGCAGTGCAGGTTCAACACCAGTGTGGGATGTTCACCCAATATTTTCTGGGACCACACCCCAGGGCCTGCATCATGGGACATCCCCAGTAGCCTAAATCTGTTGGGGACTGTAGCCACTGTCCCCATCATAAAACTTAAATAGGGGAAAGGGGGTGACATCCCCACAAATAACCTGAAAAAAGAACCCAAAAAAACCCTAAGCTTCCAAAAGAGGAGGGAAGAGTAAATGATTTATCATTCATTATTTAAAATTATGACTTGGTATAATGGGAATTCTTCGAAATGCAAACATAGGTGTCTCATTCATGTATCACAAAGCCCTTTTGGTTGATTTAAGTACACATCTTCCTCAATAACACAATTTAAATTAAAAAATGTTTTTTCCATACATCTGATATAAAGATCAATCAAAACAAAAAGGTAGGACATAATGGTTTTGATAGTGGTAAACCTGGCAACTCACATCTTGTCAAAATCAACTCCCTCTTTCTTGGAGAACCCTCTAGCATCTGTAAATTTTCCTTTAATATTCAAACTAGGGCTAAATAGTGCATTCAAATGGAAAAACCTGGTAAGTATTGTCTGTACCTGTGTTGCATGGGTACCTGTACCCAAGGGTTGGGTACACGTACTGGTATCAGGTACCCGTACCAGGAACTTGGGTATGGAAATGGTACGTACCCAGATGTACCCTCATGTACCATGAACAGTGTTGCTGTACCGGGTACTTCATAAAAAAAATTGGGTACGTTTGGTGAAAATGGTACGGCGTACCTCGATTTTGGGTACGGCTATGGTACGGCCAGTATATAAAACTAAACCAAACTAATACAATTTGTTCCCATAGTTGAAGTCTAGTTCTAGTGATTTATCCTTCTTCAAACAAATATGTAGGAGCTATGATAGGATTGGTGGGAATTTTCAACCCCAAGATTTACATGGAAAGGTTGTAGGAGCTTTTTAACTCAACACGGATAATGCCTCACTGTTGTTTTGATTTGAATTTTTGTTTGAATAATGTATCACTGCTTGAACATAGATTTTAATGGCAATTCTTCACATAACATGCTCATAAATTATAGCAAGGATCTAACATTAACAATGATTTAAATGGCTAATAAACAGACACCCAAAAACATAGTAAGAAGGTGCTTTTTACATGCCTGTAGCAGCCCGTTGACAGATCTAGAAATGAATGTTGAGATACCCAAGTAATGTGGCCATACAATGTGATAGCAATGAGAAAATCTGATAATGGATGAGATCTGAAATGTGTTGTAGATGACTATTGGGAAAACTTCATCTTTTACTTAAATATTCAGATCTGGAAATGAGAGTTATTTGACTCACAATACAGAGTTATGAAAGTACTATAGCAGCCTTAGAATGTGCTGGGACTGAAAATCAATGGATGAAGAAGTAGACTCTGGTATAACAAATCCTATAGTAGCTTTATTCTTCCCAATGCACCCAATGGAAGTATGTAAGCACAATATAAGAGTGAAGATTTTACCACATTGATATTTCAATTTATGGCAACCTGGAAACTATTGGTTACACTCTTCCCATGAATCATTTCATCTATAGCAGCAAAATCTTGAACTTCTTCTCCACATGAGGACCCATGACTATATACTGTCAGCAGGCATTAAGAATATTGACGTGGGTGTTGTATATACAAATTGACTTAATGCTTCTGGTGATTAATAGTACATTTTCTATTGTGAAAATGACTACGTTCCTTCAGAATTTTAGAGATGGAATTTTACAATAAATCAGAAGTTTTACCATAGAGCATATTAAATTACTTTGAATAACAAAATATGATATCTATTTTAAGCTTTTTGAAGATTCTTATAGAAATGAAGTAGCTACAAATGATTCAACATAGAGAGGACTGATGTAGCATTCTTTTAGTACAATTGTTTATACCTTAACTTCATATGCAATTGAAAAAACGTTTCCTATATTTTTCAAAGCTGCTAATTGTTGGTTGTAAAATGGCGATGTGATATTGTTTTACCTCCTAATCATACTACAAAATTATTGTAGACTAGTCATATAGTTGTTGATGACATGGCTTGAAGAAGCCAAATTTACTATTTTGTTC
>LPNX010865276.1:0-12069 GCA_001517045.1 Pseudotsuga menziesii
GTGACATGTCTATGATTTAGATTTATGATTATTGATTCAATGATTTGTCATTTATCATTTTATGTTTATGTTACTTGTTTATGACATATGTTTATGATTCGAAGTTGTTATGGAAGATGTGCATGTATTTAAAATTTAAAACAACCATTATGAACTGAATATCATGTTTACATTGCACAATGATGAATTTCAATTTAGCATGTATTATTTTTAATAATTTTAGAGATGCCCCCCCTATGTTAAAACTTAAACTTTAAAGACCCCGACGCCCCCCCGCCCCCTCAAATACACCAAAATTTGGGGGTGCCTCTACACGTCCCCAATGTGCGTTTCCCCGCTCCCACGCCCCCCCGTCCCGGAAACTTGGTGGAACACTGGGAATTTTGGCAGATGATGTGTTTCAGCACCCCGGACAGTTCTTTAACAGTTTTCAGTTAGCAAATGTCCAGATTATTTTATTTTGGCTCAGCCAGTGAGGAAAGCCCCCCAAGGGGTGCCCCCTCTACTTGGCTAATGATATATTGTATTGTTATATCATATGATTTGAAGTTGTAAAAGGGCCTAGTGACCCCCTCTCATGTATTACTATGTCACACTTTATGTTATATCGTGACTTTCACCTAGGATAGGCGTCCTTGAGCAAAGTGTGCCCCCTTGGTTGACTCAATCACTTGATCCATGTATTGATCTTCATATGTTTAATCTCCACCATCAAAGATGTCTTATTCTCGACCGTCGAATGATTTAGAATGTGGGCACTATTGTCGCCCGAAACTGGCACGCGAGTGCTGAAGCCCAAAATGCGGGCGCGTCGGCCCGGTGACAACTCTTGAGAGAGAGGCCAATGTCACCACACCCCTCTCTCCTCACTTCAGGTTGGCACTTCTCCAGCTCTAGGGGGGTTTCCCTAAGTTAGGATCGCTAAGGAAGGTGCAGCTGAGGGCAAGGTGATCTGAAGAGGATGCCTTAGAGAAACATGGGTAACAAAAAAGGAAAAGGATTGTTGCTTGATGGACAGGAAGGGAAGGGAGGATCAGTCCTCGAAGGAAGACTGGTGTCAGTACCAAAAGGGAGGAGTCAAAAAGGGACTCGAGGAGGCCTTGCGGTTCACAGAAGGGAGACTAAACTGGTGCGTTCCACAATCAAAGGCAAGGAGAATGTAAGTATAACTGACTACTGTCCATTACTCCTAAGACCATGAAAAGCATAACGTCGACAAACAAGTTGACAACCGCAAATGTTTGCCCAATGGGCTAGATTATAACCTTCCATGCTAGGTTTTAATCTACAACTTATAGAAAACGAAGAACCATGACAAAGATGCCCATATGAATAAAAGAACCCAACATGATTTTTTCTATTATTCAACTTTGGGGAAAAATCTTCCCAGCCAAAATTTCCATCCCTTTACAATGAAGAAGATCTCTCTTTTATAGGCCAAAAGGCTCTTATTAAAAAAGACAAAAGAAAATAGAATAAAATAATAATAAAAGGTTAAAGTGATTCTTAGATCCACTTTTTCCTCACCTAATAACTAAATCAAATTAAAAAAAACTCCAACTATCAATGCCAATCCAAAATTGGCGACCCAAGAGTGGAACCTTAGCTGCTCCAATACCAACTAAGTCAACTCTATGGATGCTAGTAACTCATGCCTGGTACTCCTGGAATAAAGTGATGCCCTGCTGAAAAGAAAAAAAAAACTCCACGTGATCACTGCCAGCTGATGAAAACGACGACTAGTATAATGACAATCCCGTGAGCTACTCCAAAGACCCCACGAAATCTTGAAGCTTACGCCGAGCAGAGCTAGGAACTCTTCGAGTTCAAAACAGAATTGAAAGTTCCAACTGTCTGACAACAACTCATAACTTTAGCAGACTGGCTGTCATTTAAACTAACAGTTCGTTCTCATAATTTTAACAGGCTGGCCGTGATTTAAACTAACAGTTCGTTCCCTTCTGCTGCCATATAACTAAAAAAAAATCGAGCTTCTTCAATATGGATCTTCTCAGCCTATAGCTGCCGAAAAAGAGGAGTTTAGTGTGACCATTATCAATCATCTGCTAAACAAAGATATGAACTAAAAGTGGAACTTAGACTCATCCCAGAGACATGAATGTGAAAGCATGGAAACTGGAGAGCTATGCACGAGGGCCGCCGCATAACGGGAACAACGATGATGCTATCTCTGGAGCCGGCAATGGAAGATGGCGATGCTGCCAAAAAAACGTAAGCAAGAGGTCCAAGCTCCATGTAATAGAATATGATGGTGTAGAAATCTCCACGTTAGCCACGGAGAGAATACCCAAGGTAAAAATACTTCATCGGCTGCCCCTGTCAGTTAACTTGGCGGCTTGCTAAATGTCCATGGCTACCAGCATTGCTCCAAAAAACTCGGCTCTGTTGTTGATGCAGTTGACTCTCCTTTTCCGTCAACAAATTTAGACTACCTGACAAGGGTACAGAGAAACATTTTGTGAATAGCTGGCTTGTCAATGACCATATGCATGTGCCATTGTCGTGAAGGTGCATACTGCATTTCCTGGTATCCTTTAATTTTGTTTAGTTCAAGGAAATTAGACAGAGGATCTCTACACATGGCATTGTATAGTATGGTCTTACAGCAAGAGGGTACTGATGAAGAATATAGATATCAGTGTCATACTTTTCTCTAACTATTGCTCCCAACATTCTCTCAATTTCTGTATTGGAATCACCAAGTGGATCAACTTTAATTCTATCTTCCTTGATCATTTGTACACCTTCAGGGAATGTAAGACGCAAAGTCTTCCAGAAGTACTTAAGAGGTTCAAAAGGATACTGCTGATTTATGGCATGGAGCTCTTTCTTGCAGTTCTCATTTAGTCCATCAAAAAATAGTTATAAATAACTTACCCAAAATGTCTAATACCTCAAAATAATGCTCTTTTATTTCCATTTCCAAATAAATCCTTGTAAATTAACACAGATGCCTGTGTGTAAATGAATCTTCTGTCGTGAATATAGGGCAAATTTCAAAGACCCGTGCAAAGTCTGCACATATTGCCAACTGTTTATGTAGCTGTGGTGACTAGGATAAACAAGAAGATGAAGATCGATAGAGTAGAAGAAGACAAAAGTACGAGCATATTTGTTGCCAAGAAGGAAACGCCCACCTACAAGTGTAATTTTGTCTCTTACTCCGGGTTCCTTGAAGTTCTGATTGTATAAATTGACCATATCTTCAGCATCTCTGTCTTCCATTTGGATGAAAACATGGATCAAAGAACTCATCTTAGCCCCACGGAGATTCTATGGCATTCCATAAGAACCTTTGCTTTTTCAGCCCTATGCTCTTTGCCTTATAAAGTTATACCATCTGCTCTCAGCATAGTGCCTGTGGACATTTATGTCAACATGGGGGTAACAAAGAGCCCTGTCAAAAAAGGGTGATAACAGGCACACTCTCAAACTATTTAAGAGAGGTGACCCCCCCCATTGTGTTCATAAGCTTTGGCACTAGAATATTGAATAAAGAGATTTTGTCTGGGACTACACACTTGTTTCTTGTTTGATGAATCAATGAGATAATGACTGGAACTATTTTTCTTATGCACTAAGATCAATCCAGCATAGTTTTTGTACCTTTCTTTGTTCCCATTTTACTTGTAGGTTGAAGGAGGCGATTCTAAGAGAGACACATTAGTGGGGGGACTCACTTTGTTGTCGTAACTCGGTCTTGGTTATCAGGGAGTTGCAACTTCTATATGATTTATTTTCCTTATACGTCTTTTAGATTCCATTTCCTGTTTATTTTTCATATTGATTGATTTTCTTTGGTGTGACAGGTACAACAGGGGCGCTAGGGTCACTGACAAAAGCAACACTTCATCAAAAGCTTGCTCGAAATTCTTATTTGATCTCAAGAAAGGCATTCTTCATCATCCAGGAGGTCATCAACAATGATTCAGGTACGTTTCTCAAGTAAGTTCTTATCCCTTTAATTTTCTCATGCATTTCCCATCACCACTTTCACTGAAATACCCTCATTTAGAAGTAGGAAAAATCACCGAACCAATTTGCACCAGGAATTGGCAAATTTGGTGATCTGAGATTTTGTTCGGCATACCGAAAAACCCCCTCTCCCTCATGTTGTCTGTCGAATGAACATTGTCAGAAAAAACCTTTTGAACTGTTATTTCCCAAGTGGGAAAGGTGTGGCCTTGGGGACAAGCAAAGAGCCAGGTGTTGTCACCTGATCCCAGCTCCTCCATTTAGGCTAACTCCTAACAAAGACAAGGAGGGTAGTCCCTAAAAAAGAGTTGTCTAAGGCTCTTGTTGTTAAAGTGTTTTTAGGTGAAGATGTGAATTAGTGTTGTTTATGAGTTTTTCTGAAACACACAATAATCAAAATACGCAATCCAAGTTGTTGTTTGCAAAACACGAGATAAATTTCATAAAAAAGACTGAAATTAAAGCATCCACAACATAAGATATTTAAAATAAAAAGGACAAATGGTCCAAAGCAGATAATGCGAAAGAATTAAAAGACCAGTGCCAAAATGGAGTCAAATAGTGTTGGGAATGCTAAGATACAAGTCTTGATGAAATTCGTGAGATCGTTCTGCAAATGTTCTTGGTTAATTTTATTGTGTATTTTTAAGATGATCTTGTTTATTAGGTGAGGGGAATTTCCAACTGGTACGCAAGGTACTGAAAATCTAACTGGAAATATTCTAAGTGGCCCCATTCAAGGACATGTTGGACCGGCCAAGTCTACAGCGAGGCGTTCAATAACTAACCAGCCATTGCAAACAACGAGGGCTAACTAGAGCCCCCAGTAAGGATTTGCCCACTTAGAATATTATTGCATTCAATGCCGGTTCGTTGGTTATGGGGTGGTAAATTTTATTATGATTGTAATTGGAATTAGATGTGTGAATTAGCAAGTTACAGTGCTTCTGGGTATCCTGATCGAGTAGAGCATACACGCTGTAAAAATAGTAAATTCCAATTTTATGGGAGATGGTGAGTTGAAAATTTTATTAGAAAACAAAGCTCTCCGACAGAGAGTGCTCTTGATCCACTTTATGGTGAGATTCAAGGGTCTTATCTAATCTGCAATGAGAATGCAATGCAACTATGCTCTCCGATAGAGAGTGCTCTTGACTTGTCTTGTGACAAGTTCAAGAGACTTTAGGTCATTTTTAGGATTTATTAATCAAAGAGCAAGATGCATAACAAATAAATAACATGCAAGGAGTGAAACTTAATCTAGCAATTAGTGAAAATAAAGCTAAGTCTAATAAGCAATCTAAGCTAAGCAAAGAAAGACACAAGACACACTTCCCCAAATAGGGGAAGTAGGAAAAAACATGGGAAGCTTGAACCCACTAGCCTTCTTTATTAATGAATTTACAATGATTGGGATTTTAACCCTTGAAAAGAAAGCTTGAGAAATAAGGAAGCCTTAATGGCTTTTACAAAGGATGTGGTTTTTGTTTGTCTTGTCTTCTTGTTTTGCACTTCTTCTTCAATCTCCTCATGTCCTTGGACTTCTCTTCAGTTGGCCTACTCTTCGGTACCTGCACAAAAGAGACAAACACTCATGCACCCATTATTTGTTAAATGAAAACAAACTAAATCTAGATACAAAAATAAGACTAATCTAAGTGCAAAACAAATCTTTTTAAATGCAATTTTTTGAGTCTTTTTTGAAGTAAAACTAGGAAAAAATTACATGCAAAAGAGGAAAAAGAGACTGAAAATGATGAAGAAATGGGGCAGCCAACAAAGGAGTAAGATGGCTGCAAAAATGGAGAAATGGGGCAGCCAACAAAGGAGTGAAAGATGGCTGCAAAAAAGTGAAGAAAGAAGGCTAAAAAATTGAGGAAATAAGGCTGAAAAGAAAGTGGAAAATGCTGAAAATATGTGCCAAAAAAGTGGCTAGAAAAAGTGCCAAAAGTGGCTGAAAATGACGGAGAAAGAGGGAAGCCAACAAAGAGAAAAGTTGGCTGCAAAAATTAGATAAATGGGGCATCCAAATAGAGAGAAAGATGGCTGCAAAAAGGTTGAAAAGAGGGCAGTGAAAAGGTAAGAAAAAGAGCTGAAAAGTTGTAAAACAAAGAGGGAAAAGAGGGCAACAAAATCAAGGTAAAATGATGAGGAATAGAAGAGATCTAGCAGAGCAAGAGGAAGAAGCAAGGGTGGATCTTGTAACCAAGAAAAAGAAGTTTTAAAAGTTGATTATGAAGGATGAGAAAGAGCCCCTTTTAGCCATGTTTCTTGAGTTGGAAGTAAATGTTTTGTAGACCCTGCATGGTGAAAATGTTATATTAAAAACTCTTGTATGAAGAAATGGTTGAGCTTCAACCCTTCCTCCTTCGGTGATCCCTGAAACACAACACTCAAACAACAACAAACACGACCAAGTGCTAGAATGCTTAATCAAATAAACGTCTGATAAACAATGGTATAATTGACTACTTCCTGTTCAATTTAGATATTCAATTGATTTTGCATAGATAACCAAATTAAAACTATAAATAGATATCCTACCGTGCTAGATTGATAGCCTTCCTAAGCTAGCAATGATCATATAATTTGCAATAGAAAGAGAGTAGGGTATGGAAGATTTCACCTCACAAGATGACAGTCAAGAACACAAAGAACCCACGCATGGACCTCCAAAGTCACTTTTATTCCATTAAACAAATATGAGTTACAAAATGGGCAGAGTTCTCTTGCAAATTATCCATATGCAAATGGGAACAAGAGACCTTCCTTTATACAAAAAGAGAGAAGCTAAAACCCTAAGTAAGACTCGGCATCAGAGGGGCACACTGGAGCAAATCTCCTTGCTTGGAAGAGCTCAGCATAGATGATTTGGAGTTAACTCAAGCTACATGTAGGTATGAGTAGGGAGGTGGCCTCCACCTAGGCAAGGCGGCCCCCACTCCCAACATAGGAAACTCCTCCAGCGAATAACTATCTCTCACAATGGAAAACGTGAGCATGGAAGAGAAGGCGTAAACCCTTGATGAGAATCAATCTGGCAGTTGAATATTCACTTAACTATGAGTTCTGGAAGGTGAGAGTGGGGAGGTGGACTCCACCTGGGCAAGGCACCCCCACTCCACCTCAATCATATCACCAATCCAATCAATAACCAACACTTAACCCAAATCGTGATCTAGCTGGAAGAGGCCGAATTTCATAATTGAGAGTGAACTGCTGCACTCTGATACTGATCTAGATCTGACTGATGCTGATTGGAATCATCCCAGATGCTCTGTACTGAGCTAATTAGCCCTTTATTAAATCAATTTTGGTCTTTTCTGGGGATATTTTGATTTTCTCCAATTTAATATTTTTTATTATTTTAATTAATATTTCTGATTTATTGGGTCTTTTGAAAAATTATTAATTACAAGGCCAAATGAATGTTTGAAAGGGTTAAATGAGTGTTTTGGCTTAGAAAACAAGTCTTTATTTGCCCAAAACACCCCCCCGGACCACTTAATTATTACAAATTGAAAATTTTCAATTAAGCCAAAGTAAAAAATGGTTTAATTACTTGAAAATTTTAATTATTTCTTATTTCTCTATAGTCAAAAAATTAAAAATTAAAAAGAGCTACACGTCTGGGAAATTTTTTTCGGACAATGTTTTAATACATCCCGGGCCATAGGAAATGACCATAGAACATACAACTAGTGTTTAGTAGGTTCATATTCACCAGTTGGACTCTAATAACACCCCAAGGCCCAAATTTCAAAATCGGCCATTCCAGCTTTGGAGGAAGCGGGAGAAAACCTCATCGATTATTACTCGGCTAAAGGCAAAGAATAATCGACGAGGGAAAAAACTCCCTGGAATAACTTAGTTGAAAATTAAGTCTAAGGGGAGCAAGCCACTCAAAACCCCTACTAGCACACTTTATTACAAAAACCCCATGGGGCATGGTCATTTCAGCACAAAAATAAAAATGACTAGCCAAAATTGGCTAGGCACAAAATTCTGAACCTCTGATACACTGGATATGAACATGGATCATGTTCATCAACTGGCGGCTCAACAGGAGGTTCAACTATTGTACAAAATAGTTGGTAACGCCTCAAAAAATTCAAGCTTGGACTCCTCTGCCCATCCCCAAGCATTGGTTTCAGTCTGTGAGAAAACTCCCTTGTTTGGTTTGCTAGTTAGTTCCCCTCTTTTTTTGTCTGGTTTCACTTGGGTATTTTTCATTGTCAAATCATTCATCCAAGTTAGTGTGCAGGAAGCCATAATTGTCAATATAAACTACATCTTGGGGATTTCTCAATTATCTGCTTAAATCCCCCTAGGGTCCGGGTTTGATCATTTGAACCGACACACTAAAATCCTATATCTGATTCGTATCTTCATAAGCCACTTGATACTATCACTTGAGTAACATTTCCAGTCTAGAATAACCACCCTACTCAGGTATTCTTAATTTGTGGCTCATCCTTAAATCTAGGGTTTCAAACACTCACCTTAGATATTCTCCGTTATGAGTCTAAGCTAGCGATTTCTCTTAAATATTTCCTTTCAGGATTGATCCGAGTGTCCCCCTTTGTCACTTGGACTTCTCTAGTAGCATAAAGTGAAGGAATCCTTAACCGACGTTACAACCATCCATCTTTTGGGGGTTAGGGTTTTTGTAGGTTGCGGCTTTGGTTGCATGTCTCCTCTGCCATTCAATATTGGATTTATCTATCGGGGAAACTACAAGATTCGTGATAACAGGTTCTCTTTGAACTAAGTCTCTGATGAAGTGGTACTTCATTTCAATATGTTTTGACCTGTCGTGAAACACAGGGTTTTCTAAAAACTTTATGCAACTTTGATTATCACAATGAATAATAGTTGACTCAAGCTTTCCACTGAACAGATCAGAGAGAATTTTCCTAAGCCAAACTGCTTCTTTGCAAGCATCACTAGCAACAATATACTCAGCTTCAACTGTGCTATGAACTATGGAACCTTGTTTCCTGTTGGACCAAGAGATCATTGTTGATCCCATACTGAAGCAATATCCCAATGTGCATTTCCGGTCTACTGTACTGCCAACCTAATCAAAGTCAGCATATTCGACTAACATTACTCCACTGCTGGAAGTATCTCTGAGCCCATAAGTGATAGTACCTCGCACATATTTGAGCACATGTTTAGAAGCTACCCAGTGTATGTGTTTTGGATCGGACATGAACCTGACTCAATACATTCACTATGTAACAAATATCTGGTCTCGTGTGCACTAGATACATCAAGGATCCAATGAGTTGTCGATACTGAGTAGGATCCACATCCTTTGAATATGTGGCTAAGTCACGTAACTTCTTCAAGTTCGTTGTCATGGATATGCTCATGGACTTGCAGTTCTCCATTCCAAATCTCTGTAAGACATTGACTGCATACTTCCCTTGTGTCAGGAAGATCTCACTTTCCTTTTGCCAGACCTCTAAGCCAAGAAAATAGTGCATCAAACCCAGATCCTTCATCTCAAATTAAGAGGTGAGCTCCCTCTTACACTGAGCTATCAACTGTTCATCCCCAGTAAGGAACAAGTCATCCACAAACATAACTAGGATCAAGTGATGGTTGTGAACAACCTTAAAGTACAGGTTGGAGTCGGCAGTACTTTTGGAGAACCCCAAGTTGTGAAGGTAGCCATCAATTCTTGCACACCAAAATCTCGAGGCCTCTTTGAGCCCATACAAGGCTTTCTTCAGTTTACACACATGGGACTTCTCCCCATTAGTCACAAATCCTTTTGGTTGTTCAATGTAGACTTCCTCTTCAATTTTGCCATTAAGGAAAGTTGTTTTTACATCCATCTGATTGAGTTTCCGTCCAAACATAGCAGTGAGAGAGATGATAGTCCCGATGGTGGTATATCTGGTGATGGGAGCAAAAGCTTCAAATCTGGCTATATACTTTTCAATGTGTGTTAATTTTGAGTGAAGCCACAAGCTACAAATCTGGCTATATACTTTTCAATGTGTTAATTTTGAGTGAAGCCACGAGCTACAAATCTGGCTATATACTTTTCAATGTTGCTATCAGCGGCATGCTTGATTTTGTAAAGCCATCTAGACGTTACCACAGACTTCCTGTCGGTCTAGGAACAACTTCCCACACATCTTTTTTCATTATCGGATTATATTCTTCAATCATAGCATCATTCCATACCTGTAGACTTGTTGGTTCTTTGTATGTGGAGGGTTCTGCATCAATGAGCTTGCTCATAAGACCTGAGTACTTATGGGGATTTATGCTTTCTTTGAAAGTTTCAGGAGGAGCTTTATGCTTCTTGCAACGTTTCTTGGAACTAAACAGGTCTTCTTGTGGAGGGAGGAGCCTCAAGTAGTTCTTCAGCTGGTCTTTCTGATTCTACGAGCACATATGGAATTTGAGGCTCATTTTCTTTTTCCTCCCTCTGAACTTTTGAATCTGGAATTTCGGAAGGAGATTCTTCCATATCCTTTGAAAGCTCTTTTGATTGGCGGAACACTGTTTCCTCATGGAATATCACATCTCTACTAAATTCAATGTACCTTTGTCCAGGAACATAGATGCAGCAAGCTTTTGAGCTTTTACTATAACCTACAAAAGTTCCTTTCTTTCCAAAATGCTCTAGCTTCAATCTCTTTTCTTTCGGTACATGAATATTTATAGGAGTTCCAAAAACCCTCATGTGTTCAACTGCAGGTTTCTTGCCTATGAATACTTCTTTTGGAGTCTTTTCCCCCAAGATGGCATGAGGGCTTCTGTTTTGAATGTACACAGCAGTGCGGGCATCCTCGACCCACAAAAATAAAGGAAGATTGAGGTCGCACAACATAGCTTTGGTAGCTTCACATATCATTCTATTTTTCCTTTTTGCAATCACGTTTTGTTGAGGGTTGTATGGCACTGTTAGCTCCCTCTTGATTCTTGCTTCTCGACAAAAATCATCAAACTCATTAGATTCGTATTCACCTCCGTTATCTGACCTCAAGATATGGATGTGTCTTCCTGTCTGATTTTCAATTAGAGCAATGAACTCCTTGAATTTGTCAAAAGGTTCACTTTTAACTTTTAGAAAGTATAACCATGACTTGCGAGAATAATCACCTATGAACAATACATAATACAAGCAACCACTCAAGGAGGGTGAAGACATAGGCCCACATATGTCAGAATGAACCATATCCAAGATCCCTTTAGATAATTGTTGCTTCTAGAAAAGGATTTCTTTGTATTCTTACCTAGAGCACAATCTTTGAAAATACCATTATGTTCATGAGAAAACTCAGGCATACCTATAACCATCTTTTGAAGACCAAGGAGAGTTGTATAGTGAAGGTGTTCAAACCTTCGATGCCACAATTCACATGGGTTGATTGTGTTGCGAACTAATGCTTGAGTGGAGTGTCTGGATGCTTTGTAAAGGCCTCCCTCTCGAACTCCATTCAGTTCAGTTGAGCTTAACTTCTCATTCTTTTCCCATGGTAGGACCTTCCTGTCCATGAAGATAACTTTGTAGACTTTATCTTCTAAGCCAACAACATAGAGGAGGTTCTTTTTCAAACTAGGGACAGATAGTATGCCTTTGATGTGCAAAACAGTCCCTGAGTCAAATTGAAGTGAAGTTGAGCCAACTCCTTCGATTTTGTAGGTGGTGGCATCCCCAATTTCTACTTGATTAATGAACTTCTTCCTGTAGCTTGTAAGTGCTTCACAAAAACCTGTCATATGTCTAGAAGGACCACTAACCACTAACCAAGAGTTAGCACTGTTGGTGATGGATCCTTGTAACACCCCGGTTTTGACCCCGTTACATTAGATGTATATGATGTATAAATTGTAAATGATCACGGTGTGGAGCTAAAGGCCAAGGCCCCACCATTGATCGGTTATGCTATGTTTGGATTTAAATTGTCACCGATGGTATATCGGGGCATGCAGCATATATTATGTGGTCATCGTGTAAATATGCATCTATAATTAATTAAATGAACCCGACCAGCTACGATCGCGGCAACTAAAATGAGAAAGGGGCATGATTTTCACAAGGATAAG
>LPNX010865283.1:0-20884 GCA_001517045.1 Pseudotsuga menziesii
AGTTTGGCACCTCACAAAACCTTGATCTGGATCTACTGCTTCTCTTCTCCAAAGAACTCAGCCTCCAAGCTCTGCAACTCAAGAGGAAGACTCCTAGGGCAAAGGTGTAGGCAAAGAGTGTCCCAATTTCTCTAGCATAACAATGCATAAAATCCAAGTCCCTCCATGGCCTTTCCTACCTATATTTATATGGGTGAAACAAGGTAGTTCGAAGGTTGGAGAAGTTACATCAGTTAAGGAAATTCAGTTACATGACATAACTAATCTCCAGTTAACGCGTGTTTTAATATTTAAATGTTAAGAGATAAATTCGCAGGTCTGCAATAGAGCAACCTGCGAATGATTCGCGACTATATAGAAGAGAAACCCGCAAATACAAGGATTCGCGACTTGCTACAAGGGAGACTCGTGAGTAATGCGCGAGTTGTCAATAGAGAGAGTTGCAAATACTTCCTAACATGGCAATGGCAAAGTAACTAGCTGGATAGAGGTAGGATGTATTCCATAATAAACCAAGCTATAGTGTTCTAGGAAAACCTCAATCCATAAGTGTCCTTTTGTGTGCCAACATGAGGAAAGTCGGCACTTGGACGGAGAGGTGCCATTCTGGTGTATAACAGATGCCCCCTAATGTGTGAGGTTAGAGGGGAAGACGATAGCCAGAATACATTATAAAGGAAACAACTGAGTATGGAGAGAGCAGAGAATCCAAGATCGAAAGGCTCGAGTGAAGGTACCTGAAAGAGAGATAAATGTCAGAGAACTGATCTCTGGAACATACACGTCCATATACAAAACATCGCCATAAAGATACAGACGGATCCAACATATGTATAACTGAGGAAACTATAATGGTTGCTCAATATGCAAAAAGGCGCCACATCAAATCTAAAGGAGCCATGGCCACAAATGAACAAGGTGGATCCATGCTCGATAATCAATCATAGCCACAAAAATACAAGGTGGATCTATGTCTCAGCAAAAGGTCATATAAAGTATAACAAGGTCTTGCGCAACTCGGTCAATAGCAAAAAATGAAAATGCTACTGTCGGCCCAAGGTCTTCAATCCAAACCACCCAAAAAAGGTACAAATCCTAACCATGCGAATAAAAGGGCTGAAGTCGAACATGGAGGAAGCCGTTTGATTACCGGTCAATAATGAAAACCATTAACAAACGTGAGGGAAAACCACCATTAATGAAAATGGTCCCCAAGGTACCTAGTACATTCTAACAAGTGTGATTACAAGGACTTGAAGTCGAACACTTGAAGAATCCATTGAGTAGGAGACATTAATGTATTCCCAACTACCCAATAGCGAGGGAAATTGCCATTGATGACAACAATTCCCAAGGTACTGTCATAAAACTCTAAATCTCATCCCCAGAGCAAGATATGTTGCAGTCGATAGGAAGAGATCCATTGGAAGGAAGGCATTAAGGCATCCTTCATCATTCAACATGAGGTAAATCAAAGACTAATTGGATCTGGAATTGGTACTGAATTTCACGACAAGGACACTGAAGACATGATGTAATGAACTGATACCAGGGAATGGCCGACACAAAAGGTCAAGGCAATTGCAGAATGGCCGACAAAGGTTTAATCCTTGAACAGTGAGCATGACACAAAAGTGACTTAGGCATCTTTTGACACAAAATAGGACCAACAAAACAAATCTACAATGTAGGAAACATTGACAGATTCCCCATATAATTGGAAAAGAGACCAACTGGAGGAGTAAGAAAACTCTGAATCAGGATAAGGTCAAAATACTAGGACCCAACTATTGATAGACTCAAAACTGGTGCTTTGTTCAAAGAAACAAGACTTGCTTCCATGATATAAAAGACATGGAAATAACCTTCCCCTTCCCTTCTTTCTTGTAAAGGTTTAACGAGTCCAAGAAAGCAAACTCAGGACCATCTTCATTTTTGACAAGCTCGAAGAAAAGAAAGAAGAATGCTTGATAAGGCACTGATTCATGGATTTTACGAGCCCGAACTAGTACATGCTCGACAGTGTTTTCATAGTTTAGAGAGTCTGAAAACTCCAAAGAAGACTCCAGGGGGGTCCTTTTTCGTACAATTTAGTCTCCTAAGGCCGAAAAAGTATAAAACAAACCAAAGAAGAACTCTCTTAACTTCTGAAGAAGAAAAGGCGCACCTTTTTCGTAATTAGTCAGGAAGGTCCGAAAAAGGTTAAATTACCACCTACCCAACGCTCCTTCAAAAGTAGCATATAGCCTGAGTTTTAAGAGTGTGAAGGAAGGCAAAATCACTCGGAAAGATCCATTTGATTACGAGAAATGGAGCTTACAACAATAAACTCGATGCTTTGTTCTTTAGGGTTTAACGAGCATGACAAAGACATAAAGTACACTCAAAATCTTTTTCATGTTTTGGTCCAAAGCACGAAAAAGAGAAAACTAAGCTCATACCGGGGGTTCCTTTTCCGTAAGTTTAGTCCCTCGGGTATGGAAAAGAGATAAACCTATGCCTGAGAATACTCTTCTCAATTCAATAGAAAAGAGAGTGATCCTTTCTCGTATTATTCCACATGGTCCGAGAAAGAGATAACCTACCCCCAATGTGGATTCCCATTCACATATTCTTAATGAGCCTGAATAGACAAGTTTACTCGGCAGTCAAGTCTATTTTGAGGAGTTATACTTGGGCCTAAAGAAACTCAAAATCTTCCCCGTGAAATTTTAACGAGTCCGGAAAAGTCAACTCGCGGCCTCCTTACTGTTTTTAACGAGCTCGAAGGAGAGCGGAAAGAATGCTCTAAATGCGAGGAGACGAGTGTCATAGACAGGTGAAACTAGTTCCAAGCGCAAGGAACAAACCTATGCATAATGCAAGGAAAGTGAGCAAGATAAGGACACTCGGGGAATGTCTCCTCAGGGTAAAGGGTGTCAAGTTGCAAAGGCAAAATGATACAAGGCTTAGCGACGATGAGAACAGAGATGAGGGCTTATACAACGAGCTAAAAGTGTGGAAGCCGGCATTAGGATCAAAAGCACGAGCAGGATACATGCAAATGCAATTACGACTTGAACAATAAGGTGATGCTAGTAAACAATTGTGAATCCAACTAAAAATCCTGTCTCCAAGAAACAAAAACATCAGAATCATATTCAGAAGAAAAGATCCGATGCGAGTCACTTTAGAAGAAACACATGTGGCTTTGCTATCTTCTATAAAAGGTAAAGTCAAGGTAGAATCGACTGAATAAAATTCTATAGAAACAAGGCTCGAGGGTTTATAATCAGTAAGATCAACCTCAGAAGGAGAGCAAAAATCAACAAGGGAGATAGAGTCTGCAGGAACAAACTCAATATCACAGGAGTTGAAAAATTCATAAGAAAAAACAAACTCATCAGGATCACTGACTTGTTGTTCGAAGGGAGAGTCCAAAGACTCAACAAGACCAGTATAAGAAGAAAGGTCAGGCTTACTAGGAAAATCAGGGTTAGACTTAGTCACAACTGAACCAACATCCAAAAGAAGATCAGACTGTATCAAATACTCTAGGAATACTTCATCCAAAAGAAGGAGATCATCCGAGATAGGACACATGTCTAAACTTTCAAATGGATCAACAGAGTGGAGAGTAGGCTTTACAGTCTATAAAGGATGACTCACCCGATCAACTGCTGGGACCAAGTTCCGAGAAGGTAAGCATGAAAACAGAGGCTGCTTCTCAGTAGCAATTGAGCACAAAGGACAAGAGGCCACATAGTTCACCTGTGGCGAGTTAGTGTCTATAGAAACACTGGGAACCAATAAAGGAAAGACCTGGTCTCTAGTTGGGTCAGGAGAAGGATCAAGAAAATCCAACTGATCGATAGTGACAATTTCTTCACCATGATTAAAGTACATCACACGAAAGAATGTTGACACCACAACTTGCATGGCATAGACATAATCACATCCAAGGAGCATATTGAAGTCTAAGGGGTCTTCTATCACCATGAAGTCAACTAAGACGGTCTTCCCACCCAAAGTAACAGGTGTTTGAGTAAGAATTCCCACGGCTACACAAGTTCTTCTATCAAACGCCAGTAACTGACTAGCAGTCGACACAAGGCTAGGAGATCCCATACCTCGCCAAGCACGAGCAGACAAAATACTAACTGAGGCTCCTTCATCAACAATACAATGAGCAATTGTATAAGGTTCAACTTTGACCTTTATCTGGAAAGGTGCAGCGAAAGGAAGGCGCGGCTCAACTAGGCTATCCCAATCAAAGGAAGCAATCCGAGGGCTTGGTGGGGGTTGATTTGAAGCAAGTTCAGTGCCCCCTTGTTCAGTAAGATCTAAACTAGCAGTAAAGAAAATGTGACTAGTAGACACTTCACTCTTCAAAGGAAGAGTGGGATTGATCGATAATGGAACCGATTCAATCGCTTCATGAAAGTCACTCTCCGAAGGGAGAGTGGGATTGACCAAAGATGACATTGGTTCAATCACATGGGGATCACTCTCCGAAAGAAGAGTGGGATCCACCAAATCTGAGATTTGTTCAACCACTTGATCAACCAAAGTTTGAGTAGGTTGTTGAGAAACTATAGGTTGTTCTTGAGAAGAAAATCCATGAGTCTTGGACCACACTCTTCGCACCTCTGTGATAGCAGGGCATAGATGAGTAAGATGATCTCCCTCACATAACACACAAGGGAACTTAATATGGTGCTTCAAACGAACAGTTTTCTCAACTGAGTCAACATGACTAGCAGTGGATGATTGCTTTCTCTCAACATGACTAGCAGAGGATGAGAGTTTGCCCCCAGCGTGAACTACAGAGGCTGGGTGACTGGATCCAACCTCACTAAGAGAGGCTGGTGGTTGAGAGGCTCTAGAATGTTTAAAAACGGGATGACCATGAACCCAAACTCTTCTCACCTCCGCAATAGAAGGGAATTTATAAGTAAGGTGATCTTCCTCACAAAGCTTACAAGGAAACTTGAGCTTGTGTTTTGAATGGGTAGTCTTTGCAACAGTGTCAACATGACTTGCAGTGGCTAACAGATTGTCTTCAGCTTGAACCCCAGAGGCTGAGAGACTGCCCCCAGCTTGACTTGCAGAGACTGGGAGATTGGTTCCAACATAACTTGTAGAGGTTGAACGGGTGCCATCAACATGAACAACAGAGGTTGAATGGTTAGGCCCAATGTACTTTGCAGCAGTTGAGTGTGTGCCCCCAGTGTGAACAACAGAGGCTGGGTGGATAGATCCAACTTGAACAACAGAGGTTGGATGTGAAGGTTCAACTTGAAAACCAGAGGTTGAATAGGTGCACTTAGCGTGAACACCAGAGGCTGAGTGACTAGATCCGACATGACCTGGAAAGGTTTGAAGGATCCCACCAGTGTAAACACCAGAGGCTGGATGGACAGATCCAACTTGAACAACAGAGGTTGGATGTGAAGGTTCAACTTGAAAACCAGAGGTTGATCAAGTGCACTCAGCTTGAACACCAGAGGCTGAGTGACTAGATCCGACATGACCTCGAAAGGTTTGAAGGATCTTACCAGCGTGAACACCAGAGGCTGGATGGTGGAGTTCAACTTGACTTGCAGAGGTTGAACGGGTGCCCCCTTGCTTATGTGCTTTCTTCCTATTTCTCCTTCTTTTACTCCTTTTAGACTGTCGGTTACTAGTATCAGTACTTTCATCGCATGAGGTAGAAGGAGGAGGAGAACTAAATACAGGTGAAGGGGTAGCAGTGTTTTGATGCCCTTGATATAAGGAGCTTACTTGAGAAGCATCAGGAGCATTCAGGACAGTTGGAGTGGAAAACAACCACACCGGTAGCCCTAGAGTGAATCCCGGAAGATTCAAGGTGGCAATCAAGGGAACACCAACATTCCCTATGAGAGGAATAGAACAAGGAGTTCCCAGCAAAGGGATCTCTTGGCTAGTGTTCAAAGGGGTGCTAGCCATAGTTTCAAACAAGAGACAAAGTCTAAGGTTGATGGTCAACCAAAATTACAAAGCAGACACCTAAAGGCCCACTAAGTATAGACAAACCACACAGCACTCACTAAAAATTCCTAAAGCCCAAACAAACAAACAGGTATAGGATATACTTTACAGAAGAAAGCTGATGAACAGTTACTTGGCATCCTTGACGGGTTCTCAGGCACAAGCGGAGGAATCACCCACCACCCTCCTGCACTTTCCACAAGGGTTACCTTCCAAGTCTGTCCAAGGTCAACCAGAAATAACATTCCGGTTTACTTATGTATGAACCCCAGATGTCAACGAGACTAAAGGCTACCTTAACTAAATTGACAGTCTGGGGGGACAATCGTCAGCTGAACTCATACACATGGGCAGGGTAGCTGAGCCCGAAAATCTGTCTAGGACAGAATCCCCAGATGCGTAAAAGTCCCGGGTTATGTTTTGACAAGGATTCGGAGGGTTATCTCCTCTATCCAAGCCTCCACGTGGCCCAGTGCTTAACTCCCATTTGAGAGGAGCTTCCCAGATACAATCAAAGTAGAAAAGGATTTACCTAGTGATAGGCCAACTACGTCTGAAATTTTAACACTTGTGGGGAGTTTAAACTCCCTAACCCACAAGTCTAGCCTAAGCTAGCTGGTGTATGACCCTATAAAATAAAACTTGCTAATAAATTTTAAAATTATATCGTTTATTTTATGGGCTTTTATTAGTCAGAGGGTAAATGGCATGAAACTTATGTGGTGTTTTGACTCAAAATTGAAACAAAATGACTAAGCAAAGAGAAATAAAATGCAAAAAACAAACTATTCTCTTTATATTTTTAAATAGAAAACTTGAAAGCCAAAAAGATCAAATCTTTTTATATTTTTTCCAAAAACAAAGATATGCTATGCACTCTAGACTAAAACCTAACCTACATGCATATAAAGAAAATACATGTTTTTGTCTTTTTCTTTTATAAATGCAAAAGAAAAATCATCCTATCAACTAATGCAAGCAATTACTGTAACAAAGTAAATAGACAACTACTTTATACCCCAAAAACAAACCCTAGGTTTCCCTAAAGTTGAATATAAACCTCTCTTGAAAGGAAAGCTTACAAAAGTAAACAAGCCAACACTTTGGAATGAAAAGACTGAGCATAAAGAATTACATAAACAAAGGTCAAGAAGACCCAAGAATCAATCTAAACCTACAAACAAAGGCTGCTCAATACCTTGTCCAACAAGGTCAAACCAAAGAAGGAGGTAGGGAGACAAGCAATAAAAAACAAGTTCTTTTCAATTTTCTTTTATAAATGCAAAAGAAAAACTACCTACAAAGCAAGGCATGCAGATAACAAGAACAAAGCAAAAGGGTCTCTACTATACAACCACCCAACAAACTCTAGAAAGAACTAAAGTCAGCATAAACTCTACTTGGAAGGAAGGCTTGCATAAGAGACAAGTCAACAACTTTGGCAAGGTGAAGTTAACCAAGAAAAGAAGAAGGAAACCAGCACCAACAAGCTTCTGAAATCAAACAAAGGCCACTAACAGAGGCTGATCAGAAACATAGGCCAAAAATCAAACGAAGCAAAGTAGACAGGTGAAAAGCAAAAACACATCCTAATGCTATAAAGGGGCTTACCACATAAATAAAGAAGAACCAAGGCTTTTGAAAAAGCAGGAAGTTTGATTAGAAAAGGTCTTCAGACAAGCTACACCATTCAGAAAGAACATCCACTCACAAACAGGGATTACCCGAAAAAAGGAACAAACAAAACTTTAACATAAAAAATCCTAACTTCCAGGTATATTCACGACTGTCTATAAGCGCAACTCGCGAATGAATCGCGACTGTTCAATGCAGCAACTCGCGAATGCAAGCTTGTATTCACGACTGTTCAGAAGAGCAACTCACGAATAGGGAGAAAAATCCCAGAAAAGGTCAACAAACTGCCTTAAGGAGGCAGGGGAAGTTTGCTATCAGACTTATAAGGTGTTCCTAAGTGGCAAGAAAGACCTGAAACAAATGCAAAAGGATGAAAGAAATCAAGAGAAAAACCCCAAACAGACAAGGCTATTCCCCAGCGGAGTTGCCAGTTCTGTTGTAAAGGAAAGTGTCCTATGGCTACAGTTTAAGAGGCCATCAACGTACTGGGGTTGAAAGAGAGATGCACAATGTTCAGCAAGTATATATAAACAAGATAAGAAAGGAGAAAAGGTCCACACTTGACTCACTGAAGTCTGGTCCAAGCTTTCTCTTCAATCCTTTTCTTGCTCCTCTCGCTCCAAGAGACCTGCAAAACGAATTATACCTTCCTCAAACCATTATGACCACATATAAGACAATGATAATCAAATAAAGATGAACAAATGATCTGAATAACATCATCATATGATCATAAACATAAATTCAATCATACATTGAACAATGATTTGGGAAGAAGAAGGACATCACATCTTTATTAATCTTGAAAACAAGTACAAGTATACCTTCTCTTCAAGTTTGGCACCTCACGAAACCTTGATCTGGATCTATTGCTTCTCTTCTCCAAAGAACTCAGCCTCCAAGCTCTGCAACTCAAGAGGAAGACTCCTAGGGCAAAGGTGTAGGCAAAGAGTGTCCCAATTTCTCCAGCATAACAATGCATAAAATCCAAGTCCCCTCCATGGCCTTTCCTACCTATATTTATATGGGTGAAACAAGGTAGTTCGAAGGTTGGAGAAGTTACAGCAGTTAAGGAAATTCAGTTACATGACATAACTAATCTCCAGTTAATGCATGTTTTAATATTTAAATGTTAAGAGATAAATTCGTGGGTATGCAATAGAGCAACCCGCGAATGTTTCGCGACTATATAGAAGAGCAACCCTCGAATACAAGGATTCGCGACTTGCTACAAGGGAGACTCGCGAGTAATGCACGAGTTGTCAATAGAGAGAGTCGCGAATACATCCTAACATGGCAATGGCAAAGTAACTAGCTGGATAGAGGCAGGATGTATTCCATAATAAACCAAGCTATAGTGTTCTAGGCAAACCTCAATCCATAAGTGTCATTTTGTGTGCCAACATGAGGAAAGTCGACACTCGGACTGAGAGGTGCCATTCTGGTGTATAACAACAGCTGATAGGTAGCTTGCTCTACTTGACTCATTCTCGGCCTGATATATGTTATGCCATGAATGTTGTGTCAAGATACATGCATCTGCCTCATGATATTCATTGGAAGGCAGCCAAGAGTATCCTCCAGTATATTAAGAAAACTAGGACCTATGGCATTCACTATGATACAGACTCCGAGCTAGAGCTAGTTGGTTACATAGATTCTTATTAGGTGGGTGATTCTATTGATCAAAAGTATACTTTCAGATATTTCTTGATGTTTGGTGGTGGCCCCATTTGCTGGTCTAGCAAAGAGCATGCCTCCATACCACTATCTTCAATAGAGGCCGAGTACCAAGGAGCAGTGAATGCTTCCATCCAAGCTGTTTGGTTGCAAGGCATTCTTTCAGAGTTTGATCTTGGTAGTAATTTTTCCACTGTCCTCTTTTGTGACAATAAAATTGATATTAATATATCCATAGAGCCAGTTACCAGGCAAAGGATGAACCATGTAGAGATACACATGCACTATATCAAGGAATTGGTGCATGACAGGACCATTATTCTGCAATACTACCATAATGATGAGAATATTGCAGACATATTCACCAAGATATTTTTAGAAAAGAAGTTCACTTACCTCCGTTCACTGTTGGGGTGAGTTCATCAGGGTGATTAGACTACTTTCAGTGTTCATCTTTAGGGGGGGGTTCCCACTGGGTTTTCCCTCTTTCCTCACTTAGATTTATTTTTGAGCATTGTTTGAGTTACATTATTGTACAAGGTGACCTATGGCCTTTGTTGCCAGGGACCTATCATTTCATGTTTTTTTTACTCCTCCTGAGTATAGCTTAAGGGGGGTGTTGGAGTCATTTACCCAACATCCACACTTAATTTGGTTAATTTGTCCTTGTTAAACCACTATCCTAAGTTTAATTGAATTAATCAACATCAGATGAGCACTCTATGACATCAACATGAACACACCCATGCCTACCTTCAATCAGGGAGGATAACTGGGCTTCCTCCTTCAATCGGGGAGCCATTCTCGGGTGATCTTAGTGTCATAAATGCACCTAATTGCTACCTGATTGTTACAATTAGTTAAGCTGATTTTTGTAGGTGCCTCCATTTCATTTATTGATTATTTTTATTAATATTTAAGAACTGGAGTCAACTAGGGCACCTCCAACCACTTTTGATGACCAGTTTGACTTCAGTTAACCTCATTGGGGTTCATTAGAGTTAATGATGCACTACCAGTTGTTGATTGGCATGCAGTTACATATGTCTAAGCTAATTTCAGTTAGAGTTAGTCATCCATTGCACTCTGTTATAGTTAGGGCTTAGTTGAGTCAATCACGGCTTGATCAATGGGTTAACTAGGTGTGTTTACTGTGGCTAACATTCAGTTAAGCTACACCCATTAATTCAATTCAAATCACCTCCTTGGGAATTCAAATTGACTTAGAATTCATGCACCTTGCATGATCATTGTATTGTATTACTCATTCTTTATTGAATATACAGAGCTTCTACTCCAATTGAAGCACCATTATGCCATTTTCATGCTTAATTGTCTGAAATATATGATGAGACTGTGTTTTAGTCCCTATATTACTGTGACAGATTAATAGTCCCCTCTTGCCTCAGAGGAGAAATGCAAACATAGTCCCACACATTTGATGAATGCGCATCCATATGCTCAAATTTTAATCTATTCATCTCTGTATAAATTGTCTAACTTCCCAATAGAAGAGAAATCACTTCTATCAGTGCTCAATCCGATGACCTATGAAGAAAAATATCAAAGGATATAGAACAATGGGGAAAATCGTGATGCAAATTGACCGTCACAATCTGTTCCACATTTGGAAACATATCGATGATGAAGAATCAATCATGCAAGAGTCAACGGTGCAAAAAAATTGAATCTACAGAATCGGGGAAATATGAAAATTTTGGTCCCTCATCCTGCATCCTGCATTCTGCATCCTGCATCCCGCATGAGGATGAAACGTTGCAAAAATAATCAATTGCAGAATTAGAGATTGTTAAGCCACATCCCGCATTCCCGCATTCTCGCATCCCGCATTGCCACATGTAGAAAGGTGAGTTACAGAGGGAAATCTGCGGGGAAGGGAATCCATGGAAGGATTTTTCTGCATCCCGCATTTTGTAATTTCCAGAAAGGAAAGGTTGCGAAGGAAATTTCTACAGAAATTGAGCCTGCTAATAGAAGCCTTGGGAAGATTTGATCATTCAATCCATCACCAATCCGGCCATCTAAGTCCTAATAACTTCATTTAAAAATGTATTGAAAGAAACATACATAGATGCATACAATTGCAATTATACAGTGGAAGCAATTCATCAATTCAACACATTAAACATGTTCATCATATTTCATGAAACAAATATGATCGACAGAGATTAACATAGAGATACTTATCTTTGAAAGAAGTTGTTTCACAACTAGCTACGTCACTGCAACATTCCACCCAACCATAGGCTAGTGCACTCATCAATCTCTCAATAGCAATGCCACCCCCAATTTGGGCATGATTCCCACAAGGAATAAGGAACACTAACAGGCTCACACATAGCCAAGAATACAACCAAAATCAACCAAGCCAACACAGTTGGGTTTATCAGGCCACAAACAAACAAGCGAATATACTGATGGGTTTATCAGACTGCAGTTAGTCAAGCCAACATTCCCATTAAGGACTATCCAAACCAACTAACAGATGGTTTTATCAGGTTGTAGGTGCTAGAAAAATTGAACTGCTAAGCTAGTGATCTCAACCACCGAGTTGTGGACACCTGCACTAGATCAAGCTTAACTCCTAAAACATCAACACACCCAAAACAAGGAGAATCCCATTCTCTGCTACACAGTCCCTTGGGCTATGCCTTCCCTTCCAGTGCTATTCATGGTCTGCAAAGAAGAAAATGAACCCCTCTAGATGTATTTGTGAGGTTCCTTCCTACACTAGGTTTATCAAGCTAGTTCAAATCCAATTCCACTCCAGGCCATTTAAGACTAGGGAAAAAATATGCACACACACAACAGACCACAAGGTTAACATAGAAACACAAACCTCCACTCGCTCTATGACAGAGGAGACAATTGCACAACAACGCTCAAGATGATAACAACAGGCGAACAACACAGAACAAAACAAAGCTCTACAAAACTGGCGAACGCACAATGCACATGCACATGATAGATAGGGAATGATCCCAAATTGACCATAATGTTTTTGGGTGAAACCCTAGATGATGGACTGGGCATCCACAACAAAAAAGAAAAAACCAAGAAAACGTGAGGGAAGATGGATGATCAAACATTGCGCCGCTACCTAGAACGTGAGGGAAGATGAAAACGTGAGTGCATGAGGGAAAAATGGGCATACATTTTCTCGGTGTTTTCTTTTGACACATGGCTTTTCCCCCATGGCTCAAGGTTAAACATTCCCCTCGCTGTTCCTTAGGAAATCATGCACCCATCTCATTATTTGTTGCATTGACATAGGGATGAATCCGCGGACCTGGGTAACACTTTTTAGCAAGCGCATTTCGGCAAAAACAGAAAAATGCACCTCGGTCGAGGGCTTGTTAAACCCTCGACCGAGGTTTTATCAAGCCCTCGACCGAGGTTTTTTTCAACCCTCGACCGAGGTATTTAAATACCTCGGTCGAGGTTTTTTTCGATCGAGGGCTTTACAAACCCTCGGTCGAGGTTCATACCTCGATCGAGGGCTTAAGAAAATAGACTTATCCCACATTCAAACAAATGAAAAATTTTCTATGCCTTGTAGAGGTGTACACCCTGCCATTCCTAGCACATAACTGAGTGGAGTTGATACCGATAAATTCACCAACGGATCTTCTATCCATTGAGGTATCATACATGCATTTTGGCATTCATATGAAATTTATTTTTTAATTACTTCTAAAACTTATACTAAGAAAACCACACTGCAACTTCGAAGCAGCTCAAAGAAAAATCCGCAGAGTTAAAAATACACAACCAAAAAATTCTTAAAAATGCACACATCACATATCGATGTGTCCTCTTCAAAAGGGTATCTTTGGTTTTTCAATTTTTGAAAAAATAGAAAAAATTACTTTACGTGGAATGTGTTTAAAACGATGCTGAAATCGAATGTGGTCACTTTCGAAAAATAATAAATAATTGTATAGTGCAAAAAAATTTAACAAAAAAATATGCACATCACACTGCATTTTATGTAGATCATGCTCATATATATATTTTTTAAAATTTTTTAATGCAATATTGAATTACTCTATGTGGGCACGAGCCACTTATTAGCTTCTTCAAATTTTTAAGGTCACACAGTTCATTAAATGCAAAAATTCACACATTAAATGACATCGGAATATTTAAAAAAAAATATCACTATGAAGCCAACATAATATTCTACAATTTGTTTTTTTACTGGAAGTCAAAATTCACATGGCATATATGCGTTTTGAGGGCTTCTATCTAGCACATGAGTAAAAAATCAGGTTTTCATCGCCAAATTTGGCCAAAATGTGTTACCCATCTTCATGGAATCACCCATAGCTGGTTGTGAGTTTTTAATTTAAATTGCATATTTATATGATGTCTAAAATTAAATACTGTGCTTGACTTAGCACCGTAAACCATAGGCATCAACCTTGATCACTTATACACAAACATCAATAAATGGCAGGGCCTTGGCCTTGAGCTCCTTGCCATGATTCCATACAATATTTTCATCATATATATTTAATGAAAACTGGGTCAAAACCTAGGTGTTACATTCCTCTCCCCCTTCAACAACATTGTCCTCGGTGCTTTACAAAATTGAACAAAAATGATATGCTGGCACCACCCTCAGTGCTTTGTAGAATTGAACAAAAATGGATGTGTCAATCACATGGCATCCTCTGGCTCCCTCTTAGATTTTTAACATTAAGCTAGCATTATCAAAATCTTTAACTGTGAAAATAACAAGCACAACAATCAAACACAAGAAACAATGAACACATTGTTTTTCCTCGGGGAAACCATAAATGGAGAAAACCCCACACCTTCCTCAGAGATAGAATCAACACCAAAAGTAAAACCCCAAAACAGTAATATGATCTCCCAACAGTAGCAACCTCTTTCTTCCTATCCCTAGTGTCTTCTTCTTCCTCAGCTATGTGCTACAACTGAGTGTGAATGAGTGTGTGATAAATAGAAAGGCTCACTCTCTATTTATACTAATTCCTAACTTGACTAAACCCAACTAGGGACGACTTCACTAGGTGAGTCTAATAACCCTAGTGCCCTAGAACTGCAGGGACTTTAACCCTTAGACAATAGGAGGGTTACCCACAATGACTTGACATGACTTGTTTACATTATAGATCCTCCCAATCGGAACATCAGGGTATGACATGACTCAATTACATTATAGACATATCCCAGAATAAACATCGGGGTACAAGAAATAAGATACATAGGTGAATACATTCTGAAGTTACAATTACATCAACACTCTCTCTTAACTAGGAAGGTATTCTTTTGACACAATATTCAGCACTGGTCTTCTTCATCTCGTCATCTTCATCTTCAATTTGTCTTCATCTTCAAGTCTTCTTCATCTTCAATTCTTCAAGTCTTCTTCATCATGGAATCTACATCATCACGACCATTGGATCATGACTACTGAATCATCACTGTATCATCATCAAGTCTAGATCATCACTTGATCTAGATCATCATCAAGTCTGGATCATCATCACATCTGGATCATCACTTGATCTAGATGATCATCAAGTCTGGATCATCATCATCATCGATGCTATCTCTCAATTCTTCTCGTCACAGGAATTTCTACAGAGCCATCCCTTTTTCATGCTAGTTGTAGGCCTACCCTTCATGTAGGTATTCATTAGCACTAATATATGACCCTAAGTCAGAATGGCCCGCTCAGCTCTTACATCTGACCTCATCTTGTCAGAAAGGCATGCCCAGCACTCACATCTAACCTCATCTTGTCAAAAAGGCCCAGTACTCACATCTGACCATGTGTAAACACATCACGACAGAATGGCTCAGCACTTATATCTGACCATGTGCAAGCACACTGCATTGGAAGGGGTCTGCACTTACATCCGACCATGTTTGAAAACACCGCATTGGAAAGGCTCAGCACTTATAGTCGACCATGCTCAAAAGCACCGCATCGAAAAGGCTTAGCACTTACATTCGACCATGGTCGAAAGCACCACATCGAAAGGGCTCTCAGTCCCAGACTGAGGATTCCTGGTAATTGACCAGGTGCCTCCGTTCTCCCAGAGAATGGAATCAACCCTTATATCTGATCAAGTGGGACACATCCCTCAATCACATCAGAATGGCCATGGGCTCACATCTGATCATGTAAGACTACATCCTACAGTCATATCAGAATGGCCCTAAGTCCCAAACTGAGTTTTCTTGGTAACTGACCAGGTGCCTCCATTCCAAGAATGGCATTTATCCTTTACATCTGATCATGTAGGGACCAATCCTATAGTCACATCAGAATGGCTTAGCACTCATATCTGACATGTAAGGAACCAAATCCTCTCACCATGATAGAATGGATTAGCCCTTACATTTGACCATGGAAGGAACCTAATCCTCTCACCATGTCAGAATGGCTCTCGGTCTCATCATTTCCTCTTGGAAGGAACCTCGATCTAGAGAACACCAAGCTTCTCCCTGAAGTACTCAAAATTCACTCTAGCCAATGGCTTCATCAATACATCAGCTATCTATTCCTCTGTCGCAACATACTGGAGCTTCACTACTCCTCTCTACACCATATCCCTGATATAGTGATACTTGATCTCGATATGCTTCGACTTGTGATGGAACACAAGGTTCTTTGACAACTTCACACAACTCTAGTTGTCACAATATATACAAGTAGCACCATATGGAGATCAAATAAATAAAACTGTAGCTTCCTCAACCATACTTCCTCACAATTGGCTGAATGAGCTGCAACATACTCTACTTCAGCTGTACTCAGTGCCACACAGGATTGCTTCCTGCTAAACCAAGAGATCACACCTGATCCCATACTAAAGCAACATCCTAAAGTGCTCTTCCTATCAAAGGAACTCCCTGCCCAATCTTAATCAACATAACCCTCCAAGTTAATCTTCTGATTTTCCTCGTACTTGAGCCCATAATAAACTATACCCTTTAGATACCTCAGAATATGCTTTGCAGCAATCAAGTGAACGTGTCTCGGATTTGTCAGGAACTAGCTCAAGGTGTTCATAGCAAAGCAAATATATGGTCTTGTGTTCATCAGATGCATCAAGGACCCAATCATCTCATGATACATCGTAGCATCAACCGCTTCTGATGAAGCATCACTTAATAGCTTCAAGTTCGATGCCATAGGTGTGTTCATGGCATTACAGTCCATCATCCCAAATCTCTTTAGAATCTCTACTGCATACTTCCCTTGTCCAAGCACTACTACATTTTGACCAAAAATCCGACGGCTATCATGTCGGATTTTCGACACTGCTCTGTCGCATGAACGACACTTTGATTTTTTTTAAACCATCGGAAACTTTTCGTCGGTGATCCGACACCTAGGTAACCGTCGCTTAAGCGACACATAGGTAACCATCGCTTAA
Organism: Pseudotsuga menziesii; assembly: GCA_001517045.1. Taxonomy (NCBI): domain Eukaryota; kingdom Viridiplantae; phylum Streptophyta; class Pinopsida; order Pinales; family Pinaceae; genus Pseudotsuga; species Pseudotsuga menziesii. The sequence goes on from LPNX010865283.1 coordinate 16,746, forward strand.
ATTTCCAGTGTCGGTTAAGCGACGGAATTTCTTCGACAGTACTGATATTTTTTGATGAAAAAATCATCAGGCCATCGATTAAGCGACAGCAGATGCGTCGGATAAGCGACGGATGTCAACTGGGGCTGTCGTATAAGCGACGGGATATTCCATCTGGTATGCGACGGATATGGACTATAACTGTCGGAAAAGCGACATTGGGAAATGTCGATTAAGCGACGGAGAGAAACCATACCTGTCGGAAAAGCGACATTAGGAAATGTTGATTAACCGACGGATAGGGGAATGGAGCGTCGGTGAAGCGACACGTACAAGCGTCGCTTAAGCGACGGAAGGTAATTTAAAAAAAAAAAAAAAAATTTTAAATTGGGTATAAAAAAAATTATTTGCTCCGTTTTGCACTGTCTATTGAGAAGTAATAAATTCTACACAATATACTAGGGAATTGACAAGGGAGCAAGAATATGGAGTGTCCCACTAACCCAACCCTCCATCACATTTTTGTACATAGGATGACATTAATCCACATGGTAAGAGGCAACACATGCAAGACCTACTTTGATGACTTTTTTTAATGAGCATGGAGACATACTACATATGGTATCCCCATCTTTGGAAACATGACATATTAGCTCAAGCCACATTACAAGACGCAGAGTACATCCTTGAAAATTTATATTAAATCTTTTCCAAACATCAAATAAGTAGGCATATTTAAACTTATTTTTCTTGAGGATAAACCAGTTATGACTAGACTAATCAGTACAAATTCAACCACTGTATTCTTTTAAGTTTTATATGAAGCAGTCATCATCTGATGCATTTACTATCTGAGAATATCTAAAACATTTTTTTAACAAATATTCAGTTATAACTATTTGCCAAATATTAAATAAGCAGGCATATTTAAACTTATTTTTCTGAAGGATAAAGAATCCAGTATGACTAGTCACTAGACTGATCATGGAACAATGCCATGAGCAATTATTAAGATGTATTATGCTGCTTATCTAAAATATATGGGCAAGAGTGCTCTTATTTATTTCTCAAAGAATTGTCTAATTGCCAAATGGATAGGAGGTAGATCATTTTCCCTTGATTTTATCTTTATATAGTTACAAAGGCGAAATGTCCCAGTACCTTTTTATAAAGGTTGGCAAATCATTCAATGGTATACGTGGTTTATAAATCTTGATAAAATAAATTTCAAAGTCAATCAACAAATATATTTGTATAATTTAAACAGAGAACGAACAAATAAAAGTGAGGAAGAGGAACCTGATTAGTCTATATTGAACCTATTAGTTTTATTGATGGTGGGATGTTCAAGCAACTTCCAAACCAGAATCAAAAATTTTGATAAAGAACAAATGCAATATTCAGTCAACCTAAAATTTCCACAAGGCAAAAGTTCTGTCTATATGTGTTTCTCTACAAGTGCTTTCTGCACTGAAATGATTGACCTTGAAACAACATTTCACTCAATCAATCAAATGGAATGAAAATTAAGCTGTTATTAACTAGATACACATTTTCGTATTTAAGTGCTTCGTAGTAACCAAATTGTTACACAAGGCATATCTAAGACCCTTGCTACTTAATCAGCAGGCATATTAGTTGGTATGATGCTGATGATGTTGTCTCATCTTCCAAGGATATAATGCAGTTGCAGATCATCTCAAATATCTTACTTTCTGCTTTATTCGTACGACTTGCCAAGCATTGTCTTATTTCACATCAAAATTTTGTTAGTGAAAACTAGCAATGTTCTCCTTGATCAGCTTAACAAAAAGCAATGTTAGTGAAAATTCACTAACATTTCTTTTTGTTAAGCTGGAAATAAATTTTTATCGATCAATAAGGCACATTATTCGCATTTCCTAAAGATCTTTAAACAATTTTCAAGCAGCTTACCAAATGCTAGCCTTTTTCTGAAGGTAGCACGCATGTGTTCATATTTATCTGACATAAAACTTCGGGAACCATCCACTTGAGGCATACTTGAATACTGATGTGCAGATGCTAACACGGGTAGTGATGCACCCCTTACACAGTTGCTTTTCAACCCAGGTTGTGCTTTGAGCTGCACATCTGCCCATGGTCCATTTCTACGGCAACCACTTATCAAGTATGGCCTATTCTCTACAAACAAGCGTTTGATGGAGGCTGCTTCAGGTTGTTTTTGACCCCACCTTTCAGAGTGATTATATGGTTCTGTTGGAACATGAAATAAGTTCTTGAAGTATGAACAATGAATCAAACAAAACAACTTAGCACATAACACAGTTCACATGGTTGAGGTTTTCTTGGTGTATAAGATGTTGCTCATATACTATTTCTAAGATTCTAAAAATTATTACAATCAGAACTTTCTCCATTAAGAACCAATGTAGCAGATGATAGGCTGGATGAGTGAAATAAAAATGAACCATAAACGCTTGAAAAAATTAAAATAGAATAGAATTCTGAAAGTAGAATAGATGAGCCATAACTCTTACCACAACGAGCACAGCCAGACAAATTTGATGGGGGAATGTAACTAGAACAGTCTCGGAGCGTTAGGGGCTTGTGCTGATCTGTTAGAGTCCACTCATATGCCGGTTGTCTATGCTTTATGAAAAAGGAAAGTAAACGGATATTTTGTTCGCAGTCCTCATCTGCAGATACAGCATGTCCAGCCTTATCTTCCAGAACCTGCATATAAAGATAGAAATATAAACCACAGTATTTAATAGAAACTGCAATAAAAACAGTACTTGGCAAGCCTAAGGACCAACAGGATTGTAATAATGTGAGATTCATATATTCTTAAAATTCCCAAACCTCGTTATCTCATAGAAACTAATATAAAAGGGCTTAGTGTAAACCTCAATGCAAAGTCCTGCAGCACATGCACAAAGTGGGTGATAGGCTACACGGAAATTTTGATCAGAACACTGTATGCCCAATAAGAAAAAAGGATCAGTGCACTCAGCTAGCAAAATATCAAACTACAGATAAGCACCCACAGGATATGGAATGTGCCAACTAAAAGATAAACAGAAAACAAACTTGCATGTTTACGTAGTTACTTCCCAGTGACAATGAAAAGATATTTTATCAAACTACATAGAATATAGGATTAATCCTGCAAGAAGGGATTCAGAAACTGCAAATTTCAAGCCAATATATATAACATCGCATCTCAAAAACATTGATGGAACTGAATCATCTGCCCACCAAAACATCGAACCAAAAATATTCTGCCAAAATCAGCAGAGAAGTCTGGGCCTTGCTTTTAGTTGGATAATCATCACTTTTAAGGAGAATCATAAACTGCGCGGTGCTTTTATCTTGCCATATCATTCACTTGATTTTAAAATACAAGGATACATATAAATCCGAGAACTACAAGACCAACATGGTGACCATCTGAAAGGCCTGTATTTTGGCGTAATCTGGCTTACCTAATATTCATTGATAGATTACAATAACTCCTGTAGACCAAGTGGCAGGCCATGGAGATTAAACCTTGGATCATTTGCTCATGACAAGAGGCAGTCACAATTCCAATGAATGTTAAAATTAGCATATAGTAATGGTTATAATATATATGATAAAGTTGTAATGTACTTTAGGTTGGCAATTAAGTGATGTAAAATCCCCACATGGATAGCTGATATAACTTGTGTTTTCCACTGTAATATTTCATTGATTATTTGGTTAAGTTGTTTCATCAAACAGTTCACCACAATGCTCTAATACCACTGTGGTATCCCCTTTCTAAGTTGCTGATGTGTTTATTGTTTTATTTGGTTCAAGACTTTTGTCAAACAGGTCACATTGACCACAAGGTTTGGCATGCTACTGAATAATTTGCAGCTCTCTCATTGAATTTATCACCAAGAGTCATTCTACATTGCAAGTAATAGATATGGAACCCTTACATACTGTAACATCAGACTAATATAAGTATATAAAAGACAGATTTGCAAGTAATATCCCGACCTGTAGGTAAGGGTGCCCCCCCTTTTTGATGGTCAAATCACTGAGCTTGACACAGCTCCAGAAGTGTCGATATTAATGAACAATGGCAGCAACAACATCAAAGGATATGCCCTTAGAGAACCTGTATCAAACAAAGTGTCCATTCAGATGAC
>LPNX010865335.1:7067-27627 GCA_001517045.1 Pseudotsuga menziesii
AAATAGTGAGAACGCATGCAGTCTAGGGTTTGTGCATTCCCAAAAAAATCAGTCATCTCCAACGCAGTCGATATATCACAAGGCAGTTGATATATAGATCAACGCAGTCTTCAACTCATATCAATGGCACGCAGCAGTATTCTTGGTAGGCCTGGGAGATAGACGACATTGGGGCTCTTCGAGAGAGTGGCAGCAATTTCTCTGGCGGCTTCAATGCGCCTGAGTTCTATCAAACCCAGGCCCGCTTTGGCGGTGGCATCGGAGATGAGCTGGGCAGGTCGCAGCACAGCTGCGATTTACCTAAAGAGCTCGGTTTATTAAGACTGCAAGAGGTAGAAACGATGCAGCTCTACTCAATCTTAGCGCCTCGCGCAGAATAATGGAGAAATTACCAGCTTACACTGGTATTTCATATCGGTCATCATGCAGCAAGCAAATACCAACGTCTCTGAGATGGCTGAAAGCCCAAACCCACGTCTCTGATATTGACTTCAAGAAGATCTGAAAGGGCGTCTTCTACTGCGTTTGGCACGCTGACAAGCACGAAGTCCAGGCCCAGCTCATAGACAAACTCGTTTCCCTCATTCGAACTCTCGACCTTGCACTCACTCAGCACTATTTTGAGGTATTTCTCTTACCCATGGTACGAGAATGGAATGGAATCGATACCAATCGAGTCAGCCATGGCAAATAAGAGATGAGGCTGCAGCACTTCAATATGACTTGAACAGAGAGAATTAAAAGCCTATACCAACAGGTTAACTCTTTAATACTTCAGCAGCAAATATTATATCATCGTGCAGCAAGTATTATATACATTATCACCCCACCAGGCAGTCTCCAGCGTGTTCAGCTGATCAACGCAGGCCCACAGCTGATCAATACCAGCATTCTCCACGCTAGGTTTCATTTGATGAGGTTGCAGTCTACGCCCTTCAACTCGTCCTTCACTCTGCCGGGACGCAAATCGATAACTGGGAGGCTCAGAAAAAAGGAGAGCACGCAGCTGATCAATACTCTTTTTTCTGGCTCGTAGCTTCAAATTAGGGTTTCAGTTCAAGATCACGATGGAGGAGTTACCAAGAGGACAGTCTTCACGCAGAATCATATTCAAAACGCTGGGATTGAACAGAGAAACGGAGGAGACCAAAGCACAGTTATGAAAAATTAGGGTTAGGTAATTAAAAATTAGCAGAGAATAAACGCAGGCAGGAGGAGTATACATTGCATGCGACTCCACTGGCAGACTGATGGAGCAGTCTGGCAATGGACTGGCAAGCAGAATGCCAGAAATGGGCAGAAATGCAGCAGGAGTTATGGCAGACAGCCCTGCTCTGATACCACTTGTTGGTAATAACTCCTGATTCTAATTGATTATTCAAATGCAAATGCCTATATTTATACATTTCATGAGGCGGTTGATTACCAGCCTTTTCGACTTCCTAGCTATTCATATTCCTATTATTTATTTACAATAATCCTGACGGATTATTCTAACACGGGTCAAATCAAAACTGAAACCCATTTTACGAGTCTCACTGAATTGAAATTGAATTTCAGCAAAGACTTCTTCGTCGATTCTGGTTAAAGGTATTTGTGAGAGTTGGTTTTAACTACAATTTAAAAGATTATTTCTTTGGTTAAAATATTGATGAGATTATTTCTTTGGTTAAAATATTGATGAGATTATTTCTTTGGTTAAAATATTGATGTGCTAGTCATTATTATAAATTAAGTTTAAGAGTAACTTATGTTTGGTCAATAAGATATTTTAGAAAATTAAAAATAAAGTAATAAGAATAATAATTTTTGTATCTTATTGGTATTTTTTTTGTTACTTATTTTTATTATTTGTAATCAATGAATTTGTATGTGGGCTCTCCCATGAAGTTGAGGGACCTTTTAGATGCAATCTTATTTTCATCAAACATGTGAGATGTCATTTAAGACACACGATAGGAAACAAAATTGCTTGAGCATTATAACTATTTTCAAATAAAACATTTCCTTGAAACCTTATTTAATAGTTCCTTTATTTTCCTAAGGGTTTTGGCCTTCATGTTGTATGGGCTAGGAGGCTAACTAAGGCTTTGGGGTTAGGGGTTAAGGGCTTAGAGTTAAAGGGATAAATGGGTTTAGGTGTTTAGCGGTTCTGGGGTTAGAGGGATAAGGAGCTAAGAGGTTATGGGGTTTACTATCTAAGGAATTAGGGGACAGGGGTTAAGGGCTTAGGTATTAGGGGTTAATTAAGGGTTTATAATATTTAGGGTTAGAGCTTAAGGGGATAGGAGTTAGGGGTTAAGGAATAATACATGATTAACTAGAGTAAAGAGGATAATATTTAAGGAGTTGGGGGCTTTAGATGTTAATAAGGGATTTAGGGCTTGAGTGTTAAGGTATTAATGTTTCAAAGGTTATGGGTTAATTTTTAAGGGCTTATGGGTTAAGTGGTTAAGGGGTGAGGTGGTAAACTCGGGGTTAATGGTTAGTTGTTGAAGCATTAGAGGTAAACATGTAAAGGGTTTAGTGGTAAAGGGGCGTAGGGTTTAAGGGATTTAGGGCTCTAGGTTTAGGGGGTTAGGGTTTTATAGGTTAAACATTAAGGGCTTAAGTGTTTGTGGATAAATTAGGGCTTAAGTGTTATGTGTTTAGAGATAAAGGGGTTTAGAGGTTAGGGGATTTAGGGGTTAAGGCTTTGGGGGTTAAGGGATTAATGGCTTCTAGGAGATGAGGGATTAGGGGTTTATAGAGATTATGGGTTTTGGGATTTAGGGATTATGGGTTAGGGGGTTAACTGGGACTTAGGGATTAGGGGTTAAGAGTTTAGAGGTAAAGGCATAAAGTTGTTAACATGTTTAAAGATTTATGGGTTAGGGAGTTAAGTAGATAGGGGGCTAGGGGATTTAGGGGTTAAGGAACTTAGGGTTAAAGGGTGAGGGGGATATTGTTTAAGGGGTTAGGGGTTAAGGTCCAAGCAGTTAAAGTTTTAATTGTTTCTAGGAGTTAAGAGCTTAGGGATTTAGGGATTTGGGCTTAAGTATTATGGGTTAAACACCCATTTCATTAAATATAGAAATTTTCTAGTCTAAGCCCCTTCAAAAATAAGTCAAAAGCACTATTTCTAAAGTCCAAAACTAACCTTTATTGAGCTCAAAAGGTGCTAATATGGAGTTCAAAAAGTGCCAATATGGCAGGCTTGGAAATTGCATTTTTGGGTTTGAAATTGACACTTTTTGAATTGTATTTTGCACTTTTTGCACCCAATATTGACACTTTCGGAATGGATTCTGACAGTTTTCGAACCCAATATTGGCACATTTTGAATCGGGTTTTTCACTTTCCAAAACTGAGACTGGCATTTTTAGAATCAAATTATGCTAACTTTAGACACCTAATCTGTAAATTTTTAATCCGATTTAGCATCATATTGTTTAGAACTTTAAATGTTGGTAGCACATCACTAAAAAGGCCATTAAAAGAATAAGTCACAACTACATAACAATGTCGCACGTAGAGAATATTGAAGATAAAGAATCGTAGCACATATTCAACAAACTAATTTCATATTTTTCACAATAGATCTAACATTGTTAACACTATTAAGGTGTAGCAAAAAATGATACAAATGATCTAATAAGCATGTGTCATTCTCATCATCACAATTATAGTTCTTTACAATTACGTAGTTCCCTTCATCATTACACACATGTTTTTCTTAAGAATTGTCCACAATAACTATGTTACTAGAATCATAAGCATAGTTTAACATCTTCCATGCATTACTTAAAGGTTTGAAATATACATTGGATTTCCCTCTCCAACATGGCCCTTTCGTGGTTTGGTGTCGCAGTGATATTGTGTTAGTATGATTTCCCTCTCCAACAAAGCTTATATTCCTTGTTGAATAAATGTTAACTATTACAAAGGACCCACCTCATATATAAAGAAATTTGAGAGGTTAGGGTTAGGTGCAATCCCTTCGGTCAAAAGAGAATTGACGATTTAAAAGATACTTGTCACTTTTGGAGAAGTGGCCATTTTTCTAAGTCAAATCACTTTTAACTTCAAAAATATATTTTTGCCCCCTATGAAAAAATTAATATTATTTTTCTCAAAAAGTTACAATTCAAGAGAAAGAAATTGATTTGATAGAAGCCTTTGAAGATAAACTTTGGATTTCCATGTCATCATTTGATTTGGGATCTGTTCCCTCCTTGGCACTTGTGATGGCTAATCATCAGTTGGATGGTACAAAATATGGAGCTAAAAGGCCACAAAACTGCTATCAATGGCTTTCAAGGCGATTCAGGTCATGGCACTTGCATAGGGACATTCATCTATGCCTCAGAGGGAAAGTTGTTCTTACGAGTGTACCCCCAATCACTTATAAAAACTGGTCTCAAATTAGGTTCAAAATGGGCAAAATCCCTCTTGGCATGAAAGTTGTTCTGTCTAATCTACCTTTCACAAATTATCTAAAACTAAAATTTCCTAAGTTCATTATAAATAAATTACAAGTATAATTAACGCATTGCCTTTTGTTTGGTGAAAATCGAGCTAAATTTGAGTGAGATTTGGCCTCAAGAAGGTAAACAATAAAGGTTTTTCTAAGGGAGATGAAATCAAAATCTAAGGTCATTATTTAAAATTTATGGGTGAAACCTAAAGAAACTTTATAGTACTAATATTCACTTCTCCAGATCAAATGGGTCTCTTTCAAAGTGAAAAAAATCAACCTGGAAGGGGCTTAATTAACACACTTTGCTAGCTAGATTATGGACCCAAAAAAAGGGTTACTAGGATTTCTGGAAATTTCTTAGTTGAATCTTTGAGTCGAACCCTATATATTTTTTCTGGCCTCAAAAACTGAATGAGGGAGATATGGAAATTTTGGTTTAGGCATTTGTCAAACACTTAGTGGATAATTACTTGGTTGAGGGATTTTGTCAAACAATTAGTAGATAGCCACCTACAACTTTTCCTTCTCTAAGTTCCTTTCAACATTTCAAAAGCTACCAGAAATGAAATCAGACCCATACACATGGAAAGAAAAAAACCCCAAGGGAATCTACATTTTCATAAAAATACCCAAATCATGGGATTTGGTCTCGCAAAAAATGTTTTTGGAATCAAAATGGGGGTTCCAAGCCCATATGATATGGATACTTTCCTCCACGGCATCTCAGCTGGGTATTTTATAAATAAAATTGGAATTCCTAATTGTTTATTCAACAAGGGTTGGAGAGGCCATGTGCCCTTATTGGTGAGTCAATGTAAAAAAAAAGGAATCGTAAGTCAATTCAATCTTAGAGGAGACAAAAATAATGTTTCCACCAAAGTCTAAATGAAAGGAAACTAGAAATGCAGTTTGGAAATGAGGGCGGGTTTCTTACCAAACACATTGTTGTAATGCTAGTTCCTCATTCTGGAAACCCCAAGTGAGTGTATCAGCCGATTTATTTTCCAAATAAACTCATGTACAATATGCAAACAACGAGTAATTTAGTGAATTTTCAAGTTCTTCGAAAGTTACTAAACAAAATCTACTCAGTTCTTCGAAAGCCGCATCTCAGCGAGGGGTCACAAGTTTGTTTGCCATAGACACAAAGGAACAATAAAATGAAAAAAAAAAGACATTTATTTGGTGAGAAAAGAGAAACGATTACAGAAAAAGACCTGATCAAATACATCTCATTTAGCCATCTCGTCCCAAAAGTGGAGGCAAGAAAGAGCTACTAAAGCCATGAGAGATGCTGCTATTATATCATGTACAATTTGGTTCTATGGGAAGCTAATAGGAATAGTGAACCCGTGATTAAACCATGCCAAATCCATCAAATTCTTGGTTTTTGCAGATCAGGTCCTCTGTTTGCCATTCTAAGAGCATCCCACTTGAAATCCATCCATAACAGCTCTGAAAGGACTGCCCTGATAAGTAAAAACCCACTAAAATATCTTGCAGATCCACTACTAAAATTGTTGATTGTAGAGGGACCTTAATTATTGTTTCAAACCAATTTAGATAAGGGAGTTCATTGTAGAGGGACCTGAATGATTGTTTCAAACCAAACCCTCCTCTGCCTCTGCAAACCATTTGCCTTTGCAAACCCTGGTCGTTGCAAACCCTCCTTTGTGTAAACAAACTTGACCTTCGACGACCTCCTCTGCGTGACCTCCGATAAACCTCCTCTGCGTGACCTCCGGATGTGGAGGTATATTGTGTCGGCTCCGCTGTGAAATTATTGATTGGGTTCTTTGTTTCGCGGGGAAATATTGTGTCTGGACGGTTGTGGTTTTATATTTTGTTTTTTGTTTTGTGTTATTATATTTTATTATATTTTATATATTTTTGTTTTGTTATTTTTTTATATTTTATTTATTTTATATTTTATATATTTTTGTTTTGTTTTATTATTTTATATTTTATATTTTATATTTTACTAGCCATTGAGATGTGACTTGACCCTCGAGTCCCCAAGCAATCTAAAGTGTGACAATGTGTCAACAACTATGACTATAACAAAAAATAACAACTACTAGTTTACTACTAGGCCTGAAATGAGCTCAAAACTTTGTGCCTACTCCTATGTGAACCTCGCTACCAATGTCCAGTCCTTTTTTGTCAAAATGAAATTCAAAAGGTCGGTTTCATGAGTTCTCCTCTACAAGACTTCAGATCTTTCATGAATATCATTGAATCATGACAACTATAAACAACACTCTATGTGATGCAAATACAAATAATGGCATGTAGCTAGCTGGATCACACACTATGCAAAGGTCGATTTTTGCATTGCTATAGAGAGGTGCTTTTGCATTGCATGGATAGGATTACATTTTTATTATGTTTATTGATGATACATGATTATATCCAATGCCAAATGAGGTCCATAAGCAAGTTAATAAGTTTATGAGCTTCAGTAACACCACAACATTGAAATCAAAACTAAAGTATGTTTTTTATGATTAATGAAGGATCAATAATAGATAACATAATACTTGAATGTAAATTGGTTAGATTCACTTAGGAATTAGGTTTTCAAATTTTCAATAAGGGATGAAATAACAACACTTCCTAATTCTATTATTATTGACCAAAAAGAGTCAATAGGATTGAACACGTTGAGTACATCCACTCACACAAAAATCAAAATAATTACTCTAATATTTATGTAGAAACTCCCTTCAGATAAAAGGTAAAGAGACACAACACTAAAGGAAATTATTAATGTTTAAAAATGAAATTATATTTGGCATATCTTTTGTATTAATTTTCTACAAATGATCTTTCATGATCTTTAAATATCATATACTAATCAGGTGATAAGGAATGGAAAGTGTTGTATAATAGAGTATATTTGGAGTCATTGAATCACTCATGTATAACACATGATTGTGATAACTAAATTATTGAAGTACAAAACCACATTAAGGAAACACCTAAAACCATGCTAAATTTATAATTGCATTACATCAGGTTGACCTTAAAGTACTTATGCCTTGTGTTGAAATTCCCTAACCCTACACTGTTAAGAAAAACTTGCGATAGGATTGAAGGATTTACAAACATGATAAAATTAGAATTATGAAGTAGACATTAAAGCTCATCACCCCTCAATTACAATTTTCTTGACTTCTAGCATAGACCAAATCTCTAAGAACTTGGATTTATTTTAGGGAATTTGTGAAAATGTCGATAAATTGTTCATATTTAAGATTTGAGTGACTTCTATTAGTTTAAATGCATAGAGCATATTGTGATTTCCCTATGAAATGATAGGTTGGTCATATGAAGTGTTAACTCTAAGATAATCAATTCCATACTAGAAAGTACCAAGGGAAAGGATGATATATCCTAATTAGTTTGTGTGATGATGATGATGATGGTGATGTTGATGCTAAAGATGATATCCATATTCTTCATTAGCATCATGATCATCATCACCATCATCATCATTGTCATCATCATCGTCATCTTAATCACCATCGTCGTCGTCATCACCATGTTCATCATCATCATCATCATCATCTACATCGTCATCATCTTCATCATCATCATCATCATCCTAATCATATTCAGCATCATCATATTGATGGACATCATCATCGTCACCATCATCATGATCATCATCGTCATCATCATAATTTTCATAATTTTCATCAACATCATCATCATCATCATCATCATCATCATCATTGGCATCGACATCACCATCATCATCTTCATCATTGTCATCTTCATCATCATCACCATCATCATCATCATCTTCATCATTGTCATCTTCATCATCATCATCATCGTCGTCGTAATCTTCATCATCATCATCTTCACCATCATCATCATCATCATCATCGTGTCCATCATCACCATCATCATCATCATCATCATCATCAGCATCATCACCACCACCACCATCATCATCATCATCATCATCGGCATCGACATCGCCATCATCATCATCATATAAGATGACGACGATGATGAGGATGATGATACAAAATACCTGATCAAATACATCTCGCTTATCCATCTCATCCCAAAAGCGGAGGCAAGAAAGAGCTACTAAAGCTGTGAGAGATGCTGCTATTATATCATGTACAATTTGGTTATATGGGAAGCTAATAGGAATAGTGAACCCGCGTTTATAAAACTCTCGATTTTTGGAGAGTAGGTCCCATGTCTGCCATTCTAAGAGCATCCCACTTGAAAGCCATCCATAACATCTCTGAAAGGACTGCCCTGATAAGTTAAAAACCACTAAAATATCTTGCAGATCCACTACTAAAATGGCTGATTGTAGAGGGACCTGAATGATTGTTTCAAACCAATTCAGATGAGGGAGTTCATTTTAGAGGGACCTGAATGATTGTTTCAAACCAAAGCCTCCTCTGACTCTGCAAACCGTCTGCCTTTGCAAACCCTGACCGCTGCAAACCCTCCTCTGTGTAAACACAATTGACCTCCGGCAGCACCTCCGACGACCTGCTGTGCATGACCTTCGATAAACCTCCTCCACATGACCTCCAGATGTGGAGGTATATTGTGTCAGCTCCGCTGTGAAATTATTGATCGGGTTCTTTGTTTCGTGGGGAAATATTGTGTCCAGACAGTTGTGGTTTTATATTTTGTTTTTTTTGTTTTTTGTTTTTTGTTATTGTATTTTATTATATTTTATATATTTTGGTTTATTTATTTATTTTACATTTTATATTTTATATATTTTTGTTTTGTTTTATTATTTTATTATTTATTATTTATATATTTTTAATTTTTTATATATATTTTACTAGCGATTGAGATGTGACTCGACCCTCGAGTCCCTAAGCAATCTAAAGTGTAACAATGTGTCAACAACTACGACTATAACAAAAATGAACAACTACTAGTTTACTACTAGGCCTGAAATGAGCTCAAAACTTTGTGCCTACTACCTATGTGAACCTCGCTACCAATGTCCACTCCTTTTTCGTCAAAATGAAATTCAAAAGGCCGGTTTGATGAGTCCTCCTCTACAAGACTTCAATTTTTTCATGAATATCATTGACTCACGAAAATTATAAACAACACTCAATGTCATGCAAATACAAATAATGGCATGTAGCTAGCTGGATCACAAACTGTGCAAAGGTCGATTTTTTCATTGCTATAGAGAGGTGTTTTTGCATTGCATGGATAGGATTATGTTTTTATTATGTTTATTGATGATACATGCTTATATCCAATGCCAAATGAGGTCCATAAGCAAGTTAAGAAGTTTATGAGCTTCAGTAACACCACAACATTGAAATCAAAACTAAAGTATGTTTTTTATGATTAATGAAGGATCAATAATAGATAATATAATACTTGAATGTAAATTTGTTATATTCATTTAGGAATTAGGTTTTCAAATTTTCAATAAGGGATGAAATAACAACACTTCCTAATTCTATTATTGTTGACCAAAAAAGAGTCAATAGGATTGAACACGTTGAGTACATCCACTCACACACAAATCAAAATAATTACTTTAATATTTATGTAGAAACCCCCTTCAGATAAAAGGTAAAGATACACAACACTAAAGGAAATTATTAATGTTTAAAAATGAAATTACATTTGGCATATCTTTTGTATCAATTTTCTACAAATGATCTTTCATGATCTTTAAATATCATATACTAATCAGGTGATAAGGAATGGAAAGTGTTGTATAATAGAGTATATTTGGAGTCATTGAATCACTCATGTATAACACATGATTGTGATAACTAAATTATTGAAGTACAAAACCACATTAATCAAACACCTAAAACCATGCTAAATTTATAATTGCATTACATTAGGTTGACCTTAAAGTACTTATGCCTAATGTTGAAAGTCCCTAACCCTACATTGTTAAGAACAACTTGTGATAGGATTGAAGGATTTAAAAACATGATAAAATTAGAATTACGAAGTAGACATTAAATCTCATCACCCCTCAATTACAGTTTTCTTGACTTCTAGCATAGACCAAATCTCTAAGAACTTGGATTTATTTTAGGGAATTTGTGAAAATGTCGATAATTGTTCATATTTAAGATTTGAGTGACTTCAATTAGTTTAAATGCATAGAGCATATTGTGATTTCCCTATGAAGTGCTAGGTTGGTCATATGAAGTGTTAACTTTAAGATAATCAATTCCATACTAGAAAGTACCAAGGGAAAGGATGATATATCCTAACTAGTTTGTGTGATGATGATGATGGTGGTGATGTTGATGCTGACTATGATAGCCATATTCTTCAATAGCATCATCATTATCATCATCATCACCACCATCATGATCATTGTCATCATCATCATCATCGTCATCACCATCGTCATCGTCATCACCATGTTCATCATCATCATCATCATCTGCATCGTCATCATCTTCATCATCATCATCATCATCCTGATCATCTTCATCATCATCGTATTGATCAACATCATCATCCTTGCCATCATCATGATCATCATCGTCATCATCATGATTTTCATCATGATCATCAACATCATCATCATCATCATCATCCTCATGATCATCATCGTCTTCATCATCATCATCATCACCATCATCATCATCATCATAATCATTGGCATCGAAATCACCATCATCATCATCATATTCATCATCATCATCTTCATCATCATCACCATCATCATCATCATCTTCATCATTGTCATCTTCGTCATCATCATCATCGTCGTTGTCATCTTCATCATCATCATCTTCACCATCATCATCACCATCATCATCATCATCATTGTGTCCATCATCATCACCACCATCATCATCACCATCATCCTCCTCATCATCATTAGCATCATCACCACCACCACCACCACCATCATCATCATCGACATCACCATCATCATCATCATCATCTAAGATGACGACGACGATGATGATGAGGACAATGAGGATGATGATGACGATGATGCTAATGATGATGTTGATGATGATACTGATGATAATAATGATAATGATGATGATGATGATGACGACGAAGACGATGCCGATGATGACGACGAGGATGAGGATGATATCGAAGAGGATGATGATGATGGCAACAAGGACGACGACGATGATGATGCTAATGATGATTTCGATGATGATGATGAGGATGATGACGATGATTATGATGATGCTAATGATGATTTTGATGATGATATTGATGATAATGATGATGATGATGATGAAGATGACGATAATGGTGATGATGACTATGATGATGACAATAACAGTGATGATGAGGATTAGGAAGAGGATGATGATGATGGCGATGGCGATGATGATGATGACGATGATGGGATGATGATGACGATGATGCTAATGATGATGTTGATGATGATATTGATGATAATAATGATATGATGATGATGATGACTATGATGATGATCAAAATAGTGATGATGAGGATGAGGATGATGGTGATGATACAAATAGAAAGTAAAGGAAAAGTGGTGTAAACGGAAACACACTATTGTGTAACAAAGAAAAAGTTAAGCACCTAAATTTCCTTTTTCATGGTCATAAGAATATTAAGTTTATTATAGTGTGATCTAACACATTAGAGCATACTGCATTGCATCATCAAGGAATCAACCTCACTGCATGCATAGGCACATAGTTGGGCGACAAGGTTTGTTGATTTACAATTATTTTCAAGGTTTATTTTTCTTGAAGATTAAGTACTTTTGGATATGAGAATTATCTATGGGACTGGTATGTGTGAAAAAATTGAGAGTTACATCCGACACATAGCCGTCGAATATCCTACGCATAGCCGTTGAATATCCTACACATAGTTGGTGAATATCCTACGCATAGCCGTTGAATATCCTACACATAGCAGTGGAATATCCTATGCATAGCTGTTGAATATCCTACGACCTAGTGTCGAAAATCCGACGACATAGCCGTTGCAAAACCTACGCCCTAGTGTCGAAAATTCGACGACACTAAAATAATTTAAAAGGCTCAGTACTTTTCATCATTACTATCTGACACATCCGTACGATATGTCGGATGTCATCAGATTCTGTCGTCGGATTTCAGGTTCAAATACTGTTGTGATTCAATGATGCAAGATCACTTGTCATGTTGTTCAATGTTCAAGGGAGTCATTACCACAACCTACCTTTCCAGTTACCTTACCTTCTTTTTGAGTCGGTTGTATCTGAGTCAGTCTTGTGGCTGTTCCATTATCACTATCACTTCAAAATCACTTTTGTTACAAGTTTTGTGTCGATGTCAGGGGAAAAACAAGTTCCTCCTTCGACGAGTCTATTCCCATCGACATCAGGACATCATCTAGGAATTAGTCTTAGAAACAAGTCAAGTACATTGAATCCTGTTTTCCTCAATGGAAGGTTTCATCACTTTCTATAGCAGGATTTCATCATTGGCCTTTGATTGAAATATTCCATCGATTGTTCGACTGCAACTCATTCATTCATAGTCAGAGGAATATACTGAATTACCTTGGGAATCATTGACATTAAGGGTGATTTCCCTCAAACTTGTTAACGATATACATTAACGACCGCTAATCAAGTGGTTTTTACCATGTTTGACATCAGGACATCTATTCACATGGATAGAATCATACTATTTGGGATTGTGATGAAGAGCCTGAGTGGTTAGGTATTCACTTGAATATGTGCCTATTCTCAAGTTGTGACGTAGTATTTTTTGAGTAATTGCATGGATCCACATTGTATGTATGGTGGCTATGCTCAATTTTGAGTCTGGATGACATAGATGTACAATGTGTATTCTATAGCTATGTCCCGATTTGAGTCTTGTTGATCATGGATCTATAGTGTATTATTGGTAGCCATGACTTGGTTATTATACATGGATCTGCAATGTATTGGTCAGCAACCATGATTTGAGTCAGATAGTTTGTAACTGGTACTATGTCAAGTCTTCACTTGCCACTCTTTTGCCTCTGATTCCATATAGTGTTTAGAAAAGTATTTTACCTATCACATCCATTTGGTTTCATACTTTGGGGGCATTTTGTTACACCTATAAACTGCCACTTTTCCCAATCCCTTGAAGTTCCTTGGCTAAAGTATCTTTGCAATAGATTTTTGCTCAACTCTAGGAGGCTTGACGCACTCTGTATTATGACATAGAGTGTTATCCTTGCCCAATGCCTCTTTCACAATGAAAAGAAGGACCACTAACACTTGTTTCCTATGAACAAGGTGCGTTGACCCTCTCTAATGCCTTTTGCTAGTGGGAAAGGAGCGCTTCCCTATTAAAATGGAAAAGCAGAAGAGATTTTGAGAACCTTCTAGATGAAATTCCTCGTGGAGGCTTATCCCAACTATCTGGAGTAAGTGGCATTCGTACCACTAGCCTCTAGGGATGGTCCCTCACCTTCCTCCAAAATAATCTCAACCCCTTTGGCCCCTCTTTGGCCTACATATACAAGCTTCATGGATCATGATATGAGAGGATCAAGAGAGCACCTTTATGCTGCTGGAATCATTATTGGTATAGGATGCAAAGAGTATGGTCTTGTGAGTGAGATTTGTGGAGTTTGTAGAGCTTGAGAACCTTCTAGATGAAATTCCTCGTGGAGGCTTATCCCAACTATCTGGAGTAAGTGGCATTCATACCAATAGCCTCTAGGGATGGTCCCTCACCTTCCTCCAAAATAATCTCAACCCCTTTGGCCCCTCTTTGGCCTACATATACAAGCTTCATGGATCATGATATGAGAGGATCAAGAGAGCACCTTTATGCTGCTGGAATCATTATTGGTATAGGATGCAAAGAGTATGGTCTTGTGAGTGAGATTTGTGGAGTTTGTAGAGCTTGTGATTGTGAGTCAAAAGGAACTATGAGGACAAGGCTTCAACATCAAGTCTTTGGTTGTAGTCTTCTTCTATATTTATGTTAATACAAATATTATATCATTTCTCATGAATAATTTGTGTTGATGTCATTTACTCAATGATTTTCTCATTGATCATTAGCATAGATCGCTGAATTATCTTGTTTCTTTCACTTTTGTATCTTGTTCTTTACATTATTTTGTAGGTACAACTGATTGTAAGAGAATTCATAAGGAAAGGATCACCTTCGTTGTGAGGTAAGAAAGATTTAAATTCAACTAGTTTGACAATCTGGGGAGATGATGCATTGTTGTGAGTCTTTTGTTCTAGATCTACCCCATGTAGACTAGGGAAATCATCTTTGTTCGCATTGATCAAGAATTTTCGGTAACAATTATATTATTGTAATTTAGGGTAAGGTCGACCTAGTCTCCTCCTTGGGGTTATTTCCTTAACACTAGTAGGAATGGTATAAATACACTAGATCCCTCATTTGTATAATCATCACATTCAAGTGTGATCATTTTTTCCCCTTAAGGGAACCTACACGAATTCACTATACTTGTGTTGTACACTCTCAAAGTATTTTGTAGTGTTGTTAATTTCAACTTGTTTTTTGGATTAGGGTTTATTATATAATTCATTGCTTATCCTCCACCTTGTGGTTTCTAACACTTGAAAACATTTGGTCTTTTTTTTTCAATTATAGCCCCTTCGATTAGGTGATTGGAGATTATGGGCTTAGTTTTATAAGGAAGACTTCTTAACCATTAAAAAATGAGCATATTAGGATTCTAAATATTGAATAGAAGTTAAAAATAAACTTCTTACCCCTTTCAATGATGAGCCTACTAGGATCACACTAGGATTGGAAATATTGATTTATTTTATTTTATTTTAAATTTAGGCCAAGGTATTTGAATTTGAGTTTCAACATAAAAATGTCTAATGCCTTGCTACATGTTCTAAGAAATATAAGGGTTAAAAATAAATTTGATTAAGGTTTTCATTTGTGCAAGTGGATGAGGGGACTACCATATGGTTTATTCATTAAGAACCAATGAAATCTTTGTCTTGGAGTTTTTTTATCTTAAAGGTGCTTGATGGCCTCATATGCCTTCAAAATGATTTGAGAGACAAAGTTCCTTTCACTTAAACCATGCTTGGTGTAATGATGAGTGGGACACTTTGCTAGATGAAATTTCTGAGGAGCACCTTCTATGCTTCTTTTCTATCATTAACTTGATATTAAGCATGTGTTCTTATGATCTTCATATCCCCCAATCCCTGGGAGTGCAATAAATATTCTAGTTTACTTTGTCAAAGCCCATACCACCCCTCCATATATTCTTAAAGGAATATATAGAGGGATTTCTCCAAATATTGATATGCATTGGTTGAGGGGATACAAAAAGTGGAATAATAAACATGACTTGCAACTAAAATATTTTTGTAGATTTGGAACCCGGTCACCAAGGCCATTGATTTGAACACCCTTTTCCAGTTCTCTTTTCAACTCTTTGGATGGCCATATGCGCAATGAGTATGGCATGAAATAAGATGGGGTTGTTGACTTGTATAACCAATAATGGTTAAGGACATGATTGAAGAGGTTGACGATGCAACTGCCTATGTTAAAAAATCTCATGAAAAGTATAATGACAAGATGATTCCTATCAAGAGGTTGATAATGGGATCATGTGAGTTCCCATGAGGCATCAATTGATAAGGTAACATCAAGAATGTGGATGGAAACCATACATGCATGAAATTTGTCATGATAGTATAGTATGAAACTTGAAAGGAATTGGGTAAGAATTCCTTCAGCCATACTTGACATCTTTATTGATATGCTTATGATTGCATTTGAATGCATGCATGCGATTGATAACCAATGGGATATGATAAAGGAAATAAGTTTTTCTTATATGTCAATATTGTTATAATGTTATTAATGCATTCATTATTTTGTATGTCATGATTGAGTTGGTTAAGAGTAGTAACCATACTGGATGAGTATTTATACTCATGTTATGAATTTGCATTCCATGTAAAATCGAACTCTATGTGACACAACCATGTGTGAGACTTGGGGATAATTTTAAGAACACCCGACTAAAATTTATATGTATAATAAATGGGTGAATATCATTAATATATGGGAAAAATTGAAGGCTACTTTATCAATAATACAATATGTATATATAAGTTTTTGGCTAAAATTTCATTCTATTATAGAATCTGTAAAACCTTGGCGAACCTTTCACTAAACTATAAGACACTGCAAAATCTTAGAGAATATTTCATTGAATTATAACATATTGTAAAAATTGGGCAAATCTTTCATCAAATTATAAATCTTGTAATGTCTTAGTGAATCTTTTGCTAGGAAGACTCAACTTTTGATTCTCTAGATTATTTAGTTAGTGCAATAGAAGAGCATATACTAGAGCTCAAATCTCTCAACTCTTAGACCCTCAAATGAAAACATTCATGAATGAGGAGAGGGGGGATTTATTTATACACTTATGCACAAGAAGTATTGGGTCACTCACAACTGGAGGTGTCTGTGAAACAAAACTACACTAACTAGATACAGGGAAAGTGTAGACTCAACTTTTTATCTCATCCATTAATGGTCCAATGGACATGTGGGAACTCAAATATTGACATACCAACAAACTGATAAAATTGAACACTTTACACTGTGGAGTGATTATGGCACCCATGAACCATTATTACAACGTGGAGTATTATCAAGACCCACAACCTTAACATAGCGTGTGAATTCCCAATTAGCATATTTTCCAAATATCTCATTTTAAGCTACCCTTTAAGAAAAAAAACCTGCTTATCTGTTAAAGATATGAATGCCACTTTTCCATTTCTTTTCTTGATAATAAAAAATATGAATTATGTCATTTGATTTAGGGTTTTTAGAGTTAGTTAGAAACTTGCAATGGTTATTAGAAATAAGAACATACACTAACAAGAATAGAAAGGACATTAATGCATCATCACTCATATAATTAGAACTACTCTTTTAAATACTACTTTTTCTTAGATAAGCTGAGGTGTTTGTATCCATGTTATATAACTTTTTATTTTAAATACTACTCATTATATATTAGAAATTTTGGAAGCATGCAAAATTTGGTAAAATTGTATTATCACCCTCATTGAATGCAAAAGATTAGATATCAAATAACATAATGTCTACATCTCATGTCAAACATGCCCTGCACATATTATATACAATCATGATGGAAATGATGTATCATGTTCCAACTAAATCATATATTTATCATATATAACTAGATTCATTTCTGGATGATGATAGCAATTACACATCAAAACAAATCACCAAAAAACATTTTACTTTTGAATGGCGCTTACAAAAAAAAAAAAATCATAAAATAATTAATGAAACCAACAAATTAGTTCACAAATAAAATAGATGAACTTTGCAACACGAATAAAAAAGTCTTCCAGTCACAAACTTCTCTATGCAAATAAAAGAGTCTACCAGTATGCTTTGGACAACTCTACAAGGAGAAAACCAAAATAATGACCATTCCACCATAGCCCTACCATTATAATCAGTGTGCATTCATTTATATTACAAACATCCCATGTTGGGATTATTATTAATCCTCCCTTAAGTCTAATGGTGTTAGAAGATTTGAATCTTGAATATTTAGATGTAAAAACAACCTTTCTCCATGTGGATTTTGAGGAAGAGATTTATATGCACTATCCACAAGGGTATGAGGTTAAAGGGAAGGAGAATTTGGTTTGCAGGTTGAAAAAGAGTTTGTATGAACTGAAGCAAGCTCTAAGGCATGGTATTTGAAATTTGATAGGTTTATGACAGACCAGGGTTATAGTAGATGCCATTCTAACCACTGTGTTTATTTCAAAAGGATAGATAATGGAATATATATGATCTTGTTATTCTATGTGGATGGCATGCTTGTTATAGGGTCTAACATGCAGGATATGAATGTGCTGAAAAGGAAACTAGTTAATTCATTTGCGATGAAGGATTTGGGTGCTGCAAAGCAAATCTTTGGTATGTGAATAACAAGAGACAATAAAAATCACAAATTGACATTGTATTAGAGTGAGTGCATAAAAATAGTGTTGGAGAGGTTTAGAATGTAGAATGAAAAACCAATTAGTACACCTTTGGCCAACTTATTTAAAACTAAGGAGACGTGTCCTAAGACACTGAAGGAGATAGAATACATGTCAGAGTTCCCTATTCATTAGTAGTTGACATCTTGATGCATGCCATGGTGTGCACAAGACTAGATATTGCACATTTCATGGGAGTTGTGAGAAAGTATATGAATAATCCAAGTAAAGAGAATTGGAGGGAAGTACAATGGATTTTGAGGAATTTGAGAGGTACTATTTCTCATGAACTATGTTTCGGAGGTTCAGGCACTGCTCTACATGGATATGTTAATGTAGATATGGTAGGTGATAAATATAGCAGGAGGAGAAACACATGGTATGTCTTTATTGTAGGTGAAACAACAGTAAGTTTGGTTTTGAAACTGGAAAAGGTTGTTGCACTTTCAACAATAGAAGTAGAGTATGTTGTTGCTACATAGGCTAGTAAAGAGATGATTTGGTTACATAGGTTCATGGAGGAATTGGGTAAGAAGTAGGAGAATAATAGGTTGTACAGTGACAACTAGAATTCCATTCATCTTGGAAAGAAATCAGCCTTAACTAAACATATATAGGTCAAGTACCATTTCATACGACCTGTTATGGAAGATGAACTGTTGAAGTTGGAAAAAATACATACTAGCCATCATCCTATATACATGGTAAAAAAGGTAGTAACTAGAAAGAGCTGTTCTTGTTTGGTTTTAGTTGGCCTTCAAGCATGAAGGTGAAGACGGGAAATTTGCTAGGTATCATGTTCAAGTAAGTGCACAAGCGATAGATTTGTTGTGATCAGTCTCCAAGTGGAATATTGTTGGTTCTGGAGTTTGATCTTCCTAATTCAGAGGTTGTGTTTCAGTTGTGTTTGAATCCTGGTACTATGACGCTAGGTTGTGGGGGGATTCTTCCCCCCCACCCCACTAAAGTCACCACAGAGGGTCCAGGGGGGGTGTGGAGATTGATTTGGGAGCCCTCCCTTGGTGGGGGTTCATGGGAAGCACCCCCCATAGCAAAAATTTTGGAAAAGGGTCTTGTACAATGTTGTAATTTCATAGTCATGACTTGGTCAATAATGAGTGATTTATAGGCCATGATTTTGGGTATCCTCTGGTATTTTCCCATGGAATTCCCTTTATAAAAGGAAGGCATTGTAATATGACTGTGTAATGTATTGTATTGTAGCATTTTGAAAAATGATTTATGTGATTGTGTGCGAGAAATTGTGAGAGTGAAGAGGAAATGCAACAGGTGTGCTGCAGGTTGTATCCCTTTATTTTGCTGGATGGTATATAATAAAGGATTGACAATTTCTATGTGGACGTAGCCCATATTGGGTGAACCATGTTATATTGGAGTGTCTCTTGTAAATGTGTATGTTTTAATTTTTGCATCTTGTTTATTGTCATTAATTTGTGATCTTATTTTTCTAACAGTTGGAGGTTAGTGGTTTAAAAAGAGAGATTAAGGGTTAGGGGTTTAGAGAGAGAGAGATATTGGAGGTTAGTGGTTTAGAGAAAGAGAAATAGAGATACATTGAGGGTTATAGGTTTATAGAGAGAGCGAGATTGGGAGTTAGGGGTTTAGAGAGAGATTGGAGGTTAGGGGTTTATAGAGAGATATTGGGGTTTAGGTGTTTAGAGAGAGGGAGAGGGAGATAGAAAGAGATATATTGGTGGTTATGGGTTTAGAGAGAGAGAGAGATAATGGATTATGGGTTTAGAGAGATTGAGAGATTGGATATGGAGGGAGGGAGAGAGAGAGAGAGAGAGATTGGTGGTTAGGGGTTTAGAGAGAGAGAGATTAGGACTTAGGGATTTTGAGAGAGATAGGTTGGGGGTTTGGGGTTTAAATAGAGAGAGAGATGTTGGGGGTTAGGGGTTTATAGAGAGATATATATATTGGGTGTTAGGGGTCTAAATACAGAGAGACATTGGGGGTTATGGGATGAGAGTACGAGAGATTGGGGGTTAAGGGTTTAAATAGATAGATAGAGAGAGATTGGGGCTTAGGGGTTCATATAT
>LPNX010865335.1:28804-69574 GCA_001517045.1 Pseudotsuga menziesii
TAACTTTTGACTAGCTCACCTCTTTTGGAAACAGAAAAAAACCCTCACAAGAATACAAGAATACCTACACACACACACAAACAAGTTGATTTATTATGTTAAGACCATGATAGGCTGGTCCAATTCTTGAGCATGCTATTTTAGGGATTCACTAACTTAATTTGAAAAATATATAAGATTAACTTTTGAAATTTTGGAAAAATAGCTATGCACAAGATCCGCTTGTTAACTACTACTCTACAATTTTTTTTTCACAAAATTCGACTATTTACATACCAAACCAGTGGACCAAGGTGAACATATGCATTATGTTTTAGAGAAAAATAGCATACCAATATTAGTTAGAGTAGTTATACCTATTTTCCATAAATAAGAGATATCCAATTTTCTACTTTTCATCTTTTTACACTTATTTCTGTTTTTTGAGCATACCATTGCAACTAACCCATTATAAGTGGGTATCATTACCTTGCACCAACTTGTTACAATACCAATCTTTCTAACATTTTAACTCATCAAAACTTTGGTGATTTATAAATGAGTTTAAAGCATGAAAAATACAATTCTAAAGCAAATTACTTATTTTTTTTCAACTAGGGAATCGACATCCAGGGACGGGCTGCACGGGTAAATTTGGGGGGGATTTGAACACGAGACCTTCCAATTACAACCAATTTCAACAAATCCACTTTACCACTTGCTCTGCCCCTCACGTGCAAGCAAATTACTTCCTTACCTTTATTAATATGATTATAATAATTTGAGTGGATGTTAATAATCATCATCATCATAATGCATATACATTAGTTAAAATTAATTATTACCCTTAATACTAATATCAATATTAATATATAATGACCCAAATTAATATTGTAAAATCGTTGGGAGTCGGGGACTTAAAAACTTACACCTCTTTGAGAAGGCGCTAGACACAAAATCTATATGGATACTTCTCACTTCCCACAGCCTTTGGACGGAAGTGGTTCAGAACAAATACATTGCTCCAGACTCAATCATGGACTATATTAGAAGTATAAACCGAGGGAACCATGTGATATCGATTATTTGGAAAGACGTTATATCTTCTATTCCCCTTATTGAGGAAGTACTTTCTTGGAAAATAGAAAATGGAGCTCAAGTTTGAATTGGAACTGATCCTTGGGCAGGATGCTAAAATCGTTATATCCTTCCACCACAACATTTACAAACCCTGCATATTCGAGGCATCTTCCATTTAAACCAAGTTGCAGCTCTAGATGGATAGGAAAATGTTTGGAGTGGTTTTATTAATTCCCTCAAAACTACAAATGTTTGGCTCAAAAAATCAGAGGATGAACTCATCTGGGTATTGACTACACATGGTCAGTATACACTAAAATTGGGTTATCAACACTTGGAAGTTGTTTCCCATCAAGGTGAAACAAAGTGTTGCTGGAAAAGCATTTGGAAGGCCAATGTCATAACCCCAAAATTTCACAAAACTTTAAAATTTTTAAAGTAATATAAAATGTCTAAAGTCGCAGTTTAATAACTACTAGTGGTTAGCAGTATCAAAAACAAATTTCTCTGTTGCTAACATTAAAAGAAAACAACATCAGCAAAATGATTTAAATTCACTGTTTCATATAAGCATGTTGAGATTCATCAAGGCCTAGTGTTTGAACCTTGTGCTCTGATACGACATGTCATAACCCCAAAATTTCACAAAAAAATAAAATTTTTAAAGTAATATAAAATGTCTGAAGTCGCAGTTTAATAATTGCTAGCGGTTAGTGGAAAATGAAACAGTTAACAATATATAGTGATTAACTTTAAACCCATAAAAACTAATACCATTTTAATTTTGGTAAGTAATATAAAATGACTTGCATTAAGTTGCCTCTAGCTATACTGATGATTTACTTTTGTCAGGTAGGTGAGAAAGCCATATTCTAAATCAGGGCTTACTTAGCAACTGCTAACTCAACTGGATTTTCTGGTTCTTACAGGTTCAATAGGTATACTTTTGAACAAGTAGGAGTTTATTTTTGCGTTAAGTCAAGAAGTACTTCTTTAGCATAATAAAATGCTAGAGCGTAAATTGACTAATAGAAAGCAAGGCTATGATGAGGTAAAGTAACTTCCTTTGCTACTTTTGGATCTAAGATAGTATTTAAGTTAGTCATAAAGACCAATATTCTTAACATACTTAGTGCCTTTAACCAGAATGAGTTCTACTTAAGTTTCTTTCTATTGTTTTATACCTAATCACTTACAGAATCTATTGATGAGCATAGGGCTCATAATTTAATATGGAAATACTTTTAATGTAGCATAAGTTTACTGCTATTGTTATGTTTAATACTCAATGTACTGCTTTATATGCATGAATATAATCCTATGATCCTCAAGGAATAAGTTTACCATAGATTACATAGCTCTACTTTTAACTCTTCTTTAGTAGTGAAGAATATCAACTTGTTTATTTGTATACAGTTATAATTATCTCCTTGCACTACTAGACATCAAGTTATAATTTTTGATTTCTAGCTAATCACTATGCCACATGTGTTTTTGTAATATTACATTACCATATTGTTAATAGTGTTACTAAGTAGTTTTACTTATATCCGTAGGTAGTCTTACTACCTTGTAATTACCATGGTGTGGTCTAATAAATGATTTGATTTATTATGAGTTTGGTTCTTCATAGAAAACAACAATAACACTAACCCCAAGAAGGGTTTAAACTATAACATTTTCGACTTTATGCAATCGTAAGAATTATACTAGGGTGGAAATACTACCTAGAAATTACTTCCACAAAGTTAACTATAGATAAATGAATTTATCAGTTTTGTTCTTACATAAAACTAGTCCTAAAACATTGCTTAAATCATCGAATACAAGGTTTGTAATAAGAGCAATTAGAAATGCAAAAGACTAAAGATCGAAGGCATAAATTCCAATATTGATCACGATATATATAAGCTTTTACAAATGATTGATTGTAATGTTATTAAAATGCAATTGATAAGAACTAATTTAAAACAAAACAATATCATTAGTTGCATGGTATATATGATTGGAAATTATATGATTTTCAATCAACAGTGCATGGTTGACTATAGGGATTGACCCACTTTTGATTAAAATTTTCGATGGGCACATGGAGGAGTCTCCACCATGCAATGGTTAATTTAAAACTCAAAAATGAAACACTACGCTCTTCATTTTCCATCGAGGGTTTGTTCTGCACTGAGGGAGTTCTTCGCGGCCATGAGAGGCCTGCTGGTTCACCATTTGCTGGCTCTATTGTAAGTAGTATAGTATTGCATTATTTGTGCAAGTGTTAAGGGATTCATAGTTTGTGATTTATTTCTTTCTGTGAGTTGTTGGAACACAGTAAGAGTGATTTTAGAACTCTGTCAGTAGCTCAAAAACTGGAATAGTGTTAGCCTATCTTTGCTTGTGACTTGATCTAGCTTCGGGAAGATTAGAGGAATAACCTCGCTGCCTCTATCACAGGGCTGGCATGAGGGTTTGGCTGCTTCTAGGTGCAGTTACTTGAATTGGTTCAGTTCTCTTCTTGGCTCCAAACCTCTTATTTGCAGGTAAAAAGCTTCACCCTGCACTCATCCCTATCATTAATTTATAGCTAAGGTTTTTAATACGATGAATAAAATTTGTAACTATCGATTTGGCTTGGACTTACAGATTACAGTCACGACTTTATATTTGAAAGCAAGCCTCTCCAGTGTTGGTTAACTTCATGGCCTACAACAGGTAAGCCCCAGTCTTGTTGTGGCTTCTCCTTACTTGCAAATGGTTGTTGGAAGGATTTTACAGTTGGAAGGAAGCATGGCTTCAGTTCCTTCAATGGTTTAAATGTTTAGTATGTTGTTACTCTGGTTTTACTTTAAAACCCTTGCTGTTTACGCTGGGTAATACCGGCCCTTGAGCCGTGATATGTATTTTGTTTTTTTGGTTAAGACTTAGCCTTGCGGCTCGATAATGTAACACAGTTGGTTTTTTTTTTTAAAGAAAGGATTCGTTAAGATTTAAATTTCCATTTGAGCTCTGTCTCATTTTACTCTTAGATGTGAATTGTGGTTTCGTTAGCCTGTAAGTAATGTGTTTATTTTTCTGTATAAAAGATTTATAATAGATATTTACTTTCTGAAAAAGACTATGATCAGTATAATGCATGGATTGTAGTCTTCTTGTTAAATTTATTATACAGTTAACAATGTAACTGGTTATAGCTTATTACAGGTTAAATTGTATTTGAATAGATTAGTCAAAGGGGTTTCGACCCTTAGGTTTTCACAGGTATAAACCTGTCTGGTTTTAAATTTTTAAAATGCACAAATATAAATAATTCTTAGTTATTTTGTTTATTATTTATAAATACATTTATTTTTATTTCCTACTCTATGATTTATAATTATTTGGAGCTCTGTAGAGAAGAGAATGTTAACTCTAGAACTCTGTTTATTTTACATAAATGAAGGGTTTATAAATGAAACCCTAATCTAGTTTTTATTAAGTAATAGTTGAGATTAAGTTAATATTTTAAAAGAAGAAACTATTTAGTTATTAACTTGTTTATATACTTTCTTGAAGATTAGTTAATATCTCCTATAAACTTTTATTTCCTATCAGTATACTATTACTGTAATACTAGTGTAATTTACTATTTCTTTTACCTGCATTTTCATTTAGTTAAACTAAGTAAAAACAGTAAAATATAAACAAACATAACACTGCTTTTTCATTGCATTTTGAAACATTGAAATAAAATTTACTCTCTTTACCTACATATAAAAAATCATATCAACTATTTCCATTCTATTAAGGATTATTTCATTTATTTAAAGCATTCAAATTGTGCTAGAGTACAACCTGGTTTCAGGTGTGGAAAAACACAGCTTAAAAAATTTACTTTCTTTCTATTTCATTATTCCCTAAACCATTTCCATTTCTATAAAAATCTAATAAGAATACTAAATCTAACATTTCACAAACTCTGAACTTTTAACATTCAGGTAGCAAATAAACTAAAATTTATTTAACTAAGATATTAAAATAAAATAACATAGAACCTGTTGAGGACAAGACGACAACAGCTTTAGGAGGTCGTTCCTCCCTACCAATCTCTTGGAGAGCGCTCAAACAATGCTTCCTCAGGACCCCCGAGCTTGTTCCTAGTCTTCTTAGCTGAGAACTGGGTGGAGAATGCAACTGTAGAACCCTCTGTCACCTTATTAGTTCAATACCTCAGTAAAACAATCTGCTCTCAACAGTATGATCTTCAGCTTAAAAGCTACAACTAGATCAATCTCAGCAGTTATGCCCTCAAACACTTTCCAAATTCCCTTCCATTGAATTTCTCTGAAGTAAATTCATTCACCTTGAATGATCACTTCTCTAGAAAGAGCAGCCTTGGCTCTCTTCAATGGGAAATTTTATAGAGATGCCTAGGTCTTCTGGGTCAGTTTTCATTAATTGAGCCACCTGCTCTGATTCCACTTTCTTGGGGAATCATGACCACAAATATAGGGAGGTTGCCACCTGCAACAGTTGGAAGTGGTTTGAGGATGCTTCCACATGTCAGTTTGCTCTCCACCCAGTCTCCTCCACCAAGTTAACCAGTAAACACTCTTTTAACAGCTCTCCTAAGCTGTTGTCTCCTCATTTATTTATTTATAAATAAAATATTTTGAATTTACATTAAATATTCTTGACCCCACTGGTCATCAATTACAACTTAGCATAGAATTTAACATATTGTTCCTCAAATAATATAAAATTGTTTTACACAATTGGGGCATGTGACAGCCAAATTCCCACATAAATCAAAACTATTTATGGGGTTCACACTTCCAGACAAAATTTCTATCTAGAAGAGGATGAAGAACAATAAATTTGAGGGGTTGGGATGGTGTGTTCTTTGCAAACAAGAAAATGAAGCAACTACACATCTTTTTATTTCTTGTCCCTTTTCCATTCATACTTGGCTTGAAATAAAAATAGTATTGAGTTCTTCAATAGTCTGGAGCAAGTATCTGTGGAAGAAGCTTGAAAAGTGTGGCTATCCTTCGTTGGAACAACAAATTTTTGTGCACTCCCCATTCTCACTACCTAGGGAATATGGATTTCCTGAAACAAATCTATTTTCCAGAATTCACCCTCTATCCCTGAGATCACAACCAATATCAGCTTAGACATACTCTATTATTTCCCTCAGCAAAAGGACACACCTGTGGCCAGAACCATCATTATGGAATAAATTGACAAAAACAAGCCTTGGGATTTTTTTGATGGTGCAACACAAAACCAAAATTGTGGTGGTGGGGTAGTTCTACATCTGACTGATACACATTAATTTCATATATAAATGGGACTCAAATGCGAAACAATCAACTTCACAGATCTATCATCCCTCAACCTTCTTCTATGTTTCTCCATTGACAACAGTTGCAAAACATTACAGATTTTTGGGGATTCCATGAATGTCATGAATTGGATAAACAAAGTTTAAAAAATTCTACAATGTTTTCCTTCTAGTTTTGATAGAGGAAATTATGCGACATCTCGAAGGGTTTGATACCTACACTTGTCACCATGTTTACAGGAAAAGGAATGTGGAAGCGGATAAACTATACAAAAAGGGTTTGCATACTCTTCATCGACAATGGTTGATCATAGAACAATAGAATGGAACATTTTTTGAATACTATCATAGACCATTCATAGAAGGCTTGGTTCCACCAGTTTAGAAAGCTTACGACAAACTCTTTTTGACAGTTTTGATGAAGCGATATTTTTGGAAAAACTCTTTTTACAAGCTCTTTTTAGTATTATCGATACAGAACTTCATACAAGGCACTATGTTTTATCCAAGAAGATGTGAAAGGAAAAAATGTATATATGTGGAATCTTGGGATTTAGAACTTTATGTATGGGCTGGAAAAGCAGTAAAGGGAAAGGCTTGGGAACTTGGCCTTCTACAAAATTTAATTTTGTTAATCTATTAATAAAATTATGCTTTTTTCTTTGGATATATACATATATATAGTAAAAATTAAAATAATATATATGATAAAACTAATTGAACAATCACCCACCACACACTACTTTAATCAACTCATTACATTGAGGGAACATATCTGCATAGTGTATAACCATAATAATTTAAAAGAATAAAACACACCAATAATATACAAAATTAAGCACACCAATTCTACAATAGACTAGCTAGTATGGGATTATCTTTATTTTTGGATGCACTTAAATATCCTTTTTGTTGAGGTGAAAATTGTAGGAAGGAGGATTATAGTGATTCATGGAGGTTGGTATTGGGGGTGTGGAATCAACTCCACCAGGGGATCCATCTATGGAGATGCAGATCGGGAGTTCCCTGATCTAGCTGAATGAAAGGAGAGGGTATGGGAAATACTAGAATCAATCAGTAAGGAGGCATATTTGGAAACTGTCTTCCCAATGTGAACCAGGTACCAGGTCTCCATATCCAATCTTCTAGATTAAGATATCGGATCCAGTGTATGAAGGACCATGCACTGATCGAGAAATTTGTTGGTGTGTTTCCATCAGAAAATTCCCTAGTGTGGTGGATAAATTCTACTTGGAAACCTATGGGGTATTACGATATGTAATTGGGATCAAAAGGGTTTTTTACAATAAGCTTCATAAGTTGTAGGATCGGAATCGAGTGATGGATGGAGGTACATATTTTTTCTACTCTCCTGGTATTTTCCTAAGACCATGGAAGGAGAGATTCAATCTGGAGAAAGAAGATATGCAAACAACGCCAATGCGGATTCAGATGTACTCTCTACCAGGGGAATACTGGGATGTCAAAATCTTAGAAGACATATGTAATATCCTAGGAACTTTCATAAACATTTATGAGAAAACGAAGGCTAATAGATACAAGTCCTATGCCATAATATGTGTGTATATGGATCTAAAAAAATATTTCTCAGAGGAAATAGATATTTCTTGGGAGGATGAATATTGGAGGAAAGCACTAGATTATGAGCAAATCCCCTTCTGATGTAGGTGATGCCATGAGATGCATCCTAGAACTCTCCACCCCCTCAGTTGAAGCATAACAAAGAAGTGGGAGAGAAGGGTTTTTCATGGGTGCATTTGAAGAAGAGGGGGCCAAAGTGATAGGAAGCACTGGTGGTAAAAAAATGCCTTGTGGTGGCCAATAAGTTTGCAATATTAAAATAGCATGATGGAAATGAAGAGATTCCAGATCTGAAAGTGGAACAAAATGGAAACCATAGCTCGAAGGAAGAAGAGCCTGGGAAAGGAGGAGGAAAGGAATATAAGGAAGAATATCTGGGGACGATCCATCTAGAGATGGAAATGAAAGAAGGAGAGGACATGGGCTTATGAGAGCTAGATTTAGAAGGAATAGAGCAGGCCTGTGCAGACAAAAGAAAAGGTTTTGTTCCAAAGGAACAAGTTTCCTTACTTCAGGAAATTATTAAAAAGGAAAAGGCCTCGAAACCTCTAGGAATAGTGGCTAGATCCTAGAAGGACAACAAAATGAAATTTTTGTAGATAGGTAAGAAATCATGATAAAAAACAAACAGAGTTTGTATAGCGAAATATGGCTTAAGTTTGGTTAAATCAGGTCAGTACCCTACCATTAGGGCGTCCTTATGACTGTAATGTTTTCCTTTTGTTATCAATGAATATTATAACTTGGAATATAAGAGGGTTCAATATCCCCCCAAAAGATATAATTTAGAGGAAGAATATTCAGACAAAAATACCGATATTAATGTTTGTCTAGGAAACAAAATGCAGTGGGTACTGCCTGTTAAAAGTTGGAAGAAAAGTTTGGAGAAACTATGAAGGAGTAGGGATTGATGTGTTTGGGGCTACTAGCAGATTGAGTCTCTTGTGGGTTAGTGGGATAGTGGGATAGTGGGAGCAATTGGATCCTTGGGGGGGGTTAATTTGATCGCCTCCTCAAAGGAGAAGAAAGGAGGGAGGAGACTGTTGGAAGGGGAAAGCATGCTTTTCAGGGATTCCATCGAAGAGATGAGAATAGAAGAAATAATTTTGGGGGAGGATATCTTCACCTGGAACAATAGAAGGAGTGGTGAGAGGCATATTTCCTCTCGTCTAGATTGGTTCCTAATATCTGAATTAATCTTGGATATGGGAAGAAAGCTTTCATCCTTGGTTCTTCCCTCAGCAAGTTCGGACCTTTGGCTAGTGTGTCTGTGGTGGATCGGATTGAGGTCACAATTTAAGAATCCTTTTAGGTTTGAGTAGTTCTGGCTTAGCCACCTGGATTTCAGCAATAAGGTCCATCAACGGTGGGAGGATGTTGGGGAGGAATAAGGGCATATTATGTTTAAGTTTAAAAAATATCAAAACTCTTAAAGGAAAAATAAATAAATGGAACAAAGAAGAGTTTGGTAATATTTTTGAGGACAAGGATTACTTGGAAGGAAGGTTGGAGAATATTCAAAGATAAGGGATGAGGGAGGGCCTATCCCCTGCTCTCCAATAGGAAGAAGGGAGGGTCCTAGCTCAGCTGGAAGAAAGGGAAAAATAGGCCGAAATCCCATGGAAACATAAATATAAGGTTAAATCTAAGTTACCAAGATACGGATATGAATTCAGATCTAGATACGAATTCGCCAGATTTTTTAAAACCTAGGATCCAGATATGGTGAGGAAAAGACATGTACAAAAATATATACAAATATTTTTATAATAAATAAAAATAAATAGAGCAAAGAAACAAAACTATTCAAGAAACACAACAGTAGAACTATAAATTATTGTAAAAAAAGAGTTCATATACCATAATTGATACTATTTGATGAGTTGTAACCATGATTGATATTGATAATTTGAAAAACCATTTTGCAATGAACTTGAAGCAGGGAAAAAAATTATTTAGTGAGCCACAATACACATGTCCATATCAGCAGGGAATAAAGTGGTTTTGCTGAAGACTATGGCAATACTACATAACAGTGTTAAAGTGGGAAAGAACATAGCACATTAAAATAGATCAACCCTTGGCATCAAACCTTAACCATAAAGATAAATCAAATAAAAATGTTTGATGGAAGACCTTTATATTGATATATTATAGTTGAAGTGCATATCTTGACATATGGATAGATCAAACCTTGAGCAAGAGTGGGGTTTATGCTTTTTTTTCCATTAGGTGTTTAGGGTTTTTTAAGTTTTTCATTAAAAAACATTTTTTTGGGGGGGAGGGGGGCAATGGGTAATAGAAGAACTGGAAGTTTCAGGATCCATTTGAAAATTTCATGAATTTTTTTATTTCTCATAGGATCTGTTTCATGGGACCAAGATATATTTCCTTCTACAGGGGATACGTTTCCATGAAGAATCCTAGGAGGATACCATCTGGATACGTATCGGATCCATGGATCTGTGGATCCTACACACTGGGGTATTGGATCCGGTAACATAGGGTTAAATGGATTAAGGAAGGAGAGGTAAATACAAAATTCTTCCAACGGAAAACAATCCAGCATCAATCCTAGAATTGCATCCTAAAGTTGCAAAAGGAAGATGGTGCGTGGGAAGAAAAGAAGGAAGATGATGGAGGAACCCTAACTGGACAGAAGAGAGGAAATTGAATGTATAACCAGGAAAATTCCTAACCTGTTCATTGGTGCACATAATGACATGTTGATGAAGCCAATCCTAATGAGGGAAGTGGAAGAGACGGTAGGACAAATGTCTACTAGCGAGGCCCAAGGACTTGATGGATTTGCAGTTAATTTTTCCACCACTTTTGGGACATGGTTAAGGAAGATGTTTCAAAAATTGTGGAGGATTCAAGGATAACTCAACAAATACTATCATGCTTTCAACGTGACCTTTTTTACCCTTATTCCTAAGATGGAGGGTGCTGACTCTTTGGGGCTATTTCAACCCATAGCCTTATGCAATGTCATATACAATATTATTACTAAGGTCATAGCTAATTGATTGAAGCCAGTCTTTCCATATATAATATCCTCTGATCAATCATGCATTAGAGGAAATTTCAACTCAAAATGGGCCTCCTAAGGAAAATAATAAAATAATATTTATTGATTTTGGAGGAAGAAAAGAAAAAATTCATTTTTTTTATGATACCTATCCCCAAATTTATATTAATTTTTTTTAAAGACCTATATAGTATTTCAAATTTAAAGCAATTTCATTGGCTAACGCATGATGACATGGAATTTGAATTATGGTTGAAGGCCCATTTTGAGTTGAAATTTCCTCTAATGGTTTTTGGAGGGTCAGATCATGGACAGAATTATACTGGTTCATGAGGTCATGCATTCCCCAAAACTACCAAGACCCCGTGGATGATGCTTAAGATCGATATAGAAAAATCCTATAACAAAATGAACTAGCTGCATATATCCGAGAGATTCTTAGGGATTTTTTATTTCATGAATAATGGATTCGATGGATAATGAATCTTGTCTCCACGGTGTTTTTCACAATTCTCATCAATGGGGTTCTGATTGGTCTCATCAAACCTTCAAAAGGAATCAAGAAATGGGACATGTTATCCTCCTTTCTCTTCATCATTATTGTGGAAGGTCTTGGAAGGTCCATCAAGGTTATTCAAGCTAACTGGGGGATCTGTGGTTCGAAGGTGCACCCTAGAGCCGAGGTCCAAAATCATCATTGTGAATGACACAATGTTGATGGGTCATCATCCGGTCCAAGAAGCAAGAGCTATCAAGGGTTTCCTTCAAGAGTTTAGTGAAGCATCTGGGTTGGAGGTTAACAAAGGAAAATCCCATATTTTCTTCTTCAATGCTCTATGCATTACTAGATTTAATATCTGTAGAATCCTAGGGTTTTGGGAGATCTCCTTTTCATCCTAATACTTAGGATCTCCTCTGGTGGATTCAATTGTTCATAAAGGGTCATGGAATGAGTTATTAGACAACATGAGGAGGCATCTAGAAAGATGGAAATTTAACCCCTTGAATATAGAAAGTAGATTAGTATTCACTGATTCAGTCCTCTAAGCAATGCCCATTTACTTATTCTCCAGTATGGAAGCTCTAAAGGTAATCTTGAAGGAAATCCACAGTATCCAAAGAATATTTCTTTGGAGTGGGGGAGGTGGCCAACAGAAATAGGCCCTCGTATAGTGGGAAACTATTTGCAAACCAAAGGTACATGGGGTTCTAGGGCTACATGACTCAGAAAAAATGAGCATTGCAAGTGGTGTGAAAAATTGGTGGTAGTGAGTGTCTGAGAAGTTG
Source organism: Pseudotsuga menziesii (assembly GCA_001517045.1). Lineage (NCBI taxonomy): Eukaryota > Viridiplantae > Streptophyta > Pinopsida > Pinales > Pinaceae > Pseudotsuga > Pseudotsuga menziesii. The sequence continues at coordinate 41,101 of LPNX010865335.1, forward strand.
AGCCCTAAGATAAGTTATGGAATTGTAAATATGCAAAGGGTTGGGATAAGCATGAGCTCATTCGATTTGTTGAAGACAAGGGAGGATCCCATATATGGAATCGGCCCAGAGGGGTATAAATTTGATTTAGGAAAATAAATGATGGGAAATCAAGGATGGGGAGTCTGCACTATTTTGGGATGATGTCTGACAACAATTCTCGAAATTGGCAGAGTCCCTACACACCCCCATATTCTTTAGCAATGTGAGGAAAGTAAGATAATTAAATTCAAGGACTATTGGGAGAGGGGGGATGAAACCCTTCATTTCATGAAGTGTGATCAAAGAAACTGGTGGGAACCGGTAGGGTTGAAAGGCAATGCCTCAAGGGTTTTGGAGGCCCTGCAGGATCATTGTATAAGAAGAAACAATGAAAAGACAAATTGAGGTGGGGCATGAATCCTAAAGGCTCATTCTCTATCAAATAAGACTATAATATTGAGGGTGGCTTCACTTAGGAGACAACTGACTTAGTCTGGAAAGCACTGTGGGAGGAAAAATTGTGCCCTAAAATATCAAGATTTGTATGGCTAATTATAAAAAGAAGAATTTTAACATGTGATAACCTATTGAGAAGGGGTTTTTTTGGTCCTTACATGTGCTTCTCATTCAACAAAGTTGAGGAAATGCTTGATCATCTTTTGGATCTATTCCCATTTACTAGCCAGCTCTTGAAAAAAGGTGTGGAAGCCTTCCATCGATCCATCATAAATAGAGGAAGGTCAACCTCACTCTAAGGTATTGGAAGAAGAAACATTTTGAAAGCTCTATCGTCAACCGCTTATGGAAAATTTTGCCAAACTTTGTTGCAAGGGAAACCTGGAGAGAAAGAAATCATGGGACCTTCATGGAAACTTCATCAACCATATTTGACAAAGTATGGAGATCCATCTAGTTTGAAATTCTGGAAGAAATTCAATTAGTGGCATGGGAAGAGGTAGATTGGAAAGCTCTAGGGCCCGAGGCTTTGATTCTAAGGGCTTGATGGATTCACAGCCCGCTTCCCTTCCCAGTCTTGATGAAGGCCTTCCCTCTTGGTGCTTCTAGTCATAACTATTGGGTGGCCCCTCCGCCTGGTTTCTTCAAGCTTAACTTCGATGACCCCTCCAAAGGAAACCCAGGGGAAGTGGGTTTTGGTGGCTTGATTCGAGATCACAATGGATAAATGTGGTCCTTCTTATATGGATGAAGAGGGCATGAGACAAATAATGTAGAAAAATTGGAGGGACTAATTCATGGGCTCTTGGTTTCTCAAGGGTGGAAGTGGTTGTCTTTGGTCGTAGAGGGAGATTCAGAGATAGTTATCACAATGGTGAAACCCACACAAAATGACACTCCTTCTCTAAAGTCTTGCTGAACTGGAGGTTGGAGTACATGCTGTAAGGCTTAGAGGAATTACTAAGAAGGGTAACGACCATTTCATTCATCCATGTCTGTAGAAAGGGTAATAGTCTATAGGATTCCTTGGCTAATGATGGTATGGATACTAGAGAGACAATAGTTGGTGAAGCATGGGAAGAATTAGCAAACATGATGCTTGGAGAACAGTGCGAGGAACAGGTGACAAATCTAATCGAGGGCCTCATGACACACGTGAACAATAGAAAACCCAATAGTAGGCTAGGTGTAAGAAGCAAATCCTGCATCGACATATGGGGAGTTAGTTAGATTAGACTATCCCTTTTAAATCTCATGTATACGATCGTGAGTGGAGTCATTTTGGTGAGTCTCTCCGTAATTTTTTCATTCAATTCTGAGGGGGGTGGTAGATCTGAGCATTTACGGTAGGAGTTTTTGGTAAGGAGAAGAATGAGGGTGGTTGAGATCAGCCGAGGTTTTCCCATAATCATAGTGAAAAGTGGAAAGTTGATATATATCACCAGCAAAATCACCTTCATGCATCACCATGGAAAATATTTCCTATGCATGTCGCTAAGGTGGTGGAACATAAAAGGAAGTCTTCTGTGTGAAGAGTGTAATATGGAGATGGGTAAAACCATGGTGGGGAAACAGAGGCAAAGTGGCTTGTAAATCCTTGAGTAGATCTCAACTGGGAGCCCATCAAAAAATTACACGGGCGCAAAAGAGAGCTACGTGGGAGGCAAAGTATTTTCAGTTGGGGCTCTTGACGAAGTTTCAAGGACACCTAGAGGAAATGAGGTGAGCCTTTGGTAGAAATTGGATGAGGATACCCTCCGAATTGAGACCAAACTGATTGAAGAATGGGTCATGGACCCAAGAAATAATGCTTCTTGTCTTGGCCTTTACTAGAGGACGGTAGCGCTATTCTGGGTTATGAAGAACTTGATGTGCCATCACTACAAGAAAAATACCATTTTATCCGCATATTAGCACCACTATTTGTAAAGGATTTAGAAAATCCTCAATTTTTAAATAGTGGTGCAAAACTAGAGATAATGTGGGGATATAAATGTGGTGCTAAGATTTATGGTGTAAAAGTGGAGTTTATAATTTTTTTTACTTATGGTGTAAATGACTATGTGGCATTCCATGGTGTATGGTGCAAACAACCAAAACCAATCCTAGGTTGATTGAAGTTTTGTGGTTCAAAACACCAAAACTAATCCTAGGTGGATTGCAGTTTTGTGGTGCAAAACTCCAAAGTTAATCCTACATGGATTGAAATCTTTTGGTGCAAACCACCAAAATAAAATTATATATGTGTGTGTGTGTGAGATTCGCCACAAAATAACAAATGGTTCAAAAAATAGCAGAATCTGCATGCCATATTTAGCACCAACTTTTGGTATTTTTTTTTCTGCACCAGATGTCATTTTGTGGTGAATTACACTACATATGTGGTGTAATTCACCACAAAATAACAAATGGTGCAAAAAAAATAGCAAAAGCTACATGCCATATTTAGCATCAGCTTTTGCTATTTTTTTCTGCATCATTTGTCATTTTGTGGTAAATTACATACATATGTGGTGTAATTCACCACAAAATAACAAATGGTGCAAAAAAAATAGCAAAAGCTACATGCCATATTTAGCATCAGCTTTTGCTATTTTTTTCTGCATCATTTGTCATTTTGTGGTAAATTACATACATATGTGGTGTAATTCACCACAAAATAACAAATGGTGCAAAAAAAATAGCAAAAGCTACATGCCATATTTAGCATCAGCTTTTGCTATTTTTTTCTGCATCATTTGTCATTTTGTGGTAAATTACATACATATGTGGTGTAATTCACCACAAAATAACAAATGGTGCAAAAAAAATAGCAAAAGCTACATGCCATATTTAGCATCAGCTTTTGCTATTTTTTTCTGCATCATTTGTCATTTTGTGGTAAATTACATACATATGTGGTGTAATTCACCACAAAATAACAAATGGTGCAAAAAAAAATAGCAAAAGCTCCATGCCATATTTAGCAAGGCTATGCTATTATGGTGGTTTTCTCTCTTGCTCTCTCTTTATATATATATATATATATATATATATATAGTAGAAAAAACACAACGAGATCAATTTTAGCAAAGTGGTGGTATTTTGATTGGGGTTATTATGGATGTCATGTAATGTTCAATGTGAATTCCTCTTGTTATCTATAATAAATAAATAAAAGTAGGAAAGTACAAAATAGTTATATCAACAATTTTTTAATGAAATTTCTTTATTAATAAAAGGGTAGAGATTTTTTTTAATAACAAAATCCAAATATAATTATTAAAACATTTACATATATTGATTTCTTAGTAAATATAAACATTATGTAATTATATTACTATCACATTGTACATATAGTTGGTATTGTAAATATATTTGACTTTAATCCATGATCAAAATTTAATAATTCAATATATATATTATATATATTGAAGAAAAAACATAATGTTATTTTAACTCATTTACAAATTGTTATATTGAATAAATAATTCTAAAAAAAATATTATATTATTTATTAGCTAAATTTATTCATCTTATTCATCACATAATAATAATATTAATATAATAAAAAATAGTCAATGTTCATTGTTTAAATTTGACTTGTTTTATTTACAAAAATGTGGCCAAAATAATAATTCATTTTCAATGAATAATTTCTGCAAATTGTTATCCCCTGCATGCCAAAACCATAAAAATAAAATTAAAAAATGAGAATCAATTAATGCAATTCTATGCATTTTATTTATGTAATTGTTAAGCTACCATAATATTCACATTTGAATTAAAAATTACAAAAAAATAAAGAAGAAACAACAAAAACTATAAATAATAGTTTAAACTAAGTTGTATTGAACCATAAAAGAAATAACTAACCTTTGAAAGGATGTGGAATCCATAGAAAATCATATGATAAGTTTGAAGGATAGTTTAAATTTCTTTTTCCTCCTCTTCATTTTTTGAAACAATTACCTAACATGCATAAATGGTAAGATAATTCACTTAGAAATTGTATTCATTGAAACTTTAATTGGTATTGTTTTTTCATGTAAGTATCAGTGCTATAAACAACCTATATGTAAAAAAAAATTAAAAATTACCTCATTATAAGGATAAATAAGTTCAAATCCTTCTTTAACCTTTTTATCTATGAGAGAAGATACACCATAGCACGAAGCAAAAACTTTATCATCCTTGGACATTTTAACATTGACTATTTGCAACTATAATTTAAAAGAACAATAAAATAGTTAGAAAAATCAAATATGTAAAAAATAATGTTTATATAAGAAGCATAAAGTTGTAGTAATCTTACAATTTTTGCTTCTGCAGATAATATGCCTCCTTTTCCCCAACGATGACCTGTAGATAAGCTAGAGGCTCGTATGGTGTGGGCATATTTGTCATTTCCAACCTAGGTTCCACTTTTTCTCTTTTTCTTAATAACCACTTGATCCAATAACTTCTTCCACTCTGTGTCTCCTATAAAGTGTGGCTTGACTACATTTTTATTTTTAACTAATTCTCCTCTCAAAGCATTTCTAGTATTTTTCATATATTCACTCACACTACGAAGAATTACTTTGGGAGGTACAATTGTAGACACCTTGTTCATATGAGATAACAACTCATCCTTCTTAGATTCCTCTAAAAAAAATTAGAAGTCAATCATCTATATAAAGCATCCTAAAATGTATAATATGTTACCTATTGTATATAACTTACAGAAATTCAACATTGATTAAAATATTTAAGTTCATGACGAAGCATTAAATATTAATTAAAGATCTTAACGTTATAAAGATATATTATGTAAAACTTAATTTACATATGTTTTACCTTGATGGCAAAAATCTTTAGTAATTGTAGGACCAAATAATATAAGTTCTTCACGATGGAGTATTTCTCTCCATTGTTTTCCAGCTTCATCATTTAATACTTTCCCTTTCACATTTAAAGTGATCATGAATTGCATACCATTAGTTGCATCTCATCTAACATATTCGTGCGGATGTTTTGAAGAAATTCTAGGAGGTCCATCCACAAACAAAGTAATTGGTTCATCGACCAAAGGAGATAGATTTTTCTCTCCATTAGTGTGACTAATTTCTTCTTGAACATGGAAATTATTCCTGAGAAACATGGTAGAATATATTATTAGAATAGCATGTTATATAGTTACAAATCTTAAAATTAATTAAATGGATAAAATAAATAATAGTTTACCTTCCAGTATCATTTGTCTCCACCATGGTTGTGTTGTATGTTGTTTGAATTGCATCTCTTACCAATGGATTGACATCTTCCCTATCCATCCACTCTCTATATATTTGTAACTTATTAATTTCAGATCCATTATTTGTTGTCGTATCGACATTATAGCAAGTATCGTTTACAATAGATATGTATACATCATCTACAAACATTGAGGTGGAAGATGGGGTGGCAGATAAATTGCTTTCCCTAGAAGGGAATTCATTGATATTTGTTACTCTAAAATGTGTGCTTCTTAACATATCACTTAAACTCTTTGTATGGGTAGTAGCCATTGCTTGCCTTTTTGTTCTCATATTAAAAAAAAACCTAATTCAATATCAATACTTTTCCTAAGCTAGCATTAGTTTTATACACTTGATTGTTGTAATAAACAAAAATATTACTTATAATTTATATATAATAAAAAAATGAGTCATCTAATTCTAAAAAATAAACTAAGATTTAAGATAAAGCAAAAATTATGCATATAAATTATAATACATAACCCAATCAAATAAATTTTTAGTTGTAATTATCTAATTACAATAAATAAACTAAAAATTAATATAAAACAAAAATTGTGTATATAAATTATAATATAACACCCAATCAAATAACTTTTTAGTTGTACTAAATCAAATAAAATAAGTTTTCTCAACATAAAAATTATGTAAAAATCATAATACCTTCCCATGTCTATCATAAATCATAGTACCTTCCCATGTCTATCATAGCCATATTTTCATCGTAAAAGATAGATTTATATTCTTAGAAATGAAAAACCATGGATCCTTAACTTTTCTACCAATAATAAATTTTAAGCAAAATATTGTTAACCCATTTAATAATATTGGATTTCATAATTCTTATCAAAGTTTTAGTTTAGATTTGGAATAACACTAATTATTAAGTTTTTGGAATTTTGCCTTGCCTTCTTCTTTAAAGATATAAAAACATAAAAATCATGTTTTTAAAGTCATATTTCAATTCACACACATCTATTTATAATAGAAAATGGAGTGTTTTATTTTTATAAGTTTAAATTTGTAATTGGAAAAATATGATTTCATTTACTAAATATATATCCTAAAATAATAAATATACAATGTTTTAAACATAAGAGATCATTTTTAGAAGACAATATGAAAAGAAATTAAAAAATAAAATTTTTTAACATGTTAAGAATGTCAAAAATAACTCTTTTAACATTTTTTTAAACATATCCATGTACTTGATTTAATTTAAAAATCAACATTTGATAGGAACAAATAGACAATTACATTTTCCACTGGAATGATACATAACCTTTCTCAATAATCATGAGAAGAAGTAGACTCTACAATGAAATTCAATAGTGTTTTCTTATTCGTTGAACTCATCATCTGTGCCACCATCAGATGCCATCTACTCTAGGTTAGGTTGGTCATAGAAGGTTTCACTACTCTTACTGATCTAGGGTTATATTTGATGACAAAATACTTTGATTGCTCTGTAGGATGGTGACATAAGAATATTTGCTCACATTGGTCTCAAAAAACATATGGTTCACTTGTTTTCTCAAACCTGGTATGATCAATGATGCAAAAGTCATTTTCATGTATGTATGTTGTTGGACAATTTCCTACCACAATGTTTCTAAACCACCTAGCATTAAATAGTACCTCCTTGAATGATATGAAATCAAGCTCTAAGATATCTTCCACTAATCCATAGTATTGTAGAGTGTCTATTTTTATGTTTTCATCATGAACATGTGACTTGCAATCTATTGTAAAATATGATGCAATACCATAGTCAAATGTTTGTCTATTTTCATCTACCTTATGCACACGATATTGATGACCCTTGAACCACATCCCCTTGTAATGAGTCACCCTATTCTCTTTCGGTCCCTTTACAATGTCCAATGCGTGTGCAGGGACCCTATCATCATTAGCTCTGCATGCCCGTGTTAGTCTATCCCTCAAATATTTCAAACTAATAGTAGGAGTCCAATCCTTTTCAAATTTATTCATTATTGTTGAATAAGAAGACGCAGTATGACCACCTTGAGATACATATGCCAAGCAATGTCTTTTTTGGGCATCACGATGCCTTTGATAGTCATCCCTCCATACTTTTGTGTGCTTGTTGTTTCTTGCAACATACAATAATAAGGCCTCCATTTCAGTAGCATCTGCAATCACAAACATAAAATATATTATACTACCTAAGTAGAAATCTAACTCTCATGATCTTTCTAGGTATAAGTTTAATCACCTTTAATTTTTCTAGTTTTCTCTTTTCCAATGAATACATGTCTCTCAACTTTTTCACTTTGTTCTGAATTCCATAGTCATGGCACTTCAATATTTAGTTCTTTGCACAATTCAGTAAGAAAACTGTTGATTTGAACAACATGTACCCTTGAAGCATAGAACCTTCAGGACAAGCCTTTTTATTTACAAACCTTTTCAAAACCTTTAAATAACACTCAATAGGAAACACTGTTCTTGTTTGAATTGGTTATAAAAGATGCACTATGTAGTGTTCTTGTGCATTGAAAAAACTCGTTGGCTTCCACATCTTTAAGTCTTTATTATGTATCTCTGTTGAAGTGACCCACCTAGAATAGCATTGATTTATTTAAACAAAATATTTTTGTAAATATAAATAACTATTTTAGATCAATAATTTCCAAATATATCATAATGTACAAGGATACTTTTTTCGATATATAAGGCATGCATTTTACCTAAAAAAATACACTCAACTTGTAGATTGTCCTCCTAACGTTGTGATCCATATTATTTGGAAGGCTGACAGGTAATGGGTACTGCATGTGGAACGCTCAAACTAATTAATAACTCCATAAATATAAAAAAATAAAAAAATAAAAACATAAAAAAATTAAAGGAGTATCATAAATAATATAAATTATGTTGACGAATGTGCACATGCATACCCTAAGGAAATTATGCCAATCGTGAGTCTTCATTCCAGTAATTTTATTTCCTTTTGTGAATGACTTCTTGAAATTTACTCCAAAACCTGTTGGGAATTTTATTGATTTTATGGATTTAATCATTTGCAATTTCCCTTCCTTTGAGAGGGACCATGGATCATCCACAAAGTTACCATTATCATTTGGCCAAAGATGAGGCATTCTTCCTACTTCTTTGAGGTCCATCCTTACTTTGAGTCTTGTCTAGTTTTTTCCCATGTACTGATCTGTTCTCAAATAACATATTTTATAATCCAACAGATACATTATTCCCTATGTGCATTGTGTCAAACATGCGAACAATTGGCAAGCCCTCATAACATGGCAACTCTGAAAATATCGTCTTTTGAGTCATTCCTGGTGGAAGGGATCCTAACATAAAGAAAAATTGTAATTAATACCAAATTTGATGTAACTTCACAATGCTATTGTATAACATTTGGAAGGTGGAAATAAGAATTACCTTATGTGTTCCTATATGCATGTATCCATCTCCTAGGATTCATCTTTGGAGGTTCTCTAAGAATGAACTCTTTCCCACCAAATTCATCTTTATCTTGTATGCGATATGGATGATTAGGCTTTAAAAACATTCTATATTCATCATATATTGTCTTCGCCAAATGAATTGATCTTCTGGATGAGGTGTAAGGTCCACATGTTGGGCATCCATAAGATCCCTTAGTTTGAAGACCTTTGATTTTTATATACAAGACCAATTAACAATTTAGGATGTTATTATGAAAGACATGAAATCAATAAATTATGCAATATCAAGTCATTAATATACCAGCTATAACTCATCACAACACATTGATAACCCTGGGGCATCATGAATTATGAAAAGAAGAATTGCATGAAAACGAAATATCCTTGAACCAATAGGACGAGATACATCCTTGATACGCATTCCTTTCCAAAACATCAATAACTCATCTATTAGAGGCTTCAAGTATGGGTCCATCTGCTTTGGTTGACTTGACCTTGTAAAGTGAACATTCACATCAATTTTTCACATACACCATGATGAAATTTATTACCATTAATACATTAAATCAGTATTATAGATGTCCCTAATGTATTACCTGGTATGATCAATGTCAACATAGTGTGATCCTTTTTTGTTGACAACCATGGGGGTATGTTGTTGTTGATGGCAATTACTGGACATGTAGACCATTGTGTTGTTTGAGTTCCATAAGGATTTACACCATCTAAAGCTAATGATATTCTTGCATTTCTTGGTTCATCTTTGAACCTTGGCCACTTCTCCTCAATCTTACGCCATGCAACTCCATCGACTTGCATCCTCATAACACCATCTGTGCTACTTAACCTCACATGATAATCCATGAGCTATGCCATTCATTTACATCCAAATAGCCTCTCTCAAGTTGTGGAGCTAAATGTATATGGCAAAGCACCTTTCGTCCTACCTTTTTGGATGATGTACTTATATCATATCTCCCTTCACCACATTATGGGCACTCATCTAAGGATTCTTTATCATCTCCATAATATAGGATGCAATCATTGGGACATGCATCATACGACTTGGAGACATTCATCCCTAAATCCTTTGTTAATGACATGATCTCATATTTTGATTTAGGTAACTTGTTATCAATTGGAAGGAGTCGACCTGATAATAACCTATGGAAGAATCACCAACAACGAAAATATAGAGTATAGAATTACATATGTTTGGAAGCCTCTATAGAAAATAAATTGTAGTTTACATTAGATAATAAAAAAACACTTACTATAGAAGATCAGTTAAACTATTGTTTGTCCATCCATGGACAATTTTTAAGTTAAGAAGAGATAAAATAGCCTCCAATATAAAACATCATGCATCAGCATAAAGTGGTGTCCTTGCCATATGTGGAATATTGGTATCACCAGGTTTCCCTTTATTGTTCATAATAATTAAATTTAGAACCTCTCTTGAAGTGGGCTCAATATTTATTTGTTCTTATGCATGCCCATGGTCATCATCACTTTCCATATACTCATTATGTATACTCTCATTATTTGGGCCTTGATTAATATTGTCTTCAACATCCATGTTGGGTAAACCACTATTAGCTCCAATTGTTAAATCATTATTTTGCATTCTAGTGGACATTTCCATATTCTTTTCTTCATTATCCTCCAAAACTCCTTTCATAGGACCATTTATCTTCAAATGGCTATCTTCAACATGTCTTTTTTGACGCCTTCTACCATAACAACGATTGCACTAGCAATATACATCCATTTGCCACCATTCATATGTGCCATATTCAAGATTAACGATATTTGACATTGCAACCTACATATATTTCAACAAAGAAATACTCATATGTGGCCTCATATATTTCAACAAGAAATACTCATATGTAGCCTCACAAATAAATATACAAATATATGACCTAAAGAATTTTCAATTGAAAAAACTTTAATGTAATAAATAACATAATTATGATTGTTTAGAGAAAATTACACTAAATAAAAACTAAAACTAAAAAATGCTAATTCAACCAATGTATCTTCCCCTAAAACTAGAATATACCCACATAAGATTTTCCAGAAATACTCACATAAGATTTTCCAGGATGTCATAATATGTGCATGTAGGAATGTGAACTGATATTCCGAGTAAAACTAACATGCACAGGTATAAATTTATATGCTAAATTGGCTCAAATGCACAGGTTGCAAAGGGCTATTTCCAACACAAAAAATAACTTCAGTATGGCTATAATATCACACTTCAAACATATTTCCCCTGCCCATAAACCTTCCTGGAATGTATCAAATAGAAAGGCTCTCTTTAATAGCCCCTCTGGTAGATGGATTAACCTCTTCTCTTTATTGGTAGACATGAACACCCTTTTAACTGGATCCTGCAGAGCCAAATATTGTAAGACGAGATTGTAAGCGAGATTGTATGACACCCTACGAGATTGTGAGCGAGATTGGAAGTCAATATTAATTTATACTGCACCGCCTAGGAAAGGAAGGCAGGTCTTAGCGTCCTTTGGGGAGAGTAGCCGTCAAACCTTGGCAGTGAAGCAAAAGAGGTGATCCATCTATTCTGCACTTTGATTGAGAATAGCTAACACTACCGTTACACTTATTCGGTATCACCCCAACCCCTACTCCTCTGGTCCCGGTTTTGGCTTTACACGTCAGTGATAAGTAAGGTGTTCATATCGTGATTTGTGCTGGGAGGGGCTATGTGTGGTGTCGGTTTAATCTTATTAATGCCCCTATTTCCATATAATCCCACACTGCATTGCTAACACGACGCCTAGGCTAGTGGCATTTCTAACCTTAAAAGAATTTTGTATTTTTCACACGGAGAAGGGAGATGCATAATATTTTCTGTATTATTCACACAGAGAAGGAAGATGCATTTTTATTTCAGTATTGAGGAGATGTATTGAAATGTAATTCTGATAAATTAAAATAAAAACAGTACCCACAGGGAGGGGTGAGTGCTATCAGCAAATTTACAAAGAACACTTTCAAAGGCACCCTTCCTGTTGTTGTTGCCAGTCCATATATGTCAGACTGATATTAAACCAACCAAGCTTGCTGAGGATATCACTGTAACACATGATTTGCCTTCTTTTGCTTTTCTGATAGCATGATTTTCATTATAAATTGTTATAGATAACCTTTCATTTATGCAATCGATGCCATTTGCTGGTAGTTCCTCCATAGTGGAATGTGGTATGCACTGCGTGGGGTTCAAGATCCAGTTGTTGATACTGGGGTTATATAATCCTTAGCTAGTCCATTTTCCCATTATCATATGGGCCAAACTTCCTGCACTTGAGGTAATTAGAGCTGTTGTAATCTTAAAAATTTCAATATAATATTTGACAGAATTGAAGGCTGCTAAGGTTGTTTTCTATAACTCGGAGCCCAAGCCAAGCCCATTGATTGGAAGCTCCATTCAAAGTCATTTAGACTCTCAGCCTTATGAAAATCCCTATCCTACCTTCTATTTATAGCCTGAATATAGACTCTTTCAAGCCTTCTTTCTGGCCTATTTAAAGCAACATTTAATCCCTGTTTCTGACCCTACACTGAATAGAGATATTTGGTCTTTACGGCCCTATCCTTAAAGGCCGAATTAGACCGAACGAAGTAAGAGTTTCAATGAAATGATGCCGAACAATAGTAAGATTTTACTGTCGTTTGTGCTTCCAGACCAAGTATCACAGCAATCTTTACAGGATCGACTATTAACCCGTGTGGCTGGCTTCCAATAGAAGAGCAGACAGACGGGCTTCCATACAGCCTAAAGGCCGGGGTTCTCTTTATAATAATGGATGGACGGCACCTGGTAAGCTTTCTTCGCTAGAGCTCAAGGAGGGAAGGAAGGGGGGCGACCTGGAATTCATGAATGACCTTTGTTTTGTTGACAGGACAGTGAGTGGTTTGAATGGAATGCATAACTAAAATATTTAATAGGATAGATTCTAACCAATGACCCATTTAAAATATTATGTGTAACACATATACAGGAATTGAACTAAAAAAAATTCAACCATTGATCTATTTAAGAGAAAACACATACAGCAATTCAATAAATATTTTTTTTAGAAAACATAGAGACATAACTATTACACACATACACAAACTAAATAAACTTTTTCGATAACTGAAACTACACAATAATTGAGTAATCGAGAACAATATTAATTTTAAAACTGTAAAGATTTACTCTTTCACAGTGAGCTCGATCCTTGCTTGAATGTCTTCCTTGCTCCTTGCAATGCAAATGGATCCTTTCTTCAATACAGGATTCTCTTCCAGCTAGAACATAGAATTCGATAAACCATTTGACATTCTTTCAACCTTTACTTTTCTATCAAACAGCTTTGCATTTATATGTATGGAATGGAATCAAAAAAATCTTCACATATGTTTTGAGATGGAGGGAAACTGAGTTTTTTTTATAAGTTTCTTAATCATATATTATTAATTTTAGTAACCAATGTAATATTTCTTTTTTGAAATGGAGAGAAAATTAATTTGTGTTGGTGTTTTTAAAGTTTCTTATTCATATATTAAAAATATTAGAAACCAATGTAGTGTTTTTTAGTTTTTTGTTTTTGAGATGGAGAGAAAATAAGCTGTCTTTTCATTAAATTCTAAATCCCTTTTATCGAAGTTTCCAAACCATTCATCAGTTATTTTAGAAAGGAATATAATTTTTTAAACAAACAAAAAATTCAATATATATATAAAAAAATAAATGCTTACCATTTAAGAAATAAAAGCAAATGAATTTGGGTAATAACTTTCAACCTATAATGTGTGCAATAAAAAAATGACAATTAATATATAATTATAATTTTATAAGTAATCATTTATAAACAATGGAAAGAATATCAAGAAGCCTCTATAGCAAATGAATAATAACTCATCCTCATCACCTCGGATACCTCATCCTCATCACTATCCGGAAACTCAATTACCCCATTAAGTTCATGTCTTAACTTAGGTAGACAATATCATGAAGTATTTTAATTTTGAGTATATATTAACATATTCATCATAGGCTCAATGATATTGATGTGTGCATTATGAAGTAGATTATTAAGATCATGTACAATAAGAATTATCACACAAATTTATACATGTAAGTGTTAGATTAGATATATTAGACATGAGATCTATGGTACGGTGAATATTATATGTATTTTTAGTAGGTATTCTCACTATGGAAGTGGAGGCGATAGACTACATTAACAATCCATATGAAAGATGTCAAATATAGTTCTCGTCTCCAAGCAAGATTGGTGTTTTTTGACAAAGTTGGCAAGCCTTATTAGTCGCATCTAGTAGGTTCAAACTACTTGGATACATAAACTCTTAATACTTTAGATGAAATGGTAATGTTCCTCTCAATAGATTTCCCCCCTCGACAAGTGGAATATGATTTAGCATCCCCACCAAAATTACCCTTAATATACTTTTAAGTCCAAGAAGGCCCTGATTATGACATGTCTGGGAGAAAATCCTTGGATCAAGCAAATCATGAATAGAACATGAAGGTTGTCCAAGCATGGGTAGAACACATGAAAAATGATCCAAAATGTTGTACAGAAGATCCAATAGGACAAGATTTAGATTAGTCTACCTCATGCCCTGGCGCACACGTTGTTCTAGGAACGTCCCCACATAGTGATGAAGGCCTTTTGATGTATGTAAATGTTTATGTATGCTTTAGTACATTACTACAAGATATTCATCATGGATCATCTGGATTAGATCTCACTCTATGGTGCAAACTCTTCTCACACTCCTCTACTCACTCAAACCATAAATACATCCCCCAAAAGCGGTGGAAATTTGTTAATGTGACAACCCCCCAAAAGGGAAAACATGGTGAAAATAAATAAATCATACATGAATTTGGTCATTGGAGCTAAGATTAAATTAAACAAAGTATTAGGGATGGGTGAAAAACTTATGTCGGTAGAGCTCATGGCTAGAGAATAAGAAGATCTTCCCTATCAAACTACTTTTTTCACAACTAGGAAGAGTTGGAGCTATTTGAAATATCCCAAGAGGTGTTTAACCCTACCAAGAGAAACAAATAGGTTAGGGAGGCTTAGGTGGAAACAATATTGAACATATTTCTCATTTTTATTCTATTTGGATTATTATTTATCCTATCATGAATGGGTATCCTAAGGGCATATTATGATCACTATCCTCTCATACCCGATCAAGTTAGTGTGGATCCAAACCCCAAGTCCATTCAAAATGAATCTTCGATCGATTAAGGAATCTATATATAATTTATATTTATTCTGTAAAGGTAGTTTGGATTACATATTGAGAATAGTCCCCTTATTCTCTTCGTGCTCAAGTTTTCCTAAATAATTTGAATATAAATAAGAAGGCCTCTATTTCATTGGAAAGGGACAAAAAATACATGTGATGGCATACTCTTCACTGATATTGTGGACAAGCTATCAAATTTTTATTCTTGGGAAGGTTTTGAATGTCTCTTAAACCATTTTAAGAAGATGCAATTTTATCTACGAGGAAAATTTAAAGAATCTCTACTTAAAGTGGATGATTTATATCTTATCCTTATGTTATGATCCTATGATTAGGATCCTATGATACTATGATTTATAGCTTATCCTATGTTATGATCCTCATTCATAAGAAAATGGTACCCTGATGCGTCCATGCATGGATTGTGGAGGAAACATTCTTACCCCTAGATGGATAGAAGTTTCCTTTAGGGCCTGAGGTTTAGGTCTCCTCTCCTCAATATTTTTTTAGGTCCAAAGACATTCCCTTCTTTCCTAGAGATACATTTCCAAGGCTCTAAGACACATACATATTGTTTAAACTGACCTATTAGTACTAATATTCTCAATCATATGCCAATAATACCTTCAAGAGGCCATGTGTGTTTGGTGGAGGAAATATTCTTAGCCTTTCATGGCTAGAATACTCCTTTAGGGATAGAGATTCAAGTCTTCTATCATAACCGTGTCTAAGGACCTAATACCCCAAGGCATGGATACATAGTGCCATGAATATTTCTAAGAGTTCATGCACGGTGCTTCAAGGATTTTTTTATGTCTTTGGATTCCTCAGTCATGTTTCTTTCTTAACAGATGCATGGCCTTATTCCTTGGAATATCATTACTAAGGCTATGATAAACATAAATACTACTCAAAATGACCTAATGATATTGACATCCTCAATCATAGGCCATCGATACTCTTAGAAGGCCATGTCTAATTGGTGGAGGAAACCTTCCTTTTTTTGTGTTCTAGCATGTATTTGGCTTGCATGAATTACTTGTGGTATAAGAAACCACAACCTAGGGGAATATAATATGTCAAAATAACTTGAGGATCATGCCAACCCTTAGCATGGTTGTATTTTTAGGTGTCTCCTCCCACTACAACAATGTTTTGAACACTAGGTTTCTTGAAAAAACAAAACCCTTACAAACTAATTTCACTAGTAGGTCTTGAATTGGTGGAGGAAACATTCCTAGCCCTATATGGATAGAGATTTTTTTTACATCACAAGTTTAGGTCTCCTCCCTTAACCATGTCAAAGGCTCCAAGTCCCAAAGGCTTAAATACAAGCACCTTGGATACCTTTGTGATGTTATGTGTGGTGATTTGAGGCATTGTTCATGGACATTGATGCCTGAATGGTTTCTTTAGGATGAAAGGAGTTTTCTTCTTCCATATAAATTCATTCACAAGGACTGAAGACACATACACACTACTCCAAATCACTTAATCCTATTGAATTCCACAACCATAGGCTAATGATACCCTTATGAGGTGATGTATGATTGGTGGAGGAAATGTTCTTAGTAGTGGATTTCTAGAATATTCCTTTATGGCTAAAGGTATAGGTCTAATACACTATCATGTTGAAGTCCCCAAGGCCATAAGACCTATATAAGGAGTAGGATGGATACCCATAAGAATTCATATAATGTGGTGCTTCAAGGATTTGTTCGTGGATTTGGATTCCTCTATGAGTTATTGAGGGATAAATGAATGTTAACCTTACCTATAATATCATTCTCAAGGGCTTGAGACATGTACATACTACTCAAAACCACTTAAAATAATAATCAATCTCAATCATAAGCTAATTGTACTATCAAGAGTAGATATATCTTTGGTGGAGGAAACCTATGGAAAAATATTCCTTTAGGAATTGATATTCAAGTCTTATATATTGGCTATGTCCAAGCAAGAAGGCCTAAATACATAACGCTATGGATACCTCAAGAACGTCATGCATGAGACTTTGAGGCATTTTTCATGATATGGATTCATCAATGGTTTATTTAGGGAAAAAAACATGGTATTCTTCCATGGAATGGAATTCCCAATTCCTCGGTTCACCAACACAAGCATCTTACTTTCCTCCTAGGATTCCACTTAAGTCCTTAAGATCCATCCCGTTATGCAAAAACTATTGATTTTTCTAAAGATCGTCTGTAAAGAATGCATAATATGTTTCATGGCCTTAATTTTTTCCCATTACCTCAATAATATTATTTTAGGGTATAATTCCCTTAATTTTCTCTTCGAAGATGGTCTAAGACCCATCCCTAGTGCACAAAATCAAATATTTCCACTCATATCCAAATTTAAGGTTAATAACCTCCTATACAGCATGATCTCCTTTGTGATACTTTGAGTCATCTCTCTTAGCCCAAGATGCCTGAAACATTCCTTTAAGGCCTAAGTCACGTGATACCTCCAATGACTATGTTGAAGGTTCTATGACCCATATCTGATGTAACTTATATCAACACTCAAATACCAAGGACAGCATTGGGAGTTCATATAGGTGTGTTTCAAAGCTTTCATTATGGCCTAAGGCCCATGTTTCTTCCTATAACATTATACAAAACTATAATACTTATGGGTGTGTGCAAGAAATTGAGGGAGTAAGCATTAATATACAATCCTACTTTTTGGAAAGACACTCATGATACATAAAAACACAATGCACTCACATTATGTAAATCTTGGTTTGGTTAATATCGAGCCTAACATGTCATATGACAGGTATGTTAGGCGCGGCAAAATGCGCATGCGTTTTATAGTTACAAAACGTGCATGAGTTTATATTTACAAAACATGTACATGTTATGGAGAAGCAAAACGCGCACACATTATGGAGAAGAAAAACGCGCACTTGTTTTGGAGAAGCAAAGCATGCACACGTTTTAGAGAAGCAAAACATGCACGCATTACGGAGAACCACAAAAAATGGTTTTAGTGCATGGCTAAGGAAATGAATAAAAACAATAGTTTGCATCATCAAGACCTAGGACCTATAGTAATATTTTAGCATCATCACAAACAACATCTCAAACAATCATGCCTAATCTCCCAAGAGCATATTTTTTCTTTGTGTTGTAATATGGACACCATTAGGAGGTTTTAAGAACGAAGTATGGGTCATATTCCCTTGAGAATTCTTGAGGGAGGAAACTCAAGAATTATTTCCTAAAGGCTTGAGGTCCATGAACAAGGCATCGAACCTACACATAGGACCTTCATATGTGATATCTTGCATCTAATACAGGATATGTAGTGCATTAGAATTCTCTTAGCACTAGAAACATATCCATAGACATGGTTGAGGGAGGAAACCTAGTCCTTAGGCCCCAAAGGAATCCTATAGACATATAGGGCCAAGAACAACACCTCAGACAAACACACTTGATCTCTAAAGGGTATCTTCAACTTTAAGTTGGGATATGGCCATGATTAGGATTTTTTTAGAATTAGATATGGAGGATAAGGTGTTAATCATGGTTGGTACATAAATCTTTAAAGGTTGTAAACCACCTTTACGGGCTCAAGGTCCATGAACAACTCCTTGAATCAGCATATATGACCTCTCATGTTGATAGTTTTGTTTTGAATGGGGATATGGGAACCATTAGGGGTTTCTAAGTAATATGTATGTGTCTTGGGACCTTAGACATAATAAGGGAGGAAACCTAGGCCTTAGTCCCTAGAATATTCTTCTATCCATATAGATCCAAGAATGATGTGTTGAATAACCTCAATATATCCTTCCATGGCTTCATTTACCTTGAAATGGGGATACTAGTTCCATTAGAACATTTTTAGCACTCCCCCTTTTTATCACTCTCTCTTTGTGTGTGCTTGTGTGTCCCCCCCTCTTCTCTCTTTATATATATGCATGTGTGTCACTCCCTCACCCCCCCCCTCTCTAATAGTATATCTCCACCTTCTATATACCTCCCTCCATATCACTCTCTATATCATTCACCCCCCTCCCTCTTTTTTGTTCACCCCTCCCTCCCTCTCTCCCACACAATCTGTGTGTTTATGTGTGTGTGTGTGTGTGTCCCTCCATCACTTCCCATATCTCATAATCTCTCTCCACCTTCTCTATACTCTCTCACTTACCTTCCCTCCATCACTCTCTTTCTATTTCTCACCCCTCCCCCTCTCCCTCTGTCGCTCACCCATCTCACTCTCTCCCACATAATCTTTGTGTGTGTGTGTGTGTGTCCCCCCTTCTCTCACAAAATCCCTCTATATATCCCTCTCTCTCCACCTTCTATTTACCTCCCTATATCAATATATCCCTCCCTTCTCCCTTAATTACCAACCCTATGTGACATTATCCGTGCATTATCCCTCTTTCTCTCCCTCTCTCAAATTGTATCCCTCCCTCCTATCTCTTTTCACCCTCCCTCTCCATGTTTCTCTCTTTCACAACCTCCCTCTCTCTCCATTTCTTAACCCTCCACCGTATGTATTTGACACCATCTCTCTCTCTCTCTCTCTCTCTCTCTACATGTGTGAACCTGCCCCTTTCTCTCCTTGTGTCTATCTCCCCGTCACCCCTCACACACACACACACCTTCTCTCGATCCCTCAATATCGCTTTCCTTCACTCTATCTCCATCCCTCCCTCACTCCCCCTCCTCCCTCTCTATCTTATTCTCTCTCACACTCTCTCCACATCACTCTCTCTTTCTCTCTCTCTCTCTCTCTCTCTCTCTTCTTCTATGTTTTCAACTTATCTCTTCTCCTCAACCACCTACCTCATTATGACCCTTATTCTTTGTTTTATCACATCTCATTCCCATCTCTTCAATTTCCCCCTCCTTCGCCTCTCTCCTCCAACACATCCTATTCCTCCTCTAATACTCCATATCCACCTTTCCATTCACCAANACTTCTTCCCCTCCACCTTATCCCCCTTCATCACTCAAGTATCGTGTACTGCTTCTAACCCTATACATCATCAACACCTCTTCTTCTCCTAATAATTCTCTTAATACCCACTCCCCTTCACCCTTGTAACCCATAATGTTCCCATTCCATTCATCTTTCTCCACTTGAATTTACAACATCCTTTTAGGACCTTGACCCTTCCCCATCCCCTCTCAAATATTAACCATCCCCACTTGAACTTCCAACATATTCTTAGGCACTTGACCCTTCCCCACCCCCTCTCAACTATTAACCATCCCCACTTGAACTTCCAACATCCTCCTAGGACCTTGACCCTTCCACACCCCCTCTAAACTATTATCCATGCATTTGATATATTACATAAAGTGATAAATTTTTAGCTCCATAAAATGTGTGCACGTTTTGTAGTTATATAACGCGCACACATTTTGTAGTTCTATAACGCACACCCGTTTTCCAATTCTACAAGGGCGGGAGATGTAATTTGAATTTAAGCATGCCAATTCACTTGCTCACATGTTACCAATAGTCCTATGTGTATGGTTTGGAGTTTGCTTCGGTAATGCCAAACATGTGCTATGGTATATGATAAACCATGGCTAATTGGGCATTTCTTCCATTTTCTCAAGAAGCCGTTGTTTACGCACTCATTATAGTATGCTACACACAATCATTTTTGACAAAATCTTAAATATAAATAGCATTTTTATGCAGATTCTAAATATGTAGTTTTTATTAAAAAATATTATAGTTTCCTATTTTTTTCAATTTCTATTGTGTCCTAACTCAACTCAAAAAACATGTTGTTAGTGTCTTTTCCATAACTTTTCCAATTCTTAATCATTTTAAAAAGAAATTATATGGTGCACTAGAAGACACCAACCTCTACATTCTATAAAAAAATCCATTTCATGATTATTTCATTAATACCTTCAAAGGTTGCACCCATAAAAACAATTAGATAATCACTTAGATACCATTTTTGAGGAATGATCACTTAGATAATTATAAAAAAAATTAAAAATTGTTAATTTTATTTTCGAAAAATAGCATTGCATTAGTGTTATATGTTCTCTACATGCATGCAAAATTTTGTATCCTGAAGCATCATTTAGGCCCTCAAAGGCTGCACCCACAAAAACATATACCTTATCATTTATCATTTGCCTAAAAAATAAAAAGTGACTGTTAGAAAAAATGAAACTTGACATAGTTACAAAAATTTTCAATACATAAACCTTATATATTTGGAAACTTGATTCAATTTCCTACATTTAATCTTATTTAATCGAAGTGGGATATTTTGTGTAAGTATATCAAAACATACAATTAAGTTGAGGGATGCGTGATTTTTCAGTTTTCTATTGCAACTAACATGCCAAAAGTGACCCTCATTAGCTTGCACTCACCCTCATACATACTTTAAAAAACCTCATCATGGTGTCAATGTCCTCGCTTATAGGTAAATAATATCCCCAATAGGTCATGTGTAGTGGTTCAAAGTGTTGTTTTTGGACTTGGATGCCCAAACAAAATTATTAGTTGCTTAGGGATCGGTTTCCTCCCTCAAACATGTAAAGGGTATTTACACTGATATATAGTACTTAAAGCCTATTAGTGACATTGATGACCCCAATATTAGGCCAAGGATCATACCTTTAAGATGTCTCATGTGATAGTTTGAGGTATACTTGTTAATCTTATATGCCTATAGGTTTCTTCTAAGGTCTAAGTCTCAACTTTTCTCCCTTAATCATAAATATTCCCTAAATAATTATATATACTTTTATTTCCTCTCATTCCCCATTGTATCCTTATTTGGATCCCTTCAAAACACCATTTTTGTTGGCTAAACACATCATTACTATCACTACATGTCTAGGAGCTTCTTTTAGGGTAAGGCCTAAATTTCTTCTCTTAACTAGCTTGGTTGAGGGGTAGAAAACCCACCACTACTTAGTCTAACCTTAAAATAGAATCAATGCCCAAACATAAAGGCTAAAAATACTCTCAAGACATTATATGCATGATTATGTGTGTTGATCATCTTTCATAATCCTAGATTCTTCAAATCTTATATTATGGATCAAGGTAGAGGTTTCCTCCATCTGTCAAGTCCAAGATCAATTAGAGACCCATGCCTTGAGCTCAAAACCTAATAATGCCATTAATATCAATAAATCAATTTAATAAAATCAGTAAAAAAGTAGCAAATTGAATAATGACATTTAATTCAAATAATTTTGCTTACTACTTTATAATAATAAAAATACATAATAAATGGTTATATTTAATTATTTCTCAATATTCAAGAATCCTACATATTTATTTGCTTAAATAATATTACAAATGAATAATTGATTTATTTATCAAATATTATATTTTTTGTGAACTTGTGTGTGCTTGGTGTGTTGAACAATTGAATTTGTGGTGATTATGGTGTAAAACCTCATTTGAGCATTTATTTGAATGAAAATGAATTGAGTCATTTAGAAAATAATTATTTTGTTGTTGTTTTGTGTGTGGTGCTAATCATCATAATTAAATAGTTGTTGTACATGTCCATGCCACAAATAAGAGCTTATCACCACTATATGGAACATCTTAAGATAGGATTTCTCTAGCCTTATGATTAATAATTAAAACCTTAGCACTACCTTATAGTACTTGTCAAGATCATATTTGGCTATCCTTAGGATTAGTTATTAAAATCTTATGATAGTGTCAATTCCCACACATAGAGGCTAAGAACACTCTTTGGGAGATGTTTGGTGACCTTTGAAGTGTCTTTCTTGGTCCTAATTCCTAAAAGCTTCTTCTAGGGCCAAAGGTAGATGTTTTCTCCATCGACCATGTATATGGATGTGAGATCCATGCTTTGTGTTAATAACCAATTATAATGACACTAATGCCCATCAATAAAAAATTTAAGATCAATAAAGAATTCTCAATTAAATAATCAATTTTTAATTCAAATCATTTGTATTTCTATTTTACAATAGTAATAAATAAATAAAATGGTGTTTTTAAATAGTATTAAAATTGAAAAATTGAATTAAATTATTTAGAAATTGATAATTTGTGAACTTTTTGTCTTTGTGGTGCAAATCTTCATAAATAAATCTTGTGAATTTATTTTCTTTATTTGAGTAAATAAAACATAAAAAATAATAAAATTACATTATTTACAAAATAATGATTTGTGAAGTTCTTTTGTTTGTGATGCAAATCATCATAATTAAATTCTACATGGACATTTCCATGTGGCAAATAATAACTTAACACCATAGATGGTTTTTGCCAACAGGTCATTTCTCTTAACATAAAAATGAAAAACTCAATTTCTATTGATATTAACAAACATTAACACCATCTTAACACCACAAATTATAAGTGGTGCTAATACGAGCAGCTTAGCACCGCTAAAATTAAATGATTCTAATACCACCACCTTAACATCACAAAATTTTAAATGGTGCTAATAACATCACCTTAACACCATAAAATAAAAGTGATGCCAACTTATGGTACTAAAACATGGTTTTTCTTATTGTGCATGTCTTATGAAAATGTATGAAAAAAAAAGTGACAATGTTCCCATAAAATGCTCATGCTAAGACTAATATGATGAATGAGAAGATGGATGCTGTCATGGAAGCTCTTGCGATTCAATCTCCGGTTCCTCCGGTGGGGTAGTCCAGGGGTGCCCCGTCTGATCCTGCGGGGTCTCATGAAGCACATGCTTGGTCCGTACGGGTTCTAAACTTGGTCTTCTCGTGCTGTGTCGGTTTGGCTCATGTTGAGCATTATTTTTTTTTTGTATAACCAGGTTAAATACTAATAGTTGTGATGGGAGGGTTATCTGGTTGGACTGTAAAGGATGTTTTGTGACGGGTTGACTTAGAAGTATATACTGTTTTTCTACAGACTCATAGGATGGGGTTTTACAATGCACTTGCTGTATGCACTAATTGTGTTTTGGTAGTTATGTAATATTTTCTTTGGTGTCTCGCTTGGCAGTGACCTTAAAATTAGATTATTATTATTATAATGTTCTTTTTACTTAAAATAAAAGGCATACAATAAACTTAAAAAAAAACCATGCAATAAACTAAAATGCAGTACCTCAACCATGTCCAAACGCACCAGTAAACTACAAAGATTAAACATACCATTTGGTATTCAAAACAGCGTATGATATGTGAGAACTTACACCATTGGCTCATCTCTCCAATAAACTACAAAGATTAAACATACCATTTGGTATTCAAAACAACTTATGATATGTGAGAACTTACACCATTGTCTCATCCCTCCAATATCAAAATCAAAACTTAAATGAAGCAACTGTCACAAACTAAAACTTAGTTTTATTCACTTGGCTTTCTAAAATTTAAAAAGAGAACTAAAGCCCTCGGAGATGATTCTGAGGATAATAATCGTTCATGTCCACAGCAAGCTGGATTTATTCAAATACACCCCTACTAATCAGGTATCTGGAAGACGACTATGAAGATGATAATCGTAACTTTCGTTCATCAGAAAGTGTCTTCGCAAACCTGCCAAATGAATTGAATAACATTAGCTTGATTCTGCAAACCTATTAATTTGCGAATGTTAAACATATTTTAAAAATGTATTCATTGCTAACCATTTCTACTGAATGAAAACCATATATTTACCTGGTCAATGCATCCTTGTTGGTGCCTTCGTCTGCCACTTTCTCAAACACACCGGTCTCTATATTTACCCTTGAAACGGGATCGTCCAAGAGTTTATTCCCTATACTGACCAGGTTATGGAGATTCTCCTTTGTGGACAGAACGGTTGAGCTTGTATCTTGTGATAATTTGACCTAATTCCAAGTTTACAATCTTCAGGCTTCAATATCTAGTGCATGCAGGACAATCATCATCTCTATATACAAATTATCTAGAAAAGGAACAATGAAAGAACCTGGATTCTCAAATAGTTCTTCTCTGAATTAAAGGCTTGGAACACAAGGGTTGCATGAATGTCCACCATATCTGCACTAGATTGGGAAAACATCTCAATTATGGGCACTTTGCCGTCCTTTGATAACCATTCAAGCAAGCCCCATTTTGCTACGTCAGTGGCCTTGTAACTGCCTGGATTCTGTCCAGTTCCAAGAGAAAGCACCAGAAACTTGCTAGTGTCCTGTTTAAAACGCGCAGTCTAGTCAGTTCTTTCAAAGGCCGGTTCTTTTTTATTAATCTTTATCAAGCTCCCTTAACTGCATGAATCCAACTTATAAACATAGGTATATCTGTTTATATTTTATAACTCACCTGAGTTTTGGACGGTGGCAATAAGAAATTTGGGTTGCGCAGGAGAGCTTCTTTAGTTACACGGTTTATAGCAAGTAATGTCTGCAACATCATTAAAAAAACAAATTACAGAACGTCTCAGACACTCCTGTTAGGTCTTAGGAAGTAGGAGAATTGCTCTAACGGGTCAATGAAACAGGTGGTCAAATCAAAATGATGGGAAGATCTTAAACCTAACTATCCATTTTACCAGTCTCACTCTTGATTGAAATTGAATTTCAGCAAAAAGAAATTACTTCAATTCTGGTTACTCGTTATAAATGAATGATAATGAAAATAAGAAACGGGACTCGTTTGAGATTGGGGTTTAACCACAATGGAAATGGGTATATGGTTTTTCAATGGGTACCCTTAGTTTATTGGGTCATCTAACCACCAGGAAAATGGCTATATCGTTTTCCCCTAAAACTTTTACATCTCTAGTATTTGCTCGGTCAACCAGGTTAACTGCCTATGTCTCTATACGTTGCTAGGTCTCAATTAACTCTAGTTCTTGACTTGCCTTACCACACCACTCACTTGCCTAATGACAAGGAAGTATTGTTGCTGGTGCTGTTATAGGTTTTTCCCTTGCTACTGGATAAGCAACTGTCTGTGCAATATATGTTGTTGTCTTTGCTATGTGTATTGATGCTTTAGGTTAGTTTATTGGGTTACCTATGAAGTGATTTATTAGGTAAAAAAAGAAGGTGTATGTGTTCTTTATATTTAAGGACTATTGGTATGTGTTCTTTATATTTAAGGACTATTGTTACCTAAACTTCCGTTAAAGTGTCAAGTGTATGTTTATAAATTTTATGGTTTTTAGAACCGTTGTTATTTAGTATCCCATGGTATTTACCATAAGCCCTAAAAAACTCCTTATTTTTTGACCAAATTAGTTAAGCTCTAAACAACTCCTTATTCTGTGACTAAATTAGTGAAAAAAATGAATATTAATAAATTTACTATTAACCATTTTCCTTAACCATGGTATTTACCATAAGCCCTAAACAACTCATTCTTTGACCAAATTAGTTAATCCCTAAACAACTCCTTATTCTTTGAC
Organism: Pseudotsuga menziesii; assembly: GCA_001517045.1. Taxonomy (NCBI): domain Eukaryota; kingdom Viridiplantae; phylum Streptophyta; class Pinopsida; order Pinales; family Pinaceae; genus Pseudotsuga; species Pseudotsuga menziesii. The sequence goes on from LPNX010865335.1 coordinate 67,949, forward strand.
CAAATTAGTGAAAAACATGGATATTAATAAATTTACTATTAATCATTTTCCTTGGTGGCCACCATCCTATTCCACTTGGGGCTCCAACATTGTTCCTTAAGTTTTTTTAGTTTCCTTAATTATAACACAACTTACTGTTTTTAGCAGTTTTTTGGGTCCTACCAATTTACTTCATAGTGACCATATTTTGGCATTTTTCATTTCTTAAAATTAGGTTTTGAAAGATTAAGGTTTTTCTTTATTTATGAATAATATATAGTATTTGGAAATAACATAGTCTTTGGAGCCCCATTGTAACTAGAGTTCAGTTTCTTCTCAGAGATAAGCTACACTATATATTAAAACGAAGTCTTATTTCTGCTGCATCTCTACTTTTATGTGTATTTCTGTAATTCCTTGCCTTCCTTCATAAACATCCGGATCAACTTAGCCTCGAACAACTCCATATTCTCTTTATGTGCTCAGCCTTAGACAACTCTTTATTCTCTGACGAAATTGTTGAAAAAATATGGATATCAATAAGTCTATTAGGGTTGATTTTCCTAATTAAATTCCAAAATAATCCTTTCTTGTCATCATATTTATATTTATGTGCTTAATCTTATGCTTATGTTTATTAAGTGCTTCTAAACATAACACCAGTTTTATTATACATATAGAAAATGCATACCGGATTGTTCGCTGCAATACCCCCGTCTATGAGGTTGTAGCTTCTGGTATTGCCCGAAGAATCTCGTGTTTCGAAGTAATGAGCAGGAAGATATATTGGAGCTGCTGAAGTTCCGATGCAAACATCAGACAAAAGTGGATTTTTCAACTCATCTTCTTTGGCCTGTAGAGAAGTTTAGTAGATTATATTACTTTGATTGGCATTGGAAATCATATATTTTATTTAAAAGTGCCACTGCCACCAACTTTAGACTCCTTATATCATAGAAAGGTTACCCCGAAGGTTGAGAATATTGCGGGCTCCTCTGATTTAACGTCATATGTGGGAATTACGACGTTCGTTAGCGTCTGCTTTAATCGAGTATCTCCCAGGTTCTCTTTGATGACATTGTGCAGGTAAACCCCACTATATTTGGGTCCCGTTAGGAGCCGTGCATCGGCCAAGAGACCTCTGTGAATCATCCAACTTCAACTAATTCAGCTATTTATTCAAAGAAAGATTCACCCTGTGTGTAGTTCACAAAATAATAACTGTTTTACACTAACGTGGGAAAAATGGAAGAGCTGTTTTTCAAATAAAATTCCGTAACATCTTTGGCAGCAAACAGTGGACGATTCTGCTTATTTGGAGCAGCTAACATGGCAGTGACCAGACCTCCAGTGCTGGTTCCAGCAATGACATCAAAATAATCAGCTATACGGACATCTGGACCATCTATTTCCTGTTATAAACAACGTCTAATTGGTTAGACTCTTTATAAAACAAAAAATTTGCAACAATTCACACAACCAAAAAGAGATTATAAAAACGAGAATAACTAATACTTTTAAGTAATCCATCTCATTACCTATTTCTATCTCTCTAAATCACAACAGATTTAACTTAAATTACAAGCTAATATATGTAGAGAAAGATATATATATATATATATATATATATATATATATATATATATA
>LPNX010865335.1:69677-80035 GCA_001517045.1 Pseudotsuga menziesii
CTAATAGCAGAGAAAAGTAAGGTGTTCTCCAACCTCGTATGAAGGAGATCCTGTTAGTTTAGTCATTTTAAACATAAATAATACTTAAATAAAATATAAAAAAATTAAAATAACATAAATCCATTTTAAACCTAGATCTATCAAGTAAGGAGAGGGATCCAAATGGTAAGAAAATGTACACCTCAAGAAATTGGATCCCTCCTTTAGATGCTTNTAGAGTTTTTGAAACTGATATTTTATGTGGGTGTAGGCTAGGCAATCTAAGAGGAAGTGTTTTTCATCCTTAACACTCTGAGTCTCACAAAGATGACGGATCCTTTTACATGAGTTTTAGAAAAGGCCCAAGCTCAAATGCCGTGTTTGACTACTCATGAAAATGGTTCTTATTTAAAATCTATGTGGATCTTCTTCTTTATGCTAATTCAAAGAGATAATTTTGATGTTCTAAGATTAGAGATATTGCTCCTTGTAATATCTTAATTTTCTTTTATCCTCCAAATTTTCATCCATAGCTTCTCTTTGAACTTCTAAGTAATATTTTTTTTAATATCATCTATATTTTACAAAGTGACATTTTAAGGAATCTTTCACATCTTTAACCAAGACATGACATCTTTATGCCAATATGGGTTGAGCCTTAGGTACATTAGTTACCTTATCATAGCTATGCTCACAATAGGGAAAAAACCCAATTCAATCAAAATAATAGGATATATCTTATTATCTTTAATTTTCAAATTGTAAATTATAAAACTATGTTACATTTACTCATAATCATTCTCTAAAATTTGTGAAAATGATTTTCTATTAAAACTCAATTATAATTAAACATCATTAATTTTAAAATTAAACCTCTTATTTAAATATACATTTTATCATTATTTTCAAAACTATTATTTTCAAACTTTTCATTTAAATACATTTCATCATTATTTTCAACTTTTCATTTAAATATACTTCATCATTATTTTCAAAACCAAATCCTATGATTGATTCGATTTTAGAACTGGCTTTAACCATAATGTAATATATAATATTTGGAAATAAGTCATCATTTACATTTCTTATGGAGTTTTATTTATAAATAACATAACTATATTTTATAAAATATTAATAATTAAATAAAATTCTAAAAATATTATTAATCTTTTATAATATTAAAAGTTAAAATGGAGATCTCTAAGCAAATAAAAGTAAATAAGTGTTCAAAAAATTTTAAAAATATTATTATTTTAATAAAATTATTATAATTTATTTTAAATTAAAAATTAATATTTTTATTTTTATTTTTATTATAGTTATATATATAACTAGTACATATTATCACTTACATTCTACTTATTATTCATTTATCATTTATCAATTATTTTTTACATTCTTTATTTTATCTCACATTTTTCTAATTATCTACCACTAACTATTGGTTATCCATTCATTAGCTATGAGTTATCAATGCATCTTTACAAGTTATCCATTCACTAGTCCACCTAATATCTCAAATAAAAATATCTATAAACATAATTAAGTTGTAAAAATATTTTTATTTTACTTATGTATACATTTATTTTTATATTAAATTTCACACAAACAAAAATATATTATAATAACATAAATGATTCTTGATTTTATAAAAATAATTAATAAACACACTTTTTATTTATTTGATAATCTTTTTATTAGTCACGATGATGATGATAATAGTGGATCTTTGCTGCATAACGACCTTTCTAGCATTTTAACTTGTCAAAATTATAGTGAACTAGGGACACTTTTCACCAAGCTCTTTGAGCATAGGGATACAATTTTAAAACAAACTAATTAATTGGTTTCTTTAGGTGTGATAGACCAAATTTCACCATGGAGCTCATGAGAGTTCCTTCTTATCTTGGCTATATTAATTTTTTTCTTTGAACTGGTTAAAACAGAGAGATACTTTTGATCTTCTAGAGTAGGGTTGATGACCTCCTTATAATATATTAATTTTCTTTTAGCCCCTAAATCTTTATCACACCACATTTTATCTTTAAACTTAGAAGTAACAATATTTTTATTGTTATTAATATTTTGCAATGCAATATTTTGGTTGATCTCCTGTTTAACCAGCCCTAGTATCTTTATACCAACCTCCTTACATGGTTTTGGCTGGAATTAAAAGCTAGCTTAGAAAGTCTATGATTTCCCATATTATTGATTTTGTGCTTGTATAATGTACAAATCATGCATATCCATCAACAACATTAATTTATCCATTATTTTCTACTCTTAAACTTCATCTATTCTAAGAGAATTTTTTGCTGAGATACCTTTTATATCGGCATTTTCTTTAAATTATTGTTATTAAATATACTCAAGATTAAATTTTGTTATTAAATATATTCAGGAGAATATTTTAAGTTCAAAATCATTATACAATATTTATCATTACAAAACAAAAATAAAATATTTAAAATGTCTATCAAAATGGTTTCAAACTCACCCTGATATCCACTACTCTAGCTAAGACCTTAAGAGTAAAGTGTAAGAGACCCAAACAAGCCATAGAGAAAAGTAAGTGAAAGAGACCCAAAAGAATATCTGAAACTTACCTGCTTCAATATCATTTCAATCTTTGTAAAAGCAAATTTGTGGAACAGAGGCATTACAACTATAAGAAATGCATTACAATGGACATGAAGGCATGTATTTACAATCTGCATAACCTAAACTCTATAAACTTAAGATTCAAGTGACTCATATGGCCTGTGACTACATATATAACTATAACTAATTAAACCTCAACTAACTAACTAGTTGCATAGTTCTCTACCCATTACAGGTTACAGGTTTCATGCAATTCCTTCAAAAATTTATTTCCTTGGCCCATATTCAACAAGTTACAGACAGACTGACAAATCAATTATATGCTAAAACTGGATTGCTGCTGTATATGTGCAGTAGATGAGATATAATACCTGTAGTTTTTCCTCAAGAAATTCGAGGATAGTTGATGGAATAAGCCCGCGCACGCCTCCTCCGTCAATACTTAGAATTGTTATCCTATCTCCAGACTTCAGTGGCTTATTCTCGGAAATAACATCCATGCTCGATACTCAATTTACGAAACTCAATCGTTCAGATTTAAAAGCACAACAAAATGAATGAACGAATTCGAATTTTGCAGTTTATCTGGGGAGTAATTGACTGGGAGAGACGGTATTTGTAGATGAATTTGAAGCATCTTCGATGATTCCTTTGGTATCAATTCAGGATTTCGTTGTCATCGATAACACAATCAATAAATTAATTTGACAGTAATGACACGCTTGTTTTCACGGCAGACTCGGAGCATATCGCTTTCTGCAAGACTATACAGCAAGTTAAGACCGACCGTTGGATTTTCATGATCCACGGAAGCTGCTCCTTAGGTTCTAAATTTTTCAGAAACGTGGAATATTTACATGATCACAATCACTTAATTGGTGGACTATGAATATTAATAGGTTATAAAAAATAATGACTTTATCCATCAGCTACCATGTCTAAACTAATAGTTATTTATACATACTGAGAGTTATCTACTATTGGTTAGTTTTTATATATTTTTATTTATAATTGATTATTTTAGTTTTTATATATTTTTATTTATAATTGATTATTTTAAATATTTTTAAACATTGTATTTGTTTTATCTCTACATAATCATTAGTTATTTTTGATATTTTTTATTATTTATAATTCATTATTTTACACTATATTTGTCTTAACTATGTATAACTTATTTTTGATATTTTTTTATTTATAATTAATTATTTTAAATTTGTTTAGACTTTTTATTTGCCTTATCCTTATTTAATTTAGATTATTTTGATTCTGGAACTACTATCTATACATAACCTTATTAGTTATTTTTTATATTCTTTTATTTATAATTGATTATTTTAAAATTGTACACTACATTTGCTTGGTCTTAATTTGATTTAGGTTATTTTGAATTTGGAAAGATTTAGTAATGCATCAAGTAATTTATGCAGCCATTAATTTGATATTCTTTTATTTATAATTAATTATTTTAAATTTGTTTAGACTTTCCATTTGCCTTGTCCTAATTCAATTTAGATTATTTTGAATTTGGAACTACTATCTATACATAACCCCATTAGTTATTTTTTATATTCTTTTATTTATAATTGATTATTTTAAAATTGTACACTACATTTGTCTTAATTTGATTTAGGTTATTTTGAATTTGGAAAGATTTAGACATGCATCGAGTAATTTATGCAGCCATTAGTTTTTTTTTATATTCTTGTATTTATAATTGATTATTTTAAATTTGTATGGATGTTACATTTGCTTTGTCCTAATTCGATTTAGATTATTTTGAATTTAGAAAGACTTAAATTCATGCATCAAAGTAATTTGCATAGCTATTAGCTATTTTTTATATTCTTTTATTTATAATTAATGATTTTAAATTTGAATGGACTTGTTACATTTGTCTTGTCCTAATTCAATTTAGGTTATTTTAAATTTGGAATTATTATCTATGCATAACCAATCGTTATTTTTTATATTTTTTTATTTATAATTGATTATTTTAAATTTGTACACTATATTTTCCTTGTCCTAATTTGATTTAGATTATTTTGAATTTGGAAAGACTTATTCATGCATCAAATAATATTAGTTATTTTTTATATTCTTTTATTTATAATTGATTATTTTAAATTTGTATAGACACTATATTTGTTGTAATCATTTTGTGGAAAACCTTATAATGAGACAAAGCTCTTTCCTTTACATTAGAGCAGTGGGTCTTGTACTTCACAAGGGTGCAAAAATCTTAGTAGATGGATCTATATTTAGGAGGAATCATGTCATCTAAATGCATGAGAACAACAACCATGGCATTTGAAAGAGTATAAAGATAGAGGAGGAAAGGATGATATGACTCACCAAGACGAATTCAAAAATTCAAGTTAGTGTATTTAAGAGGCAGGATTTGAATTGCTTGAAAGCATGATATAGTCCTAATTCAATTTAGATTATTTTTAATTTGAAACTATTATTTATATATAACTATTAGTTATTTTTTATATTCTTTTATTTATAATTGATTAGTTTATGGACAATACATTTTCCTTGTCCTAATTCAATTTAGAATATTTTGAATTTGGAACCATTTATGCATGCATCAAGTAATTTATGTATAGCCATAAGTTATTTTTTTACATTCTTTTATTTATGATTGATTATTTTAAATTTGTATAGACATTACATTTGTCTAGTCCTAATTCAATTTAGGTTATTTTGAATTTGGAACTATTATCTATACATAACCATTAGTTATTTTTGATATTCTTTTATTTATAATTGATAATTTTAAATATGCGTGGACACTACTTTTACTTTGTCCTAATTCAATTTAGATTATTTTGAATTTGGAACTACTTATTTATGCATAGCTATTAGTTATTTTTTATGTTCTATTATTTATAATTGATTATTTTAAATTTGTATAGACACTACATTTGTCTAGTCCTAATTAAATTTAGGTTATTTTGAATTTGGAACTATTATCTATACATAACTATTAGTTATTTTTTATATATTCTTTTATTTATAATTGATTATTTTAAACATGCCTAGACACTACATTTGCCTTGTCCTAATTGAATTTAGGTTATTTTGAATTTGAAACTATTATCTATACATAATCATTAGTTATTTTGAATTTGGAACTACTTATTTATGCATCAAGTAATTTTATGAATAGCTATTAGTAATTTTTTATATTCTTTTATCTATAATTGATTATTTTAAATTTGTATAGACACTATATTTGTCTGAGCCGTATTCAATTTACGTTATTTTGAATTTGAAACTATTTTTTTTTGTAAGTTCAAGTCTAATCTATTAAGTAAGGGTAAATATACACATAATGATACAAGTCTATGTGTTACGAGAACACAAAATCGAGCCAAGATAGGCAATCCAAAAGTACCAGAAAATGATCCTCCCCATGAAGAGGAAAATAGATCTTAACAATCCAAAAATATTGAACAGAGTCATTGAAAATCGGACTAACTTAGACTAGACAGGTGTCAAATACTGGAAAGCAAAAAAAATTGAAAACCGTGGATTCGAGACATCTGGAAAATCGAAACACCTGGCGTCAAAGAGGCTCGTACGGAACCTCGGTGATTGGGAAGCTGTATTCTGTTCCCCATTGAAGTTCCTGCTTCTTGCCATTCTCCCACTTCTGTTCTAGTTTCTTGCAGTCACTTGTGGAGTTGTTGTTCGTGGAGTTGCCTGAATCTGGTGCTGGTTGTTTGACAAACATTGGTGACGTCTTCTTGGTAGCTTTCCCTTTCTTCCTCACAAATCGACGTTGTGGAGTAGTGAGGGTGCTCTGACCTGGGGGGGCGGAGGGGGAGGAGTGGAGAGAAGAGGAGAAACAGGAGGAGGCGGAGGCAAAGGGGGTGGGGGTGGCTGAGCAGGGTCGGGGGTTTCGTTGATGGATCGAAGAATGAGTCTGGTGAGAATTTTTTTTAAAACCCAATAATTTTCTCTACGGGAAATGGTGTGAGTGGCTGCAAAAGTAGAGCCTGAGATTTCGTCTTCTTAGTCATCGACTAGGGATCTCAGAGCTGCCAGAATCTTGGCTTTGAATTCCCTGTTGCTGGCATTCGGGTAGAAGGGTGGTTCTGCAGGGTTACTAGCCCCTCCACGTCTTCTCCCGCCTCTGAGGGGCCTTCTCCCTCCTTTGGTAGGGTCTCTTCGTCTCGACGGCATGCGATTTCCAGAGCACACGTAATTGTAGTAGGCACCAAGGGAGCGGAGCGGCTTGTAGACAGGGATGTGTTTTGGTGAATAGTGCCTGAATAGGTGGAGCTTACACTAAGCTCGGTTGGCAAAGTAATTGAAATGATAAACAAGAAACAGGGAAGTAGCCATCATTCCCCCAGCCCGATGATCATACATGCGAGCCTAATAGCTCTACACCCAGCCTGCTCGGCCTTAATTGCCGAGGGGACTGGTAGCATTTCTGCTGGAGCTGGCATCATCGTCAGAGGTGGTCGGATTCTGATTGTCGGCGAAGAGATCTCCGCTCTTGTCATGAACCAGAAAGGTGCCGGGCACATGAGGGAGCCAGTGTGCATGCTGCCAGCCGTCGTCTGCCTGGCCATTCACACCTTCCAGATTCACAACCATGTCCACGTCCCTGTCCACATTCGCGTCACTATCCATTTCCACGGCCACGTCCACGCCATCCTGAGCCACATCCGTGACCACGCTAGCCTGAGCCACATCCCCGCCATCCTGAGCCAAATCTATATCCACTCCATCCTAAGCCATGTCCACGCCAGCCTGGGCCACGTCCATGTCCACATGCATGGTCTCGTCATCCCTATCCTCCATGTCGTGTCTCCTATCACCCGCATCCGGGGGGAATTTGAAACTATTATCTATATATAACCATTAGTTATTTTTGATATTCTTTTATTTATAATTGATTATTTTAAATATGTGTGGACACTACATTTTCCTTGTCCTAATTCAATTTAGATTATTTTGAATTTGGAACTACTTATTTATGCATAGTTTTTAGTTATTTTTTATATTCTTTTATTTATAATTGATTATTTTAAATTTGTATGGATACTACATTTGTCTAGTCCTAATTCAATTTAGGTTATTTTAAATTTGGAATTATTATTGATGCATAACTATTAATTTTTTTGATATTCTTTTATTTAAATATGTGTAAACACTACATTTGCTTTGTCTTAATTTAATTTATAATATTTTGAATTTAAAACTACTTATTTATGTATCAAGTAATTTCTGCATAACCATTAATTATTGTTTATATTCTTTTATTTATAATTGATTATTTTAAATTTATACAATTGATTCAATTATTTTAAATTTATACATTTGTTTCCCGCTAATTTAATTTAAATTATTTTAAAATTAAAACTATGGCATAAAATCAATTTAAACATTACAGTTGTCTCATGTCCTAGGTCAATCTTAAAAAAAACCCTAGGTCAATTGTGTCATGTCCTAGTTCAATCTTAAAAAAACCTAGGTCAGTTGTCTCATGTCCTAGTTCAATCTTAAAAAAACCTAGGTCAGTTGTCTCATGTCCTAGTTCAATCTTAAAAAAACCTAGGTCAATCTTTAAAAAAAAAACCTAGGTCAATTGTGTCATGTCCTAGTTCAATCTTAAAAAAACCTAGGTCAGTTGTCTCATGTCCTAGTTCAATCTTAAACAAACCTAGGTCATAATTCTATGTTATAATTGTAGCATCGTTGAAAATTGCACTGAATGGTGGGTTTGGATGAATTTGTGGATATACGTCCCATCTGGGAGTCAGCGCTGGTGAATTTTCGTGACACATGCTTCCTATTTTGTTACTGGCAATAAGTTAAAATGTGACTATCTAAAATATTAACAACTTGCTTGGATTTAGATTAAGATAATATCGGCGCATTTTGTAAACATAAATTCCTAGAGTCAAATAACAGAAACCTATATTAATATTAATTTGTTTAAATAATATTTTTATATGTTATTTTACTAATAATTTTTCATAACGTTATACATGTGATTTAGTTTAAAATGACACCCGCTAAAATATTAGCAACTTGCTTGTAATTAAATTAATATGGTATTGGCAAATCAAGTTTATTGATAAGTTCGGCGTATTTCGTAGACATCAATTCCTCTCAGAAATCTATTTTTTAAATAATATTTCTAGACGTTATTTTTTAAATGATTTTCATAACGTTGTACATGTGATTTTAGTTTAAAATGAAACTAGCTAAAATATTAGCAACTTGCCTGTATTTAGATTAAGATAATATTGGATTGACCCATTTCGGCGTATTTCGTAAACATAAATTCCTCGTGACAAGTATAAGAGAAATCTCTATTAATATTAAATTTTAATTTTTTTTGTAATAATAATTTTTTAAAATATTTTTTAATCGGTTAGTTTTGTTAAATAGTTGTTTATAACATTATGCATAAGATTTTACTTGAAAGGTACGATGTAATAATTTATAATTTAATAATTCATGATTTTATTAGAATTTTATAATATATAAGTTTGAAAATCTTATGATTATAAACTATGATTTTGTTTGTTTTAAGTGGGTATGAAGTAAAACTCTAGCCATTATAGTATTATGACTTTAAGTATGGATTTAAAATTTAGTGGATATTTAATATTATATGATCTTTATCTAGTCTAAGTTATAATGGAGAATAGTATACTTGGTATCTTCGGGATATTATATAGGTTTGAGTAAGACCTAAAATTGAGAATATTATACTTGGTATCTTCCGGATATTATATAGGTTTCAGTAAGACCTAAAATTGTGTTTGATTAAGCATTTGAGAATATTGAGCATTGATCATTTGAGAATATAGGCAATGATGGTTGTTCTTAGTGAGAGTTTCGTAATAGCCCTAAGGGTTAGTTCAATTGGTAAGACGTGTGCACATTCTCTCGGTTCGGGGAGAGGTCACGGGTTCGAGCCTTGAGTCCTTTGGGGTTAGGCCTTCTGCGAGGATGGCTGGCAGTTTACCACCTCTACCATCCACTAATGTGGGGAAGTATTGCTGGGTTTCCTTGGATCTTTCCACTTGAAAAAAAATAGTAAGAGTTTCGTAACTGAGATATAGTAAATTTGTAATTTTCTAAAAAAAAAGAAAAATGATTTTGTAATTTACAAAAATATGAAGTGTTGTGAAATTGGATATATATTTATATTTTTAAATTTAATCTTTAGTTTGAAAAGTGCTTTTATATCTTAGGTTGATGAAATGTGTCATATCTATAATGTATGTATGTAAAAAAAAACTTAACATTTTATATTAATATAAAATGTAAGTTATATATATATATATATATATATTAAATTGAAAAAATATAAAGTATTTACTAAATAGATTCTTATTAACTTTTACAACTCAATATTAAAGAGATTGTAACTTATGTTGAGTCAATATGATATTTTACAAAACTAAAATAGGCTGATCAAAACATAAGTGTGAAAATGGATCGATCATTTCATATGCAAATCTTTTTTAGAATTCAAAATTCTATGAAAAGTTTGAACATCAAGGAACTAATTAATTTATTTTAAGGTTTTATTTATTTATTTTGTTTTGTTTCATATTGTTTGAAATTTATTTTTAGTCATTCAATTGATAAAATTTTAATCATATTTTAAATTTTAAAATAAATTTAAAGCAATAAATGTTATAAATGAAGAAAAATAAATAATGATGGTTGTTACACTGAAATCAAATTTTGTATATCAACATGAAGATAGATATATATATATATATATATATATATAT
>LPNX010865335.1:83909-158381 GCA_001517045.1 Pseudotsuga menziesii
ATATGCAATAAAAATTATAATAATATAATATTTTATTATGATATAATAGTTCATTCAAATTGCTATATTAATATTTTATGCATGTATTTGGTTTTGTAACTTGAATGTACATGTCTAATTTATGTTGGTATAGATGTAGGTATTATAAAGGTTAAAAGATGATAGTAAAATATGAACCTTGAATAATACCTAAATTTAAAAAAAAATATTAATATTAAAATTCAACCGGATGAGAATATATATATATATTATTTTGTTTTTATAAAATAAATAAATATAGATTTTTAAGTATTTAAAAAACAAAAACTATTAATCATCAAATTATTTTTATTATAAGATGTTTAGTGATTTTGATTTTAAATAAAGATTTGACATATATATTTTAAATATTGAAAAAATAATTACATAATTTTAGTTTTGAATAGATCATTTACTTTTTTTATATTTGTAATTTATTTTATATTGAAATATAAAAAATAATTACATTTGAATAAAACATTTAGTTTTTTGGTATTTGTAATTTATTTTATATTGAAATATAAAGAGTACTTTTCTTTCTATGTGCTTTAAGAGTACTTTAGTAGATTTATATTATATTCAAAAATAATTTATGAGTACTATTTTCACAATGAGTACTTTACTTACAACATTGATATAGTTAACTATGGGTTTTCACTCACCATTTACAATTTCACAAATAAGCATCCTTAACTCAACTAATGTCACCTCAACTATTATAGATGATGTCATCCTTTAGAATGTGATTAGTTCTTTTAAAGTAAATTTTGATAGTACATTTTTTGTTTGGAGGCCCATTTTTTACCTCAAAATTCTCCTAATGACGATGATGATGAGAATGATGATGATGATGATGAACAATGATGGTGATGATGATGATGATGAGGATGATGATGATGAGGATGATGATGATGATGATGATGATGATGAACAATGTTGGTGATGATGATGATGAGGATGATGACAATGATGATGATGAAGATGATGACTATGATGATGATGAGGATGATGATGATGATGACGATGACAATGATGATGAACAATGATGATGATGATGATGAGGAGGAGGACGAGGATGATGATGATGACGACGATGATGAGGAACAATGATGACGATGATGATAGGTTTAGTTGAAACTTTGCTTTGATTTTATTTTCAAGCATTTGCAATGGAATGATGATGATGAACAATGATGATGATGATGATGAGAATGATGATGATGAGGATGATGACTATGATGATGGTGATGAGAAGGATGATGATGATGATGATGACAATGATGACGATGATGATGATGATGAACAATGATGGTGATGATGATGATGAGGATGAGGATGATGAGGATGGTGATGATGATGATGATGATGAGGATGATAATGATGATGATGATGAACAATGTTGGTGATGATGGTGATGAGGATGATGACAATGATGATGATGAAGATGATGACTATGATGATGATGATGATGATGACGATGACAATGATGATGAACAATGATGGTGATGATGATGACAATGATGACAATGATGATGAGGATGAGGATGAGGATGATGATGATGACGATGATGATGATGAAAAATGATGATGATGATAGGTTTAGTTGAAACTTTGGTTTGATTTTATTTTCAGGAATTTGCAATGGAATGATGATGATGAACAATGATGATGATGACGATGAGGATGATGACTATGATGATGATGATGATGATGAACAATGATGGTGATGATGATGACGACGACGATGATGACGACGACGATGAACAATGTTGGTGATGATGATGACGAGGACGATAACAATGATGATGATGAAGATGATGACTGTGATGATGATGATGATGATGATGACGATTACAATGATGATGAATAATGATGGTGATGATGATGATGGTGATGATGATGATGATGATGATTGATGACGATGATGATGATGAGGATGATGATGACGACGAGGATGATGAAGAATAATGATGATGATGATGATAGGTTTAGTTGAAACTTTGCTTTGATTTTATTTTCAAGCATTTGCAATGGAATGATGACAATGAACAATGATGAAGATGAGGAGGAGGACGATGACAATGATGATGATGAGGATGATGACTATGATGATGATGAGGAGGAAGAGGAGGAGGAGTAGGAGGATGATGATGATGACGACGACGATGATGATGATGATGAACACTGATGGTGATGATGAGGAGGAGGAGGAGGAAGAGGAGGATGATGATGATGACGACGATGATGAACAATGTTGGTGATGATGATGATGAGGATGATGACAATGATGATGATGAGGATGATGAAGATGATGAGGATGATGATGATGATGATGATGGCAATGATAATGATGATGAACAATGATGGTGATGATGATGATGATGATGATGATGATGATGATGATGATGATAGGTTTAATTGAAACTTTGCTTTGATTTTATTTTCAAGCATTTTCAAAGGAATAATGATGATGACTATGACGATGATGATGATGATGATGATGAGGATGATGATGATGATGAGGATGAGGATGATCACAATGACAATGATGATGATGATTTTGAGGAACAATGATGATGATGATGATGATAGGTTCAATGTTGGAGGCCTCCCTTACCCTCCACTAGCCAAAGGCAAGGATCCTAAGACCTCATAATGGCACCCATGGGCCTAAGAAGAAAGTAGTGGTGAAGACTATATTGTAAAAATACTCGAAGTAATCATGAATACGAAGTCGTTGTTGAAGAACGATAGTCATTAAATGAGATAAATGTTAGTGAGTAAATGCTCTAAATGTTAGGCAGGGGTGCACAGACATTTATTTTTGTGTGCGTGTCAATGCGCGCACACGGTATTATACTTGTGTGTGCATGCTGAAATATGCGTGCGCACACCTGTTAGTAGGTAAAAAAAATAGAGATTTGGATTCCCGGGATTTCTACCAATTTTCATGGGTTTTCTTTTGTTGTTCGTGCATTTGTGCTCTTGAACTGTGCAATTTGGCTCACAATCCATAACCACTCTTTGATCTATTGGATAGAAGCTCACTCTTGGAATCTAATAAGCATATTCAATGGTCTTGCAAGTTAGTGGAAAGATTCACACTACAAGTTTTCATTGCAAGAAGAGATCATTTTGAATAGGTATGATGAATTGTAAATAGTTGTTTTAATTCACAAGCTTTCAAATCATTTCATTGATTTATGTTTTATGATGTGCCTACAACGATATCTCTCTCATAGACAACATTTAATTTCGCAAGAATAAATCCCAACTTCACATCTAGACAAGTCTCATATTCTCCATACAAGATGAAGTATGCAATGTTAACTAATTTACATTTGCACATGAATATATTTTGATTTCACACAATGATTGCATGGATGAAGTTATCTCTTGAGACTCTTCAATTTAAAAAAATACCTTTGAAGTAATCATGGGAGAGGGTTTGTTGAGCCCAGATTTATTATCATTTTTGGCACTTAAATTACTCATTTAAACATATGTTTTGTTATCCTTTTAGGTATTTTCTGCCATGCAAATCACCATTTAGCCCAAGGTATAAATAAATTAAATGTTTATATATAATCCATATATTATTTTCATTTTATGATTTTATTGATTTAAATTAACATTATTTAAAGCATATGTGATATTTTACTTAATGTGTATATTCGTTTGTAGGTTATATAGTCTGTTTGGGTGAATTAATAACAAGTACGCAAATAGACAAACAAACAGTTAGCGCATCCAGCATACAACACAACTCGTTGTCTAGCTCATGATCCAGCTCACGATCCAGCTTGTTGTCTAGCTCATGATGCAGCTCACCTTCCAGCTCGTTGTCCAGCTTTCCCTCCAGATCACTAATCAGTCTGTGTGCTATTAATAACCAATATCATGCATTAAATGATGGAAAATATTTGTAACCTACCTACTTCCCACGTGTTTAAAGGGTGGAACGTCTCCATTATGGAAGACCTACCGTGTATGTTGCCTTTCCTTGAAACCATTCCAATAGCCACGATAAGCAAGGAGCTCGCATGCCATATCACGATGAAGAGAACCAGACTCACGAAAGAGAAGGAAGATACCTGTGCACTGGGATTTGATTTGTTAACATCCTATATGATTGACTAAATTTAGAGAGCATCAACCACTAAAGGGTCGACTTGCTCATCTCTTGTAAACAATATAAATACTAGCCTTTGCATGAGTGTTGGGTGGATCATTTTCATTAGTTAGACAGTCAGTTTTCTGAGAGAAGAACGTTGTAATATTGTTCAATATTTTTAATAGAAGTTCTACATTCTGTTGTTCATGATTTTGTTTGTGTAAGCAATAGCCGAGAGTCAACCCTGATTGCTAAGAGGTCCCCTCATTAACTAGAGGTTTTCTTTTCTCGTTTTTGTTATTTTTCTTTGTAGCTAATTTAGTTTTGATTTCTAGTTTGTTTATTTCATTAAGTTATTGTAAATGTTTGTTTCATTTGCTTTCTGCAATGCATTTTATTTCCAGAATTAAATAGCTAGATTGCATGCATAGTTGTTTTCCATTTGTTTCTGTCATTTCATTTCTAGCTTATTATTTAGTTTTGTTCATAAGAAGATAGAGTAGATTGTTTTTATCAATTTAAATAGACTAAGTTCTGTTTATTTCTTCTCTTTTATAAGATTATGCAATTTGAATTTTAGTTTGTTTATTAATAAGCAATGATTCTTGATGTTCATGAATTTGTTTAAGTTTATTTTACTGCTAAATTTGATGATTAAATAAGTTTATTTACTGTTCCTTATGCATTGCATCTTCATATGCATAAAATCAGCTGAGAAGTAGATAATTTAGGTTATTTTATACTGTTTTCTTTATACAGACTGTCATTCAAACAGTCTGTTCAACCTATCATTCTGACCTTCCTTCTAGCTTGTTTTCGAGTCTGTTTTGAAGACCTGTAGTTCAGCCTGTCATTCATGCCACAGTTCTGTTTTTAGTGTTTTTAATGTGTTTTAAAATTGTTTTAAGTTTTGTTTCTTTAGTATTTGATGTATGCTTTGACTGTAATAGTTAGATTACAAATTTATTTATTATTTAGACTATAAGTTTGATTGTTTTAGGTTATTTATTAAAGTTTTATTCTTTTCTCTACCTCTTTTCCCTTTGAACATGCTTTTGAGTTAGGGTATGTTTTGTTTCTTTTATTTGTTTCTGATTCTTCTTACTATTGTATTGTTTTATAATCATGCTTTTGGATTAATTTATCCGTTTGCATGTAAAACTTAGGATTAGTAGTGTTATCTATAGGAATAGTTTAATTTTTCACTGTGTGATTACCAACAAAGACTTGTAGGATAGAATTCAGTTTCTTTATTAAGTTTTCTACTTTCTTCTCTTATTCAATTTTCTTTATCACGTTTTCTACTTGCTTCTCTTATTCAGTTTTATTTATTAAGTTTTCTACTTGTTTCTCTTACTTAGTTTTCCATTCACTTATTTAAGTTTTCTTTGCATCATATCCTTAAGTAGTTGTTGATAGTATCTTTTTTAGTTAGGAGTTATTTGTTTATAAAGTATGTAGTTGTTGTAGTGGCATTTCCAAATGTACACTTTCTTTACTTAGTTAGTTTTTGAAGTCACTAAATAGGCTCTGTCATAAAACGTAGTGATTGTATTCTCATTTGTTAAATAAATTAATATAGATTGATATTATTTTCGTTTGATGTTTTGTCTTGGTTCAATTATATTAATAATTGCATTCTTAGAAGTTTGACTCAGTTTTTCATTTTGAAAGATCTTTCGATCTTTTGTTTATTAAAATATTTACACTATACCCTATACCTTTGCATATATTTTGTAGCAACTCGAATCCTACCAACCTCGGTCGATAATTAAATATTAGGTGAATTAATCTAGGCATTATAACACCCAACATTTTGGCGCCATTGCTGGGGAGTTGTTTTGTAAGGTAGAATAAATATAATTTCCTTATGAAGTTTAGTAATAGGCTAGTAGTGGGGGAGTGGTAAGACGAGAGGTAAGAACTTGCGCATATGTTATAAAAGGCGCCCCCAAATCCAACAATAGTAGTAGCATAGGATTTTATTTAGTTTAGTTTTTCATGAACAGACTTAGAGATTCTAAAGGTAGATACACTAAAACTAGTTCCCCCACACCCATTCCCTTTCAGTATTCTATTTCTTTCTCTTATACAAAGAGTTAGCGTAAGATTATTTATTTCATGCAAGTGTGTGACTTATTTTAACATTTAAATCACTTGGTGGTGTTGTAAGCACCACCCATCCTGCTAACAAACTGACAGGAACATTCGAAAGAGGAACCTCAATATAAATACATGAAGAACTACCTATGTTGTGGGAAGATATGGTAGGGGAGAAGGATGAAGAATTTGTTACCTTTGAATTCCCTATTAGTGATCCAGGATGAGTGGCACAAATACAACGCATTCCCCCATCCATTTTACCAAATTTTCACAGACTAGAGAATGAAGACTGTAATGAATTCTTATTTCAATTGTAAATACTCTGTAGAGGATATGATGTTCAAAATATGAAAATTTTTCCTCTTACCTTGAAAGGAGTAGCCCTCCAATGGTTTATGAGCCTAGGTGGGAACTGCATTCAAAATTGGGAAGATATGAAACATATATTCTTAAAACGATACCAAGATTATTGCAGAGTCAAGGAGGACATCTTTGAAATAACCCATGGAGAAGAAGAAATTTTGGAAAACT
Source organism: Pseudotsuga menziesii (assembly GCA_001517045.1). Taxonomy (NCBI): domain Eukaryota; kingdom Viridiplantae; phylum Streptophyta; class Pinopsida; order Pinales; family Pinaceae; genus Pseudotsuga; species Pseudotsuga menziesii. The sequence continues at coordinate 90,676 of LPNX010865335.1, forward strand.
ATGTCGAACGCTTTCAATATAACCTTCAAATATCAAAACTAAGACAGTCAGGGAAGCATACCTTGAAAAAAAATTTACTCAAAGGCATAAAAAATGAATATTTAGAAATTTTAAGTCTGATGGGAATAGGTGATGTATTTCAGTTATCATATGATGATGTTTGTGAATTATGTAGAAGGTATTCAAGAGGGAAATTCAAGAATGGTAAGAATATACCTTCTTCTCAATCGTTGTAGCCTCATCTTAACCCCTATCAACCTTGTTCACAAAGCCTTTCTGTCTCATCTTATGATCATTGGGATACTCTCTCAGATGTCGCAACACTTCCTCTTCCTCTACACTTTCCACAATATTTTCAACAAATTTTCCAGGTAGGATTAACTACACAAGCCAATCAATTTCACCAGTCACAAACACCTTCTCATAAAATTCCTCTATGCCCTACACACATTCCCGTTCAATCTATTCCACATTCTAACAATAATAAAGCAGTACAATATGATTACAGTGTTGCACTGTAACATTTACCCACCTCACCTAGCTCACCAACATTATTACAAGAAATTCATACGAGACCTGGAGAGGTGGTAGATCTAGGAGTTATAGACAATACGGAAGAAAATGAAGTTTCTACTTGGCATTTTCCACAAGAGGATAAGATTGACATAGAATGCATATCATTTGATGAAGGACAAACATTAGAACCTGAATATTCTGCATCACTAAACATAGATTTTGTATACATTCTAGGGTTTTATGAAAGACCTCGTGACATAACAAATAAAGAAGAGAACCTAGAATACATAAGCTACATTAAAATATGGTTCCAAGAGGCAACCAAGCCATGGTACCATACCCTCCTTCAATGCTTATTGCTACTAAATCAAATAGGTTGCTTGGTTCTTCGTATCCAGACAATCACGACTATATTTTTCTTGTATGTGGATAAAGGTATATTTTTAATTTTGCTTCGAACTTGGTTACATTGGAAGGATTCATACACTTGAATATAATTGTTTTCTCTCTTTATAAGTAGAATCACAGTAGAATAGGATATTATGTGAATATGTTTTTGTTTTATCAAATAAATAAGAGCCATTTCTGACAAGCTTAGTATACGTGATTCTTTTCCTTTCTATAATGTTATATATGTTTTTATAAATAAATATGGGTCATCTAACAAGTGGTTTTATAGTTGGTTACAAACACTTTATATCTATAGGCAGCTCATGGAGTATTATTCGGAAAAGGGAAGTACACTAAAACACTCATCAAGTATCTTAACTTTTCTTGGGGTGCTTTTGAAATTTACAGCTTATAGCGACAATTAAAAACAATTCTCTATATATCACTCTAAACCGTTTCTTTTATGATTCATATAGTTTTTGGTATTTTGATTCAGACACATATATTTCTGATTTTCTATTTTGAAGAGTTGCTTGACAGACCTACTCTCATTATCATCTTTTCCAAATCTCACCTTATGCCTATGGATTAACTAGTTCATCCTATACTTGTTATCAAAACTTGTTATCAAAACTTGTCTCTCAAGTATTTTGGTGATAACTTGAGAGTAAGTGGAATTTCTACTTGTGGGGAACATTACTTATCTTTTATGAAGAAGAAGGACTGTAAGGACAAAGAACGACTTTAAGTTATTCTCTTTTGACATGATCTATGGTTAAGCCCATTATGAAATTACTTATAAGTTTATTTTACAAAATTGAATTATGTGTTTAGAAGGACTTAACATGCTCTAGTACCAATCTGCTTCCATATATTTAATATCATTATACAAGGCAAACCCGTCGGGGTACCGAACAGACCTGCTGGCAGTGGGTCAATGCTAAGTAAAAACTTAAAACAAGGACGCTCGATAAAAGCAAGTAAACCCATTGGGGTACTGAACAGGCTCGCTGAAAACAGGATTATGCTTGCATGGTACCAAGATAAACCCATCGGGGTACTAAACATGCCTGCTAGTAGTGGGCACGGGGGCTTCACTTGTTGACCAATATCCTATCACGTTAGTTCATATTGTGGTTTTTAAAATTATTAAAAATTGAACCAATATATTGCAGGTATTGGGGGGGAGAGGGGTTTAAGGTGGGGGTGGGTAGGGTGGTTTATAAGGATTAAGGTATAAAAAGGGGTGGGGAGGAGGTTTTAAGTATTGGGAGGGGGTTTCAACAAAAAGAATTTGGGTCAATATCTCTGGAAATTAAGGGTATTCTTTAATATCCCACGATCGTACGTGCTATGTGAGATGTTCACTAAGTGAAGTCCCCGTGGTAGTGGGGCAATATTGGGTAAAAGAGATCTGGTTAATGCACCACTATGCACATGGTTTGGGAAAATGATAATATATTTAAAAACCAGAATATATATAAATACATGTGTAGGCCAATTGCTTATGATGTCATTAGAGAATGGTTGTAAGTAGGGCTTGGATCCAACCATCTAATTCAATCAATATCTAGGATATAATTATCTTAGAAATGGGACCCATAGTTGTAAATCTCACACATTTCCGGGTAAACTTAAAATATTTTGTGATGACAAGATATCTTTAAATAAGGCATGGATGACTAGTTTTTCCTATGGCATTTCTTTCAGTTATATGTTTTTTTTTTAAAACATTCGAGTGGTATTTCTAAGCACTGTTATATTTTTCATGAATATACATATTTGCATCATTTCCATTTACTAGTTAGTTTTTATTTTTCTTACAAAATAATAAACAACATGATAGTGCTTTTTATTTTATCTGGAACAATCAAATCTTCTCTCTCATGGCTTGAGGACACTCCATATCTTTGGTTTGGGGGGGGGAGGATTAAGAAAAATTAGACTGTTTTTAGTTTTATTTTATTTATGACAGATCTATTTATCTCTGACAAATGATTAGTGTTTTTAGGATCATTTAAGCAGTGGAACTTGGTTATAGCATGAAGCATAACTTTATGAAGGATCGAATGATGGTCCAAATGAAATAGCAAATGAAAATCTAATAAAACTTGGTGATATTACAACACTTATGATTATAATTTGCTAACCAAATTTTGTTTTTGACAAATAGTTTTTACCTCCATGTGAATGCTTTGACCTTAAAAGTTTTTTTAATTATCATTTCACTCTTAGTAACCCTATCCTTTTCCCCAATCATGCATGTAAATTATCAAATGACTAATTTTCTTGTTGATCAATCTTATCATAAATGTGATTTATGTCTTTGTATCATATGTTCAACCCATCCAAAGTTTATTTTGGATATGGTTGAACTAATTATAAACCTTATGAACTCACTCATTTATGCATATGCCCGTTGCTAGCTCACGTCTCAAAGTTCACTATGACAGTGTGATCTCTTATCTTTTTTTGCTCAGTGGGACCTGGCATTTCTCCGGTTTGGGGGAATTTTGATCCCATATTTATTATCATTTTTGGCAATTAAATTACTCGTTTAAACATATGTTTTGTTATCTTTTTATGTATTTTCTACCACACAAATCACAATTTAGCCCAAGGTATGAATAAATTAAAGGTTTATATATAATCCATTTAGTATTGTCATTTTATGATTTTATTGATTTAAATTAACATTATTTAAAGCATAGGTGATATGTTACTTAATGTGTATATTCGTTTGCAGGTTATATAGCTTGTTTGGGCTAATTAATAACAAGTACGCAAGCAGACAAACAAACAGACAGTGCATCTAGCTCGCTATCCAGCTTACGACGCAACTCACTATCCAGCTCACGATCTAGCTCGCTATCTAGCTCACGATCCAGCTCGCTCTCTAGTTCATGACGTAGCTCACCTTCCAACTCGATGTCCAGCTTTCCGTCCGGATCGCTAAACAGTTTGTGCACTGTTAATAACCAATCTCATGCATTAAATGATGGAACAGATTTGTAACCTACCTACTTCCCACGTGTTTAAATGGTGGAACGTCTCCATTCTAGAAGGCCTACCAGGTATGCTTCCTTTGCTTGACACCATTCCATTAGCCATGATAAGGAAGGAGCCCGCATGCCATATCACGATGAAGAGAACCAGACTCACGAAAGAGAAGGAATATACCTGTGCGCTTGAATTTTATTTGTTAACAGCCTTTATGATTGACTAAATTTAGAGAGCATTCAACCACTAAAGGGTTGACTTGCTCATCTCTTGTAAACAATATAAATACCAGCCTCCGCGTGAGTGTTGGGTGGATCATTTTCATTAGTTAGACAGTCAATTTTATGAGAGAAGAACGTTGTAATATTGTTCAGTATTTTTAATATAAGTTCTACATTCCATTGTTCCTGATTTTCTTTGTGTAAGCACTAGTCGGGAGTCACCCCTGATTGTTCAGAGGGCCCCTCATCAACTAGAGTTTTTCGTTATTTTTCTTTGTAGCTAATTTAGTTTTGATTTCTAGTTTGTTTATTTCATTAAGTTACTGCAAATGTTTGTTTCATTTGCTTTCTGCAATGCATTATATTTCCAGAATTAAATAGCTAGATTGTGCACATAGTTGTTTTCCATTTGTTTCTGTCATTTCATTTCCATCAAGTTATTATTTAGTTTTGTTCATAAGAAGATATAGTAGGTTGTTTTTATCAATTTAAATAGACTAAGTTCTGTTTATTTCTTCTCTGTCATAAGATTATGCAATTTGAATTTCACTTTGTTTCTTAATAAGCAATGATTCTTGATGTTCATGAATTTGTTTAAGTTTATTTTACTACTAAATTTGATGATTAAGTAGGTTTATTTACTGTTCCTTATGCATTGCGTCTTCATATGCATAAAATCAGTTGAGAAGTAGATCTTTTAGTTTATTTTATACTGTTTTCTTTATACAGACTATCATTCAGACAGTCTGTTCAGCCTGTCATTCTGATCTTCCTTCCAGTCTGCTTTCCAGTCTGTTTTGTAGACCTACAATTCAGTCTATCATTCAGCCCCACATTTATGCTTTTAGTGTTTTTAATGTGTTTTAAAATTGTTTTAAGTTCTGGTTCTTTAGTATTTGATGTATGATTTGACTGTAATAGTTAGATAACAGTTTTATTTATTATTTAGACTATAAGTTTGATTGTTTTAGGTTATTTATTAAAGTTTTATTCTTTTCTTTACCTATTTTCCCTTTGAACATTCTTTTGAGTTAGGGTATGTTTTGTTTCTTTTATTTGTTTCTGATTCTTCTTACTATTGTACTGTTTTATAATTATGCTGTTGGATTAATTTATCCATTTGCATGTAAAACTTAGGATTAGTAGTGTTATCTTTAGGAACAGTTTCATTTTTCACTGTGTGATTACCAACAGAGACTTGTAGGATAGAATTCAGTTTCTTTATTAAGTTGTATACTTGCTTCTCTTATTTAGTTTTCTTTATTAATTTTTCTACTCGTTTCTCTTACTTAGTTTTCCATTCACTTATTTAAGTTTCTTTGCATCATAGCTTTTTAAGTAGTTGTTGATAGTATCCTTTTTAGTTAGGAGTTATTTTTTTATAAATTATTTAGTTGTTGTACTTGCGTTTCCAAATGTACACTTTTTTTGCTTAGTTAGTTTTTGAAGTCACTAAATAGACTTTGTCATAAAAAGTAGTGATTGTATTCTCATTTGTTAAATAAATTAATATAACTTGATCTTATTTTAGTTTGATGTTTTGTCTTGGTTCAATTATATTAATAATTGCATTCTTAGGAGTTTGACTCTGTTTTTCATTTTGAAAGATCTTTCGATCTTTTGTTTGTTAAAATATTTACACGACGCCCTCTACCTTCACATATATTTTGTAGCGACTCAAAGCCTACCAACCCCGGTCGATAATTAAATATTAGGTGAATCAATATAGGAATTATAACACCCAACAAGGTCCATATTGAATAGTTCACCAAGTTGTCCATATTCTCTATGCAAGATGAAGTATGCAATTTAGACCAATAATCATTTGCACATGAATATATTTTGATTTCCCACAAGGATGGCATAGATGAGGTTCTCTATTGAGACTCTTCAATTTGTATAAAAAACTTGGAAGCAATCATGGGAGAGGGTCCATATTGAATAGTTCACCAACTTGTCCATGCTCTGCTCTTCATGCTAGATTTATCATAACATGCCTTTGAGCTTGACAGGGATGCCTCTACCTCAATGATTTCTCCTTTTTTCAAGGGATTTGTAACCTCCTCATTGTGTAATTAGTCAATTTGTTCTATTAATAGTTAACTTGTAACTTAATGAGTGTAATTTATTCAATTTATTCCCAAGACATCCAAACACCAACTTGTGTCTTCCCTCACAACTAATGTGGCATATTACATGTAGTGTCATCTCGTCCGAAGGTGTTGGAAATGAAGAATATTTCACTCATCTTCTTTTGACTTCCAATACTTTTTGAACACAAAGGAAGTCATAATCCTATAGCTGTAATACCTGCAAACTTGACTATATTTACTTGACTCAAATAGAGTATAGAAATGAAACTTTGGTTTGAACATAAAAAGAAACCTTTAATCAACGTTTATGTATCAATGCCACTAATTAGAATATTAACATATCTGTAATTTAGTTAATTATGTTGGAATCCATCATTTATCTTGTATAATGGAACTAATACCTTATTTGTTGCTTCTTATGCAGGGGTAGAACTCATAGTTTTGATAAAGAAACTTTTGGATATGGGCAACTCATGTAACAAAGAAAGAAAAACTAGAAGGAATATTCCCATTGAAAAGGAAAATGAGGTAAGATAAAAGGCTAGGTTGGCAATGGAGAGAGTGAGACATGGTCCAGACATTTCCACTGATATTGCGACCGATCCTAGTAGAGTTGATGACATAAAAGCCTCTACTTCAGAACCATGGGTGAAGCGGTTACGTCCGATGGACCCAACTCAAGTTCCAACATCAACACAGTCTCTAGCCAACAATCCATCAATGAGCCATGTTGAAGCTCTTGAAGACATAAGTGTATTGAGAGATGCTGAGTATGAAGCATTGGACCTAGGAGCAATTATTAATTTGCAATCTCTCTAAGAATACCACAACCATGTAGAGCACACTCCTAATATGGACCGACATGTGAATGAAGAACCACAACAAAGAAGCCCTGGGATTTGTAGCTCATGTCCACCTTCCCTACCTCAATTGTCTACTACAAGAAAAAGGACTCCTAGATGTATCCATGTGGATGGAAGTTGTATGTCAGGCCTTGAAGGTAAGTTTCCCAAATGCACTATCGATTGACAATGTAGAAAATTAATGAAGGAATATTTTGAATCCAAAGGAAATGCATGTAAATATCAATTATTAATATGTTTGTTAAAGTCAAATTGTTTAGTTGTTGTTAGGAGAATCATTGGGCATAAAGATGGCAAAAGTTTAGAGGCTAACAATCATATTGTTAGAAATCTCCAGTCTACTTTTAATGCAATTGGGAAGACGTCCCATACTAAATATCTTTGTGTGACTCGTCATGTGTTATCAGAATCAGTTGTAGGAAAGTCTACACGAAAATGTCGCCTCCTTTCAAACACTCCTCAGATACTTAAATTAAATAGAAAAACTGTTCAGAAGTACTCTGTTATAAGAGAGAATTTGCGGACTCTACGTGGAAAAGATTGTTGGGATTTTGTCGGCAGGTTGCCTTGTCGAGATATGAAGCTAATTGATTCTGTTAAGGAATTATTACAAAATTTCTAGCATGATCATACCATACCTTCATCTAATCAAAGATATGTGCTAAAGCTGATAAAAGGTTCTACTGAACGTGAACCCCACATCAAACAATTCCTTGACACAACACAGAATGAACTCTATGAGAGATTCAGGAATGAGAACACACAATTGAACCTGGGCCAAAGGTCCTTTAAAAAATGTAAACCATGGTATGTTTGTATATGCATTGATCGAAACACATGTTTTTGTAGATACCATGTAGAATATGAATATTTTTATGACACATATAAACATATATTTTGTGATTTGCATACTAACCTTTAGTAGGGATGCAATGAATCCCTAATACCACCGAATGCATCCAAAGATTTTATCATTAGCATCACGTGTTCAAGGCATGAAGGAAAAAAATATTATGGAAAATCATGTCTATATGGGAATTGTTCTAGGTGAAGTGGGTTTTCTCTTTTGAACCGTTGTATTCATGGAAGTGATGAGCATCAATTTGGAAATATGAGTGTGGAGATGTAGAGCTTAAAGTATGTAACCTATCAATTAGATAGTGCGAAGGAAAGTAAAAATATTGCATTGGTGAAGTCACAGGTGCAAATGATTATTATGTGTTTTTCCTCTTACATGTTCAGTATCTACATATACATTCTTTAAAGGTCACATTCTAATACGACCCTTGTTTTCATGGCAACATGTACGGGTATGTGATTTTTTGATGGAGTTATACAAGAAAAATGAGTAGTATGTTCAACATGTGCATGTAGCGCGATGGTAGGATGAGGAGTACAGAAAATGCAGGGACAAATTTCCCATTGGGACCATATTTTCAATTATGGATTTTGCAGAAAACTACACACTTCAGCCACAAAATGAAATTAAGAGTCAATACTACCATTCTTACCAAGTCAGCATCATGGTACATATTACGTATAGGCATGGCCTTAGGAGCAGCATTAACAACATGATAATATAGAAGGAGACAAATTTTACATAAGTGATGACAAATGACATGATATTCATTATGTGCAACATTGTTTTTGAATTTTCTATGAGAAACTAAAGGAGGGAGATATATAGATGGATCGACATTGGATATGGTCAGATGGTTGTGCGAAATTCCCTAGGCTTCCAATGGATGAGTATGTTACATAAGACTTATAATGTGTCACATATATGGAACTACTTTAAGACTAGGCACGGAAAAGGTGAGCATGATGGGGCCGGTGCATGCATCAAGACAACACTATGAAGGGAGGAGATGAGGCTTACCAGAAACCCCCATATCAAAGATGCAGAATCCATAGTTCAATGGTGCTCTGCAACAATGTTAGACCGAACTAAAGTGCTAGGAAGGCCAGTCAAGAATTTTTGGCATGTGGTTGAATAGATTGATCATGTTCCTATAGTTGCGGCATAGTACAAGGAACACGTGGATTTCATTTGGTTCAAAGCTCAAACAACCCCCTATTTGAAATATGGACATGGAAACTTGCTTGCTTTTGCAGGCCTTGTAGCAGTGGTGAATGAGATGAATGCGAATGCATGGATTGGGTTGATGATTGGGATCATATGTCATTTGCAGTAGACCCACATGTAGTTGGTGAAACAACCCACTTAGAGGAGGGTCATTCAGCGATTTAGACATAGGCTATGACCATATCTCAGATCTTGTACAACTAGGACACATATATGCAGTTGTTTCCCTGAAAGACAATGAATGGGGAACGGGTTATTGGTTGGCACGATGCATTCGAGGTAAGAAAATCCTGAATGGATCATTGATTGATGATGAAGGAAATGAATTTCCTATTGGCTCTATGGTGGTTGAGGGTGAATATCTTACACTAGATTGGAAATCAAGAAGAACTAGTGGGCATGTATTCGTGGATTACAGACCAAGTTCTGTGGTCTATCACTTCACAAACTCGATTGTTGGCATGAACATCCATCTACAAAAAATGTCAACAAAGAACTTAACCAAGGTACATTACTTCTTGCATCATTTAGAGCACAAGATATTGATGGAGGAAATTAGAAACAGAGAGGATCCATATGGCTATATTGAATGAGATTGGGTAATTGCGCTTACACTCCACTTGGATGCCAGTTCCATGAGTGATTGAAATTGACAGCTACTATTAAAATACAAGATGATCATGATAACTTACTCTGCTTTCTATGTGAACTCTACAAAATCCTTTCCCTTTCCATCTATATCGATGTCATGTCTGAATATATAGCATGTATAAATACTTATTACCAAGTATGATATGTTTTATGCACCGTAATTGCTTACACTGACATTTGCAGAGATGGATGGACATCTGTTACATGGATTGACATCGGTCACATGAAGACCAACAAATATGGAGGATGCAGAGATGGATGGACATCTATTACACGAAGACCAACAAATAAGTATTTATACATGCTATATATTTAGACATGACATCGATATAGATGGAAAGGGAAAGGATTTTGCAGAGTTCACATAGAAAGCAGAGTAAGTTATCATGATCATCTTGTCTTTTAATAGTAGCTGTCAATTTCAATCACTCATGGAGCTAGAATCTAGATTCTAATGCGGTGCAAGAGGCTTAAGCCTGTGAGTAATAAAAATGTTGGTCAAAAGTGAGATATTATTGCAGCTAACTGAAACATGCTTATTTGTGTGGTCTTCCATTAGGCTTGTATTGCATATTTTCATGTTTAAAGTTTTTCCAAAATTGGAGGGAGGAAATATTGTTAGGAAACCAACATCATGTCCTTCACAGGTTTGCTAACTCTGCACTTTATATTTTTCTCTACATGTCCTGCCCGATAAACCACTATCTTTGCAATTTTCTCTCCATTTTGTGTTGCATCGGGCTACTATTCAAAAAATAATTGCTCTAATATTGTTAAATGGCATTTGACTTGTGCATTATGCTGCTCATCTCTAAATTTTAATTTCTATTCTAGTAAGTTTTTATCCTTATTCTATTTGAGTAAATAATTATAATTGAATGTGAAAGCATAAGGTATAACATAGAGAAAGGTCAAAGAGTTGTTCATGTTTAAGTCTTCTGGGATAGCTTGGATTATGCATTTCCAAGTAACATTTCTTCTATCTTTTTTGGAGAAATATAATTCCTTGCTTGCTTGCATATTAAGTGTTCCAATTAGGACATAGGCGATGGTAGATATATGAGATAGTATACTTCCTTTCACATCGAATGAAAGCAAATCACATTCAAGAGATATCATAGTTGGAATTGCTCACTATGGAGTATGACACCAGAGTAGTATGACAATTTTTTGTTCCTTATGTCACGTATAATCATCATGCCCAATATTTGTTGTGTTGGACCCAAAGCCTTCATTTCAAATTGAATTCCCAAGTCCTTCTTCAACCTTTTGATAATGATCTTACCATGTCCAACAATTAGCATGTCATCCCAAACCGACAATGACCAAGTGTCCCTGAACGACATTTTCATGCGACTTGCAACTCGACATAACTCGACAATCAGAGGTCGGATTGATGAGACGTTGACTCCGTTGGTCTCCTGGCATGACATTACCTCTAGAGGGCCCTCTCCACCACATTTGCATGGCCCAATGACTCCATTGTGCATCAGTTTCGAAAACTAGAGTTTTGCTCAGTTTCCATCAATGCAACTCTCGCATTGGTGGGTCAACTCTGCAAAACCCTCCTCTGTGCCAGTATTGGTGGTGTTCCCATGTTAACAGTGGCCATACACACCTATCAAAGCCAAGGACATGCAATCTTTCCGCTTCGTTTGGTTTTTCCCTCCCGGACCGAGAGTGACCAAGTGTCCCTGAACAACATTTTCATGCAACTTGCAACTCGACATAACTCAGCAACTGGAGGTCAAATCGACGAGCTGTCGACTCTGTTTGCCTCCTGGCATGCCATTACCTATAGTGGGCCCTCTCCACCTTATTTTCATGGCCCAGTGACTCCATTGTGCATCGGTTTCGTTAATTAGGGTTTTTCTTAGTTTCCTTCAATGCAACTCTCACATTGGTGGGTCGACTCTGCAAAACCCTCCTCCATGCCAGTATTGGTGGTGTTCCCATGTCAAAATTGGCATAACACACCTGTCAGAGCCAATGGAATGGAATCTTTCTGCTCCGTTTGGTTTTTTGCTCCTGGACAGAGAGTGACCAAGTGTTCCTGAATGACATTTTCATGTGACTTGCAACTCGACATAACTCATCAACCAGCGATCTAATCGATGAGCCATCGACTCCATTGGTCTCATGGCATGCCATTACCTCTAGTGGGTCCTCTCCACTACATTTTCATGGCCCAGTGGCTCCATTGTGCATCGTTTTCATAAAATAGGGTTTTGCTCAGTTTCCTTCAATGCAACTCTAGCATTGGTGGGTCAAATCTGTAAAACCATCCTCTGTGCTAGTATTGGTGGTATTCCCATGTCGGCATTGTCCATACACACCTATCAGAGCCAACGACATGCAATATTGCCACTCCATTTGTTTTTTCACTCCTGGACAGAGAGTGACCAAGTGTCCCTAAACGACATTTTAATGCGACTTGCAACTCGACATAACTTAACAACTGGAGGTCTAATCGACGAAACGTCAACTCTTTTGGTCTCCTGGCATGCCATTACCTCTAGTGGGACCTCTTCACCACATTTTCATGGCCCAGTGACTCCATTGTGCATCAGTTTCGTAATTTTTTTTCTCAATTTCCTTCAATGCAACTCTCGCATTGGTGGGTCAACTCTGCAAAAAACTCCTCCGTGCCAGTCTTGGTGGTGTTCCAATGTTGGCATTTCCCATACACACATGTCAGAGCCAATGACATGTAATCTTTCTACTCTGTTTGGTTTTTCACTCTCGAACCGATAGTGACCAAGTGTCCATGAATGACATTTTCATGCAACTTGCAACTCGATATAACTTGGCAACCAGAGTTCGAATCGATGAGCCGCTGAATCCGTTGGTATCCTAGCATTCCATCACCTTTAGTGGGCCCTATCCACCACATTTGCATGGCCTAATGACTCCATTGTGCATCGATTTTGTAAACTAGGGTTTTTCTCAGTTTCCTTCAATTCAATTCTCGCATTGGTGGGTCAACTCTGCAAAACCATCCTCCATTCCAGTATTGGTGGTGTTCTCATGTTGGCATTGGCCATACACACCTGTCGAAGCCAATGGCATGCAATCTTGCTGCTCCATTTGGTTTTTCGCTTTCGGACTGAGAGTGACTAAGTGTTTGTGAACGACATTTTCATGCGACTTGCAACTTGACATAAATCGACAACCGGAGATCGGATCAATGAGCTGTCAACTTAGTTTATATCCTGGCATGCCATTACCTCTAGTGGGCCCTCTCAGTCATGTTATCATGGCCCAATGAATCCATTGTACAACAGTTTTGTAAACTAGGATTTTGCTCAGTTTCCTTCAATGTAACTCTCGCACTGGTGGGTCAACTCTGCAAAACCCTCCTCTGTGCCAGTCTTTGTGGTGTTCCAATGTCGACATTGGCCACACACACTATTTGGAGCCAATGACATTCAATCTTGCTGCTCCGTTTGTTTTTTCGCTCTCGGACCGAGAGTGACCAAGTGTCCCTAAAAGACATTTTCATGTGACTTGCAACTCGACATAACTTGGAAACCGGAGGTCAGATTGATGATCTGTCGACTTCCTTGGTCTCCTAGCATTCTGTTACCTCTAGTGGGACCTCTCCACCGCGTTTGCATGGCCCAACGACTCCATTTTGCATCGATTTCGTAAACTAGGGTTTTTCTCAGTAGATTTATTGATGTGGTAATTTGTTATTGGTAACTAGGTTTATTTTGTTGGGTTTCCTTGGAAAACCTAACTTGATACGTCTCAAGCTTCTTTTGATTCCTTTCTTAGAAGAATATTTTTTAAGTTTAGTTGATTTTCCATTAAGACTTGTCTGAAATTCCATGTGCTTCTATGATGAAAGATGATTAGGGTTTATAAACCCTAATGAGGAAAACCATTATAGTGTGGATACCATAATGCATTCTAGGGTTTCATGAACTACAATATCGTTGAGACTTGCATACTAGGGTTTCATGAACTACAATTGCATGCTATAACTAGGGTTGAGAAGTTAGGAGATGGAAGTAGGGTTTTATGACCTCTTTACAAGTTATGAGATGGAACTAGAATGGTATGGTATGTTATATGTTAGTATGGTATGGTATGGTATGTTATATGTTAGTATGGTATGGTATGGTATGTTAGTACATGGTATGATGTTAGTATCATAGGGTATTGTATGGTATGGTATGGTATGCTAGTATGGTATGGTATGTTAGAATGGTATTTTGTTAGTATGTTATGGTATGTTATGTTATGGTATGTTATAGTATGTTCGTAGGGTTTCATGAACTCTTTATAGGTTATGAGATGGAATTAGAAACACATGTAAATGTACAAATCCTAAACCAACTAGGGTTTAATGAAGTATAATTGCATGCTATAACTTGGATCGAGAAGTTATGAGATGGAAATAGGGATTTATAAACTCTTTACAAGTTATGAGATGGAAGTTGAAGCACATGCACATGTACAAATTGAAAACCAACTAGGGTTTTGTGAACTACAATTGCATGCTATAACTAGGGTTGAGAAGTTATGAGATGGAACTAGCGTTTTGTGAACTACAATTTCATGCTATAACTATTGTTGAGAAGTTGTGAGATGGAACTAGGGTTTTGTGGCCTCTTTAAAATATATGAAATGGAAGTACAAACACATGTACATGTACAAATCCTAAACCAAATAGGGTTTCATGAACTACAAATTGCATGCTATAACTAGGGTTGAGAAGTTATGAGATGGAAATATGGATTTATGAACTCTTTACAAGGTATGAGATGGAAGTTGAAACACATGTACATGTACAAATTGAAAACCAACTAGGGTTTTTTGAACTACAATTGCATGCTATAACTAGGGTTGAGAATTTATGAGATGGAACTAGGGTTTTGTGACCTCTTTAAAAGCTATGAGATGGAAGTAGAAACACATGTACGTGTACAAATTGAAAACCAAATAGAGTTTTGTGAACTACAATTGCATCATTATAACTATTGTTGAGAAGTTATGATATGGAACTAGTGTTTTGTGACCTCTTTAAAAGATATGAGATGGATGCAGAAACACATGTACATGTATAAATCCTAAACCAACTAGGGTTTCATGAACTACAAATTGCATGCTATAACTAGGGTTGAGAAGTTATGAGATGGAAATATGGATTTATGAACTCTTTACAAGTTATGAGATGGAACTAGGGTTTTGTGACCTCTTTAAAAGCTATGAGATGGAAGTAGAAACACATGTACATGTACAAATTGAAAACCAACTAGGGTTTTGTGAACTATGTTGATGTAGTTGTAACTTCAGAATGTATTCACTTGTATATCTTATGTATTGTTCCCCGATGTTTATTCTGGGATTTGTTTGTAATGTAATTGATTCATGTCATGCCTTGATGTTCCCATTAGGAGTTTCTATAATGTAAGCAAGTCATGTCAAGTCGTTGTGGGTAACCATCCTATTGATCAAGGGTTAAAGTCCTTGCAGTTCCGGGGCCCTAGGGTTATTAGACTCTCCTAGTGAAGTTGTCCTTGGTGAGTTATTGTCAAGTTGGGAATTAGTATAAATAGAGAGTGAGCCTCTCTATTTAACACACACTCACTCACACTAAGTTGTATCACATAGACGAGGGAGAAGAAGTTGCTGGGGCTAGAAAGAAAGAGACTATTGTTGTCGAGAGATCATCCTAATGTTTTGGGGTTTTACTTTTGGTGCTGATTCTATCTATGAGGAAGTTGTGGGGTTTTCTCTATTTATGGTTTCCCTGAGGAAAACAATTGTGTTCATTGTCTCTTCTGTTTGATTGTTGTACTTGTTATTCTCTCAGTTAAAGATCCTAACATAATGCTAGCTTGAATGATAAAATTCTAACATGGTATCAGAGCTAACTTGAGAAGAAGACACTGTGTAGCTGTGGAAACTAGGGCTTCTTATGTTTTGGATCTCTCTCCTTAGATTTTCAGAAAAAGAAGGTTGGACCGACTCTCCTCCCTAGGGCGCATATTTCTGTCGAAGCATAATCTTATTATGAGAATTTTCAAATTTTGACCTGACACTACTGCCGAAAATTAGGGCATTCCACAGAAGTGGAATTTTTTAGTGAGCCCAGGCCTGGATTGATCTCCTCCTCAAAATCGAAGTTTAGAGATCAATATCAAAGCATTTGGTTGGACATAATTATGGGAAATTCAAACCCTAATCTGTTGTTGAACCAGCACTGCAGAAATTCAGCTTTAGATCAAGTTCGGACATCTTGACCTAGCAAGATCTAAATCTTTTGTATCTCCATTTGAGGTTCTCAGTTAATATGTATCACCATACCAAGCTTGATGAAAATCTTGAGGGATTTGATAACTTCCGAGCTTGGAAGTATAGGATCTCCCTGGTCTTGGAAGAAAATGAGTTGGACTCCTACATCATTGACGAGGTTCTAGTTCCAGAGGGAGATGAGGCTACGGCCTTACACAAGAAGAAGTTTGTTATGGCTAAGAGGATTATTGCTGATTCAATCAAGGATCACCTCATACCATAAGTGTCCTCCCTAAAGACACCTAAAGCTATGTTTGATTTCCTAACCAAACTGTTTGAAGGAAAGAACATAAGCTGGAAGATGAATTTGAGGAACTAGTTGAAGAATGTGAAGATTCAGAATGCGGAGACCATACAGTCTTACTTCACAAGGGTCTCCTAGATCAAAGAACAACTTGAAGCAGTGGATGAAGAAGTAGAGAATGCAGAGATTGTAATGACCACCTTGAATGGTCTCCCTAGGACATGGGACTCTTTCATTCAAGGGATATGTGCCAAAAAAAAAGTTAGTCAAGTTTAGTAGACTATGGGAAGAATGCTCACAAGAAGAAGCTCGGATAGCAGCTTGAGAAGAAAACATGGGAAGTGAATATCAAACTCTCACAGTTCAATCCAAGAAAAATAGAAGGGGCCATCATCATCATTCTAAAGGTAAGCACTCTTCCTCCAAGAAAACTCAACTTAGATGTTATAATTGTGATGAAATGGGACACTATGCCAAAGATTGTCCTAGAAACAAAAGAAACTGTCACAAGAAGACAAACAACAAGAGAAGACATCATGCTCATGCTGCAGAAGATGATGAACCTTCCACAAAGAGAAACAAGAAAGAAAGTGATGATTCTTCAAGTGATGAAGAATATGTTTTGGTTTTTGCTCTTAGAGGAAACATCACACATGGAAGAAATGATTGGCTTATAGACAATGGGGCTTCTAAACATATGACAGGATTCAAAGTGTCTTTTGTAAGATTATCGGAACATGAATCACCCCACAAGGTGAAACTCAGAGATGAGTACCAGTATCCAATAAAAGGTAGCGGGAAATCCTCCTATAAGCTAGACTCTGGAAATTCTATGAATATGAAGGATGTATTGGTTGTACTGGGACTTAAGAAGAACCTCCTCTCCATATCTGCATTAGATGAAAAAGGCATGAGGGTTGCATTTGTAGATGGCCAAGTCCTCATGTGGACAAAGGGAAATACTTTTGATGATGCAGTAGTGATTGGGAAACAAGAGGGAGGCCTATACAAATTGAAGGGCCATTCAGAACAAGCTTTGGTCCATGACACAGTAGAGGAAAATCAACTTTGGCATAGAAGGATTGCACATGTGCACTACAGAGCACTACCACTTGCAAGCAAAGTTGTTGAAGGTCTTCCAGAAATTTAGGAAAAACATGATGGAGTCTGCAAAGGATGTGCAAAAGGAAAGAACACAAAGAAGACATTTCCAAGTAGCGAGAGCAAGGAAAAAGGAATCTTGGAAATCATTCACTCCAATGTATGGGGTCCAATGCCATCAAGTTCATTAAATGGGTATGTATACTATGTTTCTTTTATTGATGATTTTTCTAGGAAGACATGGATTTACTTCATGAAGAACAAAGATGAAGTATTCAGCAAGTTCAAGGAATTCAAAGCCTTGATTGAGAACCACACTCAAAACAAGATCAAGACTTTTTGATCAGATAATGGCAGAGAATTCACACCAAATGAATTCAAAGAGTTATGCAAAGATTCAGGGATTAAGAGGGAGTTAACCAATCCATATAATCCACAATAGAATGGAGTTGCAAAAAGGAATAATAGAACGATCATGGAAGCTGCAAGGGATATGCTTCATGATCAAGATCTTCCCATGCATTTATGGGTAGAAGCTTCCAAAATAGTGGTGTATGTACAGAACCGTACTCCACACAGAGTACTTGAGAACAAGACATCTGAAGAAGTATTTTTCAGCAAGAAACCAGAAGTCAGCCATCTCATAATATTCAGCTGTCCAGTGTACATAGACATTCCAAAAGAAAAGAGGAAAAAGTTAGATCCTTCAGGAAAGAAGGATATATTTGTGGGATACTCTGAAAGCTCAAAGGCTTACGAAATATACTTCCCAGAATTCAAGAATATCGACATCAGTAGGGATGTAACATTTGACGAAGACTAAGCTTACAACAAATCCAGAAAGAGGCCTGCTGAAGAACCTAAAGAAACAGAAGCACACAAAATTCATGACACGAGTATGAATGAAGAAATTCAAGTAGAAGATCAAGAATTAGAAGAATTTGAAGAACATTTAGATCCACCTCAGGAGAGGAATCCTCATAAGAGGAAACCTGCTTGGGTATGAGAAGCTATCCAAGGTGCAGAAAGATATGGGGCTCTAGAAGAGAATCAAAGAGAAAGAAAGAGGACGAGATCTTGCTTAGGGTATGTAGCCTTATTATGTGATTTCATCGATAGAGAACCTTCCAACTATGAAGAAGTGGTAGAAAGGAAAGAATGGAAGGATTCTATGATCAAAGAGTATCAATCAATCATGAATAATGATGTTTAGGATGTTGTCCCAAGACCAGAAGGGAAGTCTATTGTAACTTCCAAATGGATTTACAAGATCAAGCATGCTGCAAATGGAAGCATAGAAAAATATAAAGCAATATTTGTGGCTCATGGCTTCTCCCAAAAAGAAGGAATAGATTATGAAGAAAATTTTGCACCTATAGCCAGATACACTTCCATCAGATCAATACTTTCTTTGGCTGCAATAATGAAATGGAAGATACACCAAATGGGTGTCAAGACTGCTTTCTTGAATGGTGTAGTGGAAGAGGAAGTATATGTGGAGCAACCACTCAGTTTTGAGACACATGACAGGGAGTCTCATGTGTGTAGATTGAAGAAATCCCTGTATGGTTTGAAACTGGGACCCAGGACATGGTACAAAAGAATTGACATCTTTCTATCTAGTTTGGGATTTACCAAGAGTAAAACAGATTCCAACCTTTACTACAAGGTTGAAGATGGAAACCCAGTGATGCTCTTACTGTATGTAGATGATCTATTTGTAACAGGTATGGATGGGTTGATTATTGATATGAAGAGGAAGCTTGCCGTCGAGTTCAAAATGAAGGATGTGGGTATGATGCATTGTTTTCTAGGCATGGAGGTGTGGTAGAATGCAGATGGAATTTACCTGGGGCAAGAGAAATATATGATAGAGATCTTGAAGAGATTCGGGATGATGGACTGCAAGGCCATGACCACACCTATGGTATCAAACCTAAAGCTATTGAGTGATGCTTCATCAGAAGTGGTTGATGCTATGATGTATCGTTAGATGATTGGGTTCTTGATGTATCTGACGAACACGAGACTAGATATTTTCTTTGCTATGAACACCTTGAGCTAGTTCCTAACAGATTCGAGACATGTTCACTTGATTGCTGCAAAGCATATTTTGAGGTACCTAAAGGGTACAGTTGATTATGGGCTCAAGTATGAGGTGAATCAGAAGATTAACCTAGAGGGTTATGTTGATTCAGATTGGGAAGGCAGTGCCATCGATAGGAAGAGCACTTCAGGGTGTTGCTTCAGTATGGGATCATGTGTGATCTCTTGGTTTAGTAGGAAGCAATCATGTGTGGCACTGAGTACAGCTAAAGTAGAGTATCTCACAGCTTGTTCAACTAGTTGTGAGGCAGTATGACTAAGGAAGCTACTGTCTGATTTATTTGATCTACAGTTAGATGCTACTTCTATATACTGTGACAACCAAAGTTGTGTGAAGTTGACGGAGAACCCGGTGTTCCATGACAAGTCGAAGCATATCGAGATCAAGTATCACTATATTATGGATATGGTGCAAAGAGGAGTAGTGAAGCTCCAATATGTTATGACGGATGAAAAGATAACTGACATGTTAATGAAGCCATTGGCCAGAGTGAATTTTGAATACTTCAGGGAGAAGCTAGGTTTTCTCCAGATCGAGGTTCCCTCCAAGGGGAAGTGATGAGTCCGTGATCCATTCTGACATGGTGAGAGGATTAGGTTCCTTCCATGGCCAGATGTAAGGGCTGATCCATTCTATCATGGTGAGAGGATTGGTTCCTTCCATGTCAGATATGAGTGCCGAGCCATTTTGATATGACTGTAGGATTAGTTCTTACATGATCAAATATAAGGGCTATTACCATTCTCTAAATGGAGGTACCTGGTCAGTTACCAGGAATACTCAGTCTAGGACTGAGGGACATTCTGATATGACTGTGGGATGTAGTCTCACATGATCAGATATAAGTGTAGGGCCATTCTGATGTGATTGAGGGATATGTTCCCACTTGATTATATATAAGGGTTGTTGCCATTCTATGAATGGAAGCACCTGTTCAGTTACCAGGAACCCTCAGTCTAGGACTGAGAGACTTTCTGACAATTCAAGGTCAGATGTGAGGGTTGTTCCATTTTGACATGGTGAGAGGACTAAGTTCCTTCCATGGTTAGATGTAAGGGTTGTGCCATTCTGACATGGTGAGAGGATTAAGTTCCTTCCATGGTCAGATGTAAGGGTTGTGCCATTCTGACATGGTGAGAGGATTAAGTTCCTTCCATGGTCAGATGTAAGGGATGGGCTGTTCTGACATGGTGAGAGGATTAAGTTCCTTCCATGGTCAGATGTGAGGGCTAGGCCATTCTGACATGATGGTGAATGTGTTCCTCTCATGGTCAGATGTGAGTGTTGGGAGTGCATTTCTGACGAGTCAAGGTCGGATGTAAGTGCTGGGAGGGCCATTCTGACTTAGGGTCAGATATAAGCGATGAAGAATACCTACATGGAGGCTAGGCCTACAACCAGCATGAAAAAGGGCTGGCTCTATAGAACTTCCTATGACAAGAAGAATCATGAGATAGCACCAATGATGTTGACCCAGTGATGATCCAAATCGAGTAATGATCCAGATCGAGTGATGATCCAGATCAAGTGATGATCCAGATCGAGTAATGATCCAGATCGAGTGATGATCCAGATCGAGTGATGATCCAGATCGAGTAATGATCCAGATCGAGTGATGATCCAAATCAAGTGATGATCCATATCCATTGATGATGATCCAGCAGTGATGATCCAAATCGAGTTATGATCTAGATCGAGTGACGTTGATCTAGTAGAGATGATCCAGATCGAGTGATGATCTAGATCCAGTGATGATGATCCAGATCGAGTGATGATCCAGATCTAGATGAATATGACTTGAAGATGAAGATGAACTGAAGATGAAGATTACTTGATAATGAAGATTACTTGAAGATGACGAGAACTCGATGATGATCCAGATGATACAGAGAAGAAGACTTGTGTTGATAAATTGTGTCGAGAGAATACCTTCCTAGTTAAGAGGGAGCGTTGATGTAATTATAACTTCAAAATGTATTCACTTGTATATCTTATGTATTGTTCCCCAATGTTTATTTCGGGATGTGTTTGTAATGTAATTGATTCATGTCATGCCCCAATGTTCCGATCAAGAGTTTCTATAATGTAAACAAGTCATGTCAAGTCATTGTGGGTAACCCTCCTATTGATCAAGGGTTAAAGTCCCTACAGTTCCGGGGCCCTAGGGTTATTAGACTCTCCTAGTGAAGTCGGCCCTAGTGACTTATTTTCAAGTTAGGAATTAGTATAAATAGAGAGTGAGCCTCTCTATTTGACACACACTCACTCACACTCAATTGTAGCACATAGCTGAGGGAGAAGAAGTTGTTGGGGCTAGAAAGAAAGAGACTACTGCTGTCGGAAGATAATCTTACTATTTTGGGGTTTTACTTTTGGTGTTGATTCTATCTCTGAGGAAGTTGCGAGGTTTTCTCCATTTATGGTTTCCCCGAGGAAAAACATTGTGTTCATTGTCTCTTATGTTTTATTGTTGTACTTGTTATTCTCTCAATTAAAGATCCTAACATAATTCTAGCTTGAATGATAAAATTCTAACAAACTACAATTGCATGCTATAACTATTGTTGAGAAGATATGAGATGGAACTAGGGTTTTGTGACCTCTTCAAAAGCTATGAGATGGAAGTAGAAACACATGTACATGTACAAATCCTAAACCAACTAGGGTTTCATGAACTACAAATTGCATGCTATAACTAGGGTTGAGAAGTTATGAGATGGAAATATGGATTTATGAACTCTTTACAAGTTATGAGATGGAAAATAGAAACACACATACGGTTTCATGAACTATAATTGCATGCTATGGTTTCACGAACTACAGTCTCGTTGAGACTTGCATACTAGGGTTTCGTGAACTACAATTGCATACTAGGGTTTCATTAACTATAATTGGATGCTATAGTTTCATGAACTACAATTGCATGCTATAACTAGGGTTGAGAAGTTATGAGATGGAAGTAGGGTTTTATGACCTCTTTACAAGTTATGATATGGAACTAGAATGGTATGGTATGTTATATGTTAGTATGGTCTGGTATGGTATGTTAGTACATGGTATGATGTTAGTATCATAGGGTATTGTAGGGTGTGTACTAAGATGTTAGTATTGTAGGGTATGGTATGGTATGCTAGTATGGTATGGTATGTTAGAATGGTATGATGTTAGTATGTTATGGTATGTTATGTTATGGTATGGTATAGTAGTTGGTAGGGTTTCATGAACTCTTTCCAGGTTATGAGTTGGAATTAGAAACACATGTACATGTACAAATCCTAAACCAACTAGGGTTTCATGAACTACAATTGCATGCTATAACTTGGGTTGAAAATGGAACTCTCCCTCATGTTTTCATGCCCAATGTGTCTAGAGATCACTAAGAAAACACATGTTGCAGCATTAAGAAAACACTATGTGTCTAGAGATCACAGGTTATATTATTCGTGTACTAAAATATAATCCAACAACCTGCATAATAAAACTAGGGTTCACAAATTGAGACATGGAACTACAAACTAGGGTTTTAAGAACTCTTCAAGTTTAAAGATCAAATTAGATTGGTTAGTATCATTTAAGTAGAAAACAAAAGGCCATATAGCCCTAGGATACACTTACAAATTGAAAACCAACTAGGGTTTCATGAACTACAAATTGTATATTATAACTAGGGTTCATAACTTATGAGATGGAACTAGGGTTTTATGACCTCTTTAGGTATATATCATTAGATTGGTTAGTATCATTTAATTAGAAACCAAAAGGCCATATACCTATACTATGCACATACATGAAATAATTTTATTGGGATTAATATGAACTACTTACTCTTTCATATGTTCACAAATGCAAATACCAATGTGTGAAATTAGCCCCAAAACTCAGAATTTAAAGAGGGAAAAATGGAGATACTTATGTGAACAATTTAATCCCAATGTCAATTGAAATAATCATTATAGAGTTCACATTTGTACGTGTTTTGTAGTAACTTTCAAGCACCAATGTATGATATTCGATGGACTTATGATTTACCCTTTAGGTCGAATCAATGCACCTTCATAATAAGCAATAAGCATTTTAACAAAATTCAGATTTTGTTTAAAAAGTAGCAGTAAATAAATGATTTAAACTCAGAATTTGTAGTTTGAGGTAAAGATGGTAGGGTAAGGTTCTAGGGTATTCTAGGATGGTTTAGGACGTGAGATGAGAGGGTGATGATGAGGTTTAGGTAGCTGATTTATGACGTATTATTTTCAACCAACAAGAATTTAGGTAGTGTATGGTTAGGGTAGTTTAAGGTATATATAAGAATTGTAAAGAGGATAACTAGGATAATTTTGAGAGAAGTTTAGGAGGCGAATAAACAATACTCAAATTATCAAATTGTTACAATTGAATTAAACCCTAGGTTATGAATTGAATTTATTTGTTATCCTAAACCCTAGCTAACACTATTTTAATTGATGAATAGTTACATGCTAGACTTTCCTGAAATGCTAACCCTAGCTAGACTTTCCTGAAATTCCATGTGCTTCTATGATGAAAGATGATTAGGGTTTATAAACCCTAACGAGGAAAAGAATTATAGTGTGGAGATTTGAATTTTAGATTATATTATCTTTATGATTGGGTAGCTTCTAGCATTGGTTATGCATGGAAAACAAAGAGAACATGTTGCTACCAAAGGAAGGATCAATAGGGATGACAAGATAGGAAGTGAGTGGGTAAGATAGGAAGGCAAGGAAGTGACCTTAGGCTATGATAGGTGGGTAAGAAGGCTATTAGGGCTTCCCTAAATAGTATATTACCTGTCAAGGTTTCCTCCTTGATTATAAATCCTAGGTTATGCATGCTAACCTTTAAACTTGAGTTAGGGTTAGGGTTTCCAAGCCAATGGGACTCTTAAATCAAATGAAATTTCCAGTCAAGTAAAATGTCTTATGATAGTACAAGATGTAATTTCCAGTCAAGTAAAATGTCTTATGACAGTCCAAGATGTATCTTCCAGTCAAGTAGGAATGATAAGAAGTATATTCACTTGGATTTTGATGACACAATGACTTGCAAACAATTCAAGGCCTTTTCTAGTATTTTGCCCAAGTGTTGAGGTGAGGCGTTAGTGAGTGGGTAAGATAGGAAGGAAAGGAAGTGAGTTAGTGGTGTTCTAGGGCTATCCAAAATGGATATTACAGTCAGAGATATAGGGATGGTTGTGGGGGTCTAAGTAGTGTGGATATGAAAGGAATAAGCCTTTCTTTATAGAGAGGGAAAGGTAGGAGTCTAGGGAAAGAGTTTTAGCAAGTGTTAGGCTATAATAGAATGGTTTAGGTGTGTCTTATGGCTACCTAATAGGTAATATTATAGTCTAGTTTGATAGACAGTCCTAGGGTTAGTCAAGGTTAAAAAATGGAGTAGAAGGCCAAATGAAACAATAATTACTATGTAAATACCAAAGGCAAACAAGTGATTTCTATTGCAATTTGGACAATGAATAAGATTGTAGCTATTAGTATGTTGGTTCAATATGAGTTAGGGTTTTATAGGAGATAGAGTTCAATCATCATTGTTATTGTACACATTTATGCATTTGTGTATTTTTTGTTAACTAACCTACAGTGTTAAATTTTTTATGCATTTTTATTGTGAACATACATACTTTATTGCTTTGTCAACAATAAGTATTGCAAACACATCAACTATAAACTACTACTGAATTCGATGTAATGTATGAAAATATGTAATAAAAGGAAAAGTAATATAAAGAAGTACAAAATGATATGTTAATATACAAAAATTTCCAATCATATACAGTAGTACTGAAAAATGGAACATTGTTCCCAGTGTCTATATAATGGAAACTTGTGCCGTATACAAAATATGGAAACTCATGCCATATACAAAATATGGCAACTCGTGCCCTATACAAAATATGGCAACTCGTGCCAAAATGCCACATCATGGCTAGTGTGCATAGGAGGGTCTCTCAATCCTCCTGCCCACCCTCAGAGCTCCTAGGTGCAACTCCAAAATCGATCTTCCTCTTCTTCAAGCTAGAGGCAGCTCGGTTCTTCTGGCTATTTTGACCAGGAAACAACAACAATCAAATGTCAATTCCTACAGGAAATTATACAAGTATAAAACACAATTTAAAAATCATAATTACGTTTTCAAATTTTAAATAGCTCACCTAAGATGAGACTGTAAGTGGTGAGTGGGCTACCCTCCTCCATGATCCAAGTCTCTCGGCAATGCCACCCTTCAAAATTTAAACAGTAAGATAACTCATACAATTTACTGCCTATGTTAATTTTCATTAATATTGCATGAGATTTTCATAAACTAATAAATCTCACGGTGAACACAACAGGCTGGTCCTGGGGGCTGGCACATGGATCAATCGATTGGTCCTTGGGGGTGGCAGGTGGAGAAGTGGGATGTACAACATGCTATGATGCTAGGGAGGATGGCGTAGTGGAGGATGTAGCCACGTCGACGTTGGCTACAACACTAGGGGGCACGGTAGGAGAGGGAGTGGACTGGAGTGGGTGAAGTGGTGATGTACGACGATAAAGGCCAACTGGCTGTAGAATGGAACGGGCCACCCTGGAAGAGGAAATGAGGGTGGTGGGGGAATATGGGGGAGGGGGATGAGGTCTGGGATGGGGTGGAGGGATGGGTGAATGTGGATGGATGGTGTATTGTGGTCGGAAGGGGGAGGGTGGAAACATGGGAAATTGTAAGGGAGGGGGTGGATGGGTGGGGTGGGTGGGGGAGATGGATGGAAGTGTGGTGGTGGGTGGGAGGAAAGGGATGGGTAGAATAGGGTGGGGAGGGATGCATGGAAAGGGACAAGTATTCCATGGGATACACCTAGCATATATGGTGGGAAAAAGGCAACCGATGGAGAGATAGTGATGCCGACGTGCCTTCAGACCTGCATACATACATATTCATGGCATCGTGTATTAGTACATAAAAAATATAACTATAAAAATATAAGACATCAAAAATGAAATCAAATTTATACTTTATTACAAATACTTGCTCACGAGGGGATCCGCTGATCCCCGATGGGGATGGCTGGTCACTGAATCCTGCAGACACCTGTTCATTTTCACAAAAATATTTAGATTCAATTACTAAATATTAACTACATTGGATGACAAGACTAACTAAATATGGGCAAACAATTTAAATAAAAAAGCGACGATTGACAAGAACTAATTTAGTGATACAATAGAAGTCACAAATCAATCAAGCGACATAACATCAATGATATGATAGGGATAATAATAGTCCCAAACTTGCATAATAATTTTTCTTTTAATTTATGATTTTGGGGGATGCTACATTATTCTCTATTTTTGAGAATATCCACAAATTTTATGGGCTCACTACTTAGAATTTATCGTCGATCCTTGAAATGATATTCAAAAATAATATGCTTGTCTTGTGCAATGTCAAAGGATGGATGATTTGTAGGGTAAGTGTTTTTCATATTTTCCCTAACTATATCTTTGAAAATTGTACCCATTATTGATGCTAAATTTTTCTTATATATGAATTAGTTGACTATAAGTTAGCCCTAGTAAACCTTACTTATGCTTCATTTCCTTTCTGGTCTAGAGAGTTGACATGGCTATGAGTTCTCTTTTCCTCCTATTTTAAACCTAATTTTTTAAGGTATCCTAATTGAGAATACCCTTCTTAGTACATTTTATTCTAAGTGTCCATTAGAGGTAGCATATTGATCAAATAATGGTTATTTTCACATATTCAATTCTTGACAATACAACGAAGACCCAGTTCATTAATTACCAATTTAATTATCTAACCCATCATCTTGGTGCATCTCCATGTAAATGTTTTCCACATAAGTTTTTTCTAGGTCCCTCATTTTTTCACCAATGTCAAACATACTTCCTAGCTTGTTACCAATTAAGGTAAGAGAACATTTCATCAATTTTTAAAGGAATTGAATGAATTTTAAGATAGTGTGGTAGAATATTTTTTTCTCTCATGACCTTGTTATAAAACCAAGATCGCGGAGCAATAACAATAAACATGATGCAAATATTAAAACAAATTACAAGAGAGACACATATCTTCGACGACAAGATTAACTACTAACATTAAATTTAATGATTGAAAGAAAAATACCTATGTGTATGGTGTCATGATGTCCTCTGTAGCTGCCATGGCTCCATCTAGGTTGAAGGAACTAGCGTCCTCCCACTCGTGTGTTGGAGACTCGGCACCGAATAAATTTACATTAAAAAAAATCAAGTCATCAACATCTGATTCTAAGTTAAATTTATTAGAAATTATGAGATTGCATAACGTATAATCAATACTTGAACATTTAATAAAATAATAACTAACCTGGTGTAGGTAGCTCTCTGTGCCATGCTCCTGCGTGGGAACCTGGCATGGATTCCCACAACGAGAACAACAATGTGGCACTAGTCTTGTTGATCTGGATGGATCCACCTTCCTACCACCTGTGTTTTATCTCCCTCGCCCACCACCAGTAGACCGTGCAGAAGTGTGTCTCTCGGGGGGGTCTTGCTCGCTCTATGAGGACATAGCCACAAATGCGGTATGCCTGAGAAGATGTCATGTGGCATGTCTAACAGACTCATGGATCTCATGTAGCTTTCTACCTACCCTAAGGGGTTTAGGAGGTGGGTTTGGCTCTTGCATAGGTGTAGGAGGTTATTTGAGTGGGTTCTGGTGGGTGTGAGGTCGATCTTGGGTTGAGCCAAAACTGACGCCCTGGAACTCGGTGATGTCGAAGTAGTTCACATGGAACCCTAACACAAAATCAAGCGACATTTTCCTGAGAAAATATCGTGGGACCTCAACATTGTTGCATGGAGGCTTGTCGAAAACCATGAACCATCTCTTCCTCCAATTTTATCTCCATGCCTGGTAATTACACCAGTCCATGCAAACTCACCTCTTCCTCACATATGGAGGTTGTCCTATTCTAGGATCTGTAAATTTGATCCACAGTTGGGATTTTGTCATATTGAGGTTTTTTATATCCTCTTTGGACATACCAGTGCCATAATGCTCTTTCATTTGATCCCTATAATCACTCAAATTGGTAATCTCATTGTGGTCAATGTTGGTAGATTCTATTATGTTTTGTAGTGATGTGGCGAGAGAAATGCGAGAGATTTCCCTCATGTTGTTCAGTTCATCACTCAAAATTCTTAATTGGGTTAAATCCCCATGTAATTCATCTTCAGGGTTTTCTTTGTTTAACTCGAGGTTTGGGTCCTCTATTTGGTTTGTTTCATTCCTTTCTTAGGATGGTTCACTAGTATTTGTCATTGTGGTTAGGTAGTTTGTACATGCAGTATCAAATTTTGCCCATTTCAATTGATTTTCAATTTTTTTTAATTTTGTATTTTATTTTAAAAACAATAAAAAACATGAAATAAACAAGAAAAATTGCATTCCTAATCTATTTACCTTACTCCAACGTCGTTTTAGGCAATTTGCACAAGTCCTTTGGGCTCCTTGGGGGTCGATTTGGTCTCCTTGGGGTCGTTGACTCGTCCTTGCGTGCTCGTGGGTGGCTATAAAACAAATTACAATGCCCACTGTTTTGTTTTGTTTTTTTTTCAACACAGGGACGCACACGCATCCCTGTTTACAATCGCTCCCAACACACGTGAGCGTCCACATGCGCGTGTGTGCATAGGCACGCGGGCGCATCCACATGCGCGTGCGTGCTCCTATTGCCCACGCTGGCAATCTGGCATAGAGTTTCACCACTACCGAAGTAGGAGCATGTGCATGCATCTACTAGGTGTGTGTGCATTGTCGATTTGACCCACTTGAGTGCTCCCATTGCATTATATTTGGGTAGCAGGTTCTTGCACACTCCCATATATATATATATATATATATATATTGGAGAGAATTTTTTCTAAATATCTATAGTTGGGAAGGGTTAACATGTTAAGAATGTTTATAATGGTACTAGTACTTGAAAATTGTGATTTAATGTGGGCATACTTACCACATTTTAATAGAAAGTGTTTCCCATCCTCCTACATTCTCATGTTTTTTATGGTGTCTTTATGTCACTATATGGACATGTGAGAGTTAGTTTATTATGTTATGGATGACGATTTTTTTATTTATGATAACTATAAAGAAATATATTCTTGATCAACTAGATTAAGGTTAATGACATATAGTATCTTAGTTTTCTCTTATTGTCTAATTCTTTAGTACACTACAATTTCTCCTTAAATTTATATGTGATAATATTTTATTGATATCAATGTTATGTTTGATGACATCAATATTCTATAGAGTGGCCTCCTCATCCATTCTCCATTGATTTAGCGAAGACTAGGCATATTTATGACAACCACATGCGGATTTGATCAGAGTTTAAATCAATTCTCATAATCATCTTGTTTTTCATTTTTTCTTTTCATGTGCTTGTACATAAGTACCTAGTCATAGCCATAGTCTCAATGGGGAAAATACAAACTTTTATGAGGAGAAAAGTACATGGCATATTGTTTTCTATTTTAAACTTTTATGCATTGTAAAATGTTTCTAGATTTGATCAATCTTCCTCCACGACTCTCTAGAGATGTTGTTGTTCCAATCCATAGAAGATAACTAGAGTGATGACAGTCTCAAAGAGAATTTTTCTTTTCCATTACCAAAATTCTATTGATTCAATGATGTCTTGAAGACAAAAAAAGGTTTTTCACTTTCCAGTGATCATTTTGTCAAGATATAGTTTTGGTTAAGCTTGTAATGAAGGTTGAATATTAATAGTTGTATGGAGTTCCTTTCTCTAAGTTGTTATTGCCATACACATAATTAAAATAGGTGACATTTTTGGATTTGATTATTATAATTTTTTTTGGTTAGTTTTTACTATTAAACATGTGCTATAATATAAATCCTTGAGAATAATTAGCTTCTTTTCAAGACCGTATGGACAACTCATCACAAGAATAATATTGTTAGCATATAGAAGAAGGATGATGGCTATTCTAGTTAAAGTAGTGCTAAACATTGCTCCTTCCATATATACCTATAACTTATCAATGCAAATTAATGTTGTGTATCCTTGATAAGAACAACCTTGCTTAGCTCCTATATTATGATTAATTTATTTAGACCAAACCTCAATGTTTCTAAACTTAGCAATAAATTTCTTATACAACCTTATCGTGGAGAGTCTTCACTCAAATGGAACCTTTGAATCTTCGAATATAATCCAAAGGTTCTTTCTAGGCATGCCATGCCAAATGATTTTCTAAAGTTAGTGAAGCAACATAGGTGATTGTTTTTTTTAATTATTATTACAATATTCCTCTATGACAATCCTAAATGTAACTAGCTATTCCACACTTGAATGAGAGATTCTAAAATAGGCCCAGACTTTAGCCATTTTTTCTTGATTTTCTACCATATGCTAATATTATTTTCCATGATAATTCCATATAATTTGGTTAAAACATAGATAAACATAATGATTACAAAAGTGAAGGATATGCTTTTATTCCCACTTTTAAAAATAGGAACAATGAGGCTTTTATGTCCATGGTTTAGTGAAACCTTGTTTGGTTTCCAAACTAAAGAGGTTGTGAATAAAAGGGACAAGGACAAGTCCTTCAATTTTTATGCATTTTGTTTGATAGCCTTTGACATCCTTAGATTTCTCTTTTTCATGTTGTTTAACACCAAACTATATGTCTTTCAAAGCAAAACCTTCTTTCTTACTCATTAGTGTTTGAATTTTGTCCATGACAATAGAGTATTTATAAATATTTTTAAGGTATGAATTATAGTCCCTCAAGAAGATCATATTATTTTCTTTACTTTTTTGAATTAGAATTTGTCTCCATAATTTTTAGAACTTTTTTTAGAAAAGTCTAAAAGATTCTCTTTCTTTATATTTATATAATTATATATATTTTTCTTTTACTTAGGACTTTATAGACGTATATCTGGTTAAAATTTAGGGGCTCGTGAGAAGGTTCCCTTATGTATTTTCTAAAAACTAATTACATGCTTTATCGTATGATATGACACAAGGTTATTGAGATCTAAATAAAATAAAGAAAAGAAAAAAATATTGTAGTTTATCAAGAGATAAAACAATAAAACCTAGAAGATATAGTAGATAAAAATAGGTAGCACACTTTATGTCTCTGACCAAGGGACTCTATTATAGGTTTATAATGGGTACTCCGGATCAAGTGTGGAATCTCACTCCATTTGCTCAGAGTTATTAGTTCATGGCAGCAGAACTGTACATTCAGGGAGAATGGAAAATGAAATGGCAAAAGTTACATAAGAGGGCTGGAGTATGGAAGGATTCGTCTATTTGACACTTGTGATTCATTATTATGGGATTATAAAGAATATGTGGGTCCACTATCTGCTGCCCTGGGTTATGAATGTATTGCTTCTTAATTCTGCTCTGTGGGTCAGCCCTCTACTCTTGACTCGCTCTGGGATCTTAATATACCATTGAAAATTGACTGCTTCATCTAGTTAACTGTCAGGAGTCAAATTTTGACCTAGGATCAATTGCAACATCGAGGCATGCAAGGTCCAAGCAGATGTGTCCTTTGCTGTAAGGGTGAAGAAAATGCCTAGCATCTCTTCCTTGACTATTCATTCTCCAATATAGTATTTTCCATCTTTGAATATCGTTATGGGCTTCCTCATTCTCAATTTGAATCTATCTCTACTTGTCTAGAACATTGGTTCAACAGCACTCCGGTTTACACTCATTTCATATATCTACCGATTTTATTCTATTGGTGTATCTTGAAAATCAGAAACCGATGCATTTTTGACAATAAATTGTCCACTTTCCATGCTCTTCTCATTCAGATTGATAACCTCATTCATTTGTATCCGG
Source organism: Pseudotsuga menziesii (assembly GCA_001517045.1). Taxonomy (NCBI): domain Eukaryota; kingdom Viridiplantae; phylum Streptophyta; class Pinopsida; order Pinales; family Pinaceae; genus Pseudotsuga; species Pseudotsuga menziesii. The sequence goes on from LPNX010865335.1 coordinate 123,164, forward strand.
TTCCACAAAAAAAAAAGAATCAGAAATGTTGGACCAAGTCCCTTGATCAGCTACCCATGTGGCTTTTTTGATGGGGCTACTGCAGGAAATATTGGTGGTGCTAGATTTGTAATTTATCTGAATGCTACTTATTTCATAAGCTTCTCCTTGGGCTGTGGCTATAGCACAAACACTAGATCTGAGTTACTGGCATTATGGGCTATTCTGAGAGTCAGCAAGTTGATGGGTATACCCATGTACTTGATATTTGGTGACTCACTTGTAATTATCTCTTGGCTCAACAGACTCGCATCTCTAAATGTCCCATCTCTGAGTCATTGGTGTGATGACATACTTTCTATGCTGCAAATTGCCCCATCTATGACCTTCAAACATATATATCGTGAGCACAACAAGCAGGCTGATGGTCTCTCCAAGAAGGCTTTGAAGTTGGATATGGGTTTCGGCAACTTTTTTGAATCTCTGGATGGCATGATCATTGATCATGGGAAGTATAAGATTTTCTAGCTTGCGCAGAGCTATGTGCTCTAGTTTTATTTTGGCACTTTTGTGTTTTGACTGTAATAGTTCATAGCTAGCATTGAAGTGACTTTCATCCTGCATGCTTTGCTCAGGATTTGTCTATTTTGAGGTCATCCTCAAACTAATTATCAGCATATTTTGACCTATATATCATGAATGATGAGAAAGTCTGCATTTTCCAAACTTCGTGCTTCTAGTTCCTATATAGGCTGTTTGTATGTTTCTTAGATCGTTGCTGTTATATTTTGATGGGGTTCCATATGAGCATTTATATGCAATGACTGAGAATCCCTCTGTTGGTTGTATGTATAAGATGTCTTTTGATTCATGATTGAATAACAAAGGCTGGTATGTTTTCCTCTAAAAAAATAATGGGTACACAATCTAACTACACAACAACAAGAAATAATATTAAATGAACAAAGGTCAAAACATGGGAAAAAAAGGCTACACATCTAGATGCACACAACTCAAGGGCTAGAAACAATATTATACTACCTAGAGGCATGATATAGGTAAAGGGTTGAAAGAAATTCTAAAAAAAATGGAAGTAACTAACCTTAGGAATGCAACCTCAAAGTGGGTGCATTTTTGGTGAGGTGTTTATCTTGGATGGTGTGTCCTTCATCCATATTAGTTTCCGCGTGTTTAATGAAAGGTCTCTCAACTTTCTCCAACATGTGGGGAAATGTGGATTGAAGTTTTATAGCATAATAAAATGAGTTTTCTTGAGTAGATAGGTGTCCCATATAATGATACATCTAACCAAATAATAAGTGTGTTGTTGTTGGCATGTGTGAATATTCAACAAGGTGTTTGTTTCAAAATGGGTTGGCAAATCTAGAATATTATATATTGGATGATAAATCTATACTTCATCTTCATCGAGGAAAGGTTCATAAACCGAAATACTATTCACATTGACCACATTATGGATTCTCAAATGACATGGAAACTCGGTATAGTAGGTGTTATCAATGATTTTTGGTGATGTTTTGTATGGACCATAGTGAATGGATTTTTTTCCAAAATAAAATATCAGTTCCTTGTTATTCAATAGAATCAACGGTAACTTGGTTACATCACAGAAAAGTCTTTGCACGAGGCAAGTCCACAGCAAAATAAACAACATCCTCAAAGTCTCATATCAAAGTGTCAACAGAAAAACATGTCTCCAACAGTCAATCAATATAGTGATCATAAAACCATCACCCAATCTCCATCTGAAACCGCCATAATACAAAGAGAACAAGTCATGACCGAAAGGATAATCCAGAGAAGCACTTCTAAGAGTGTCATCAATATAAGAGAGGACCATGCCACCTCTGACATCCAAAGGATGTATAAAATTTGCCATTCTCAAAAGACATCAAAGATGTGCTAAAATGGAGTAGGCTGCTACAAGCTAATATAGCTAATAAGTACCATACCCAGTACATTCACCCTCAGTGAATTTTGAATAATGTAAAAGGCCTGAGGCGATATAAAGGGATTCTTTGGATAAGCCATTTGCCATAATATTGAATTCTCTGTATACATGACAAGATTCGAGCTGGAGGAAGGATGATTCAAAGGTATCTGATGTTTTGGCACCAGCCATCTAAAGAGAGAGTTGAGAGGACTTCTCTCCTATTAAACCAATTGATAATGGTAGAGGATTCACCATGAATATGTAGACAAGGTAGACCAATCATTTTGGAAGTAATCAGTAGAGTCCACAGTGCAAGTAATTCTGATCTAGTGTTGGTACTCTGCCTACATCCCATTTTCAGAATGAAATAATGGTCCCGATTGATGAGAATATGTACACCAATGCCTCCCATCATGTTAGCAAAGGCCCCATCAAAGAAGCCAATAGGAAAATCATAGACAAGAGTTGATCCTATAATTATCCTTTTGAGTTTCAGCTGGGGAGACACAGGATGTAGCTGAAGCTGTTCCAAAATAGTGTGCACAATAAAATTTATGTCTAGCTTACTATCCTAAAAAATTATCCTGTTCTTGGTCAGCCATAATTTCCAAGTCATCAAGAGAGGAAGGTAGGTTAACATTTTTCAATACTGAACTAGTATTCAATATTCTACAGGTAAGTGGGCTCTTTCCAAACAATATGAAAATTAAGTATAGAATTGAGAGAATAGCTAACATTAAGAGTGAAACAATAGTCTGTAAAAAGGTGATTGACAGACTCAGCTGCACATTTACATAAGCAGCACCAGTTAGGACCGATCCAGCCCTTTTTGTTTAAATTATCCCAGGTATAAATGTGATTTGATAAGCATAACCAGTTGAAACACATTACCTTCAGCGGGATATTACATTTCCAAATTAGGATGAGTGCTTTGTCAGGACGATTACAAATAATGTTTGAAGAGATGAAGTCGAATGCTAGTTTTACACCAACCATGCCATTTCTCTTGTTGAACATCCAGACTAATGAGTCCAGTCCATCACCCAATCTGATGCTACCATGTTGAAGCCCATCAACATCTTGAGTCCACGCTTTCTTCCATTGCCCACCTAAGTCTATATTTTCAGCAGAGAGCCAGTAAGCCTGTGAGGTAGTGCCAGTACCCCAGTTATGAGCATCAGAGAGATGTGTAATACGAAATTCCACAAAATATATCCTAATATCCTCAGGAAAGATATAATCCAAGCTAAGTCCAGCAATAGGATCAATACCAATTTTTATTTTATTGTCATTACTAGTATTCCATCCCAGACATCTGGTAATTCGAGAAATATCCCCGATGAATCCATTCCACATATAGGATGTACCTTGGACAGTATATACATGTTGACGAAACCATTCATCTACAAGCTTATTTTTGAGATATTTGTGCTTGATAATGTGAGACCAGATGCCTTCTCCGTTCAGTACCATCCAGAGTATTTTCATATGAAGTGCCAAACTAAATCATTCTAGGTTCTTATTATTCCACCCACCTAGTACATAAGGTCTAGATATCGTGTGCTAGTCGACCAAGTGAAATTTGTGGTTCCCATTTGTATTCCCCCAAAGGAAATTGAAAATGGAATGATGAAGATAGTTTAATATAGTGTTGGGCATACATGCCAAACAAAGAAAATATACAGCCATACCCATCAAAACCGATTTGACCATTATCATTCTACCACCTAGACATAATAGCCTGTAAGTCCATTTTCTTATCCTTTTATCAAACGTCTTGATAAACCATCTCCAATCATTAACACAATATCCGAGTGGTTTGAGGTAGAAACCTAAGTACTTAAATCCGACAGAGAGGACCTTCATTTTAAACGGAAGCAATGAGAAGATCCTTGCTCTGATAGTCTCATCAATATCATTATATAGAAAAGGAGATTTTTTATCACTGATTTTCATGCCTATGGAAGAACAAAAGAGATCTAGCAATTCCTTATATTTCTTCCATTCTTCAATAGTTCCAAGCCCAAAAAAAATTACATCATCAGCAAATAATAAGTGAGTAAGATATAAGCTTTAAGAAACGTTGACTCATGTAATATCCCCCCTGTGTTGTGCACTAGAAATCAGTAAAATCAAGCTCTCAATGATCAAAATAAAGAGGAGTGGTGATAGGTGGCATCACTTCCTGATGCCCCTTGAGACAGGAAAAAACCCAGAGGGAGTCCCATTGACAAGTACACCAAAGTTGGATGATTCCACACAGCCCATAATCCAATTCACACCCACAACTGGTACCCCAATATGTAAGAGGACTAATCTAAGAAAAGTCCAATTTACCTGGTCAAAGGATTTTACAAGGTCTAACTTAAGAACCAATATCTTCTTCTTTTCCACTTTAATGGAGTCTATTAATTCTTGGACAATGACAACAGGCTCAATGATTTGTCTATTATGGAGAAAACCAAACTGATTTCTAGATATAGCCTTGTCCAATAAGGATTTTAATCTGATGTTTGATAGCTTAGAGATTGTTTTATAGACCAAATTGCAAAGGGAAATAGGCCTAAAATCAGCAAAGGAAAGTGTCTTGTCCCGTTTAGGTATGAGGGTTCTAAAAGTAGCATCGAGTGCACCTGTTACCCTCCCCTCTACCCTCAAGTGTTCTACAACATTAAGTATGTCATGACCAACAAGATCGAATAAATGGAGGTAGAATTCTACAGGCCAACCATCCGGACCAAGGATTTTATCTTTTTTGAAACCTCTGAGTACACTTTCAATTTTAGAGAGTATAAAATTTTATAGAAAAAGCTCTTTATCTTCCTCCTAGACAAAGGAAGGGAAAAGTCTAATGAATTTTAGTTGTGCCTCAATATTAGAATTACCATCATCAGAAAATAAGTCAGAAAAGTGTTGAGCACCCATACCCTTAAGCTTTGTTTCATCCTCAACCAGTTCACCAACCTGATTCTTCAGGCCTAGATAGATTTTGAATTCCTTTTGGCAGAGGCATAGGAGTGGAAAAAATTAGTATTTGCATAACCCTCGCTAATCCAGTCAACTCTTCTTTTGAGTTTCCAAGTGAGTATCTGATGGGCTAAAAAGGATTCTTTTCTATCTTTTGGTTGTGAGAGCAAAGTGGCTTCCTTAACAGTCAGGATACCTGAAGTCCTAGAAGAAAGGAGATCAAGTATGGTTGAATCAATCTCCTTGGCCTCCTTAGTTCTGGCCATGATCGGGATTTTTTTCCAATCCTTAACAATACCTTTGAGTCTCTAAAGTTTTTAGAAAAGGGTAGACATTGGACCTAATGTAGCAGGAACAGGTGAGGTCCAAGAAGAGATGACAATATCACATAAGTACTTTTCTTTAAGCCAATCCCTGTTGAATTTGAAAGGGTAAAGATGACAGAAAGGTTGAAAGTTCCACTCCATACATACATGATAGTGATCTGAGATCTCCGAGGGATGAATCCAAGAATTATAATGGTTTAGTACATGTATAATATGGGATGAAGTAAGAAATCTATCAAGTATTTTACTTACTCCCTCATGGCCCACATGACCATTCCTCCAGGTAGGACCAGGATTGTGGGGGACTAAGTCCACCATGTCCGTAGAATCCAAGAGGTGAGTAAAATAATGTGCCATGTGGTCAATACAGGCTTTATCACCTCAAATTTCTGCATCATAAATGGTAAAGTTCATTTACCCAGCTAGAATGAGATTAGGATAGTCAAAGATGCCCCCAGCCAATACACTATCCCATAAAATAGTTATGTTAGTATAGGGTCCATATCAGTTCACAATGGAGAAAACATATTCAAGACATTTAAATCTATCTTTGATAAGGATGCCAGCAAAGGAGTGATATGCCTTACACCGAGTGAGGTGTGGGTTCCATCCAGTGAGAAGTCCCCCAAAGAGGCCCTAGGAGTTAAGTGCATAAAATTCCCAACCAGGCCTCAGCTTGGAAAAAAGTTGGAAAGAAGAATAATGGTCACACATTGTTTCTTGTAACATAATCAAGTCAAGGTTCAAGGAAGTGAACAGTGTCTTGAGGGATTTTTGTTTGGTAAGCCCTCCAAACCCACGGATGTTCATAGAGACAATCCTCATGGGTAAACCTAATAAACAGGTGACTATGCTCTAAGTGCCTGAGGGGTGATCTAAGATCTAGCAGCAACTTTGATCCTTGTTGAGAGGGGAGTGTAGAGACCCGAGGGTCTGAGGAAGGTTTACTTTTTCTAGATTTTAGGATTGTGACATTCTCAAACCCGATTGAATCTAAAGGTAGGGTGTATGGAGAGATCGACAACTTATCTAATAAAATTGCTAAGGATTTAAGTAAGGTAGGATCAGAGGAGGGTGTAGTAGTCAGACTGTGTGGGATATCAAATACAATAGGGGAAGAGTTCCTCTGGAGGGGGGGGAAGTCTGCCAAGGTGAAGGAGGGAGGTGTTTCAGGAGAAGAATTAGTATGAGAGGCGACGGTGGAAGGTGGTAATGAAGAAGAGGAAGGCTTAGTAGTAGAAGCATCCTGAGAAATATTCTCAATATCTTGTATATACCGAAGCTCCCCCTTTGTGAGGTCACCAAAGGAGGTAGGAGATGAGGAGTCATATGGGCCAATAGGTGTAAGTGTACCAAAAGATTCAACAGGTGTAGTGACCTCAATGGGGAAGCCAGGGGTATCTCAAAATTCAATGGAGAGGCTGCGAAAGCAGTGACAGGGGACAACTCAGAGTCAGAGAAGACAAGGTGTAAGGGATGACCCTGGAGAAATGAAGTACACTTGTTCCTCAAGTGTCTAGTCTCATGACAGTAACTCCACCTGAAGGGCATGTTCAGATATTCTAGTCATTGAGTAAATACGGAGCTGTTGCAAACAATTTCAATATCTGGGAGAAGCCCCTTTGATACATCTAGTTCAACCAGTACCTTGGCAATACGTTTATCAAAAATGAGATGGAAGTCTTTTTCTAAAGACACAAAACTCCCAATTATGTTGGAAATGCCAATCAATAAATCTTTATTCCATATAGGGAAAGGCAGAGCATGGATCAATACCTAGAGATGTCTCTTGACCACTTGTTCTTTGAGCATGTTGAAATTGGAGTGCCAGTGGCCGAGAATAAGTGAGTCATTTGCAATAGTCCAGAGTGAACTTAAGATTCTAGAGGCATCTGTGTCCTCAAGGAAGACAAATAATAGCCACTTGTTGGAAAGAAAACTAATGGTAGGGACATAGTTTAGAATGGGTTTCCAATGCAAAGTATCCTAGACCACCCACTCTTCCATATTCATGGAGAAATATTCAAGGCGACCAATAAGAGCCCTACAACAGATTTCAGACACCTTATCCATCATCACATCTCTCCACAAGACCTAACAGCATTTAGAATCAAGAGAATTCATGATTTTAGACTTCCTAAGAGTACTAAACGAAGGAGGTCGAACCGTCCCCCCCAGTGGACTAGAGGATAGAGAGAGCCTCAAGGAATCCATACTCAAGCAGTCGGATAACCCTAACCCCAAAAATTGTCAATACGGGCCCCAATCACAAGGATTCACAATGTAACCTTAACCCTAACAAAAAGAGAGTCGACAAAAAAATGTCGACAACCTTGGAGACCAGCCAAAACAGGAGGAGATCCCACTAAACAGATGATCGAAAAACAACATGTGGCATCAACTACCAAATCGGAGGGAAGTAATAAAACAAAGAAAGACCCAAATCAAAACCTACCCAACCTAATTCCCACTTTTTTTACATGGTTGGTACTAAGCCCTCTTGGATAGAGGGCGGAATCCATGTGGGTAGTCGTGCAACCAGCCACCCCTGCACTAATACCCCAAAAAAAGAGAAAAATAGTGACAAGAAAACCAGTACTGACAAAGAGAATTACTTGGGGCAGTAGTCGAGCAGTGTTAGGAGCAAAACCACTTCTAAAAGTAAAAAATAATGTTGAAACTATCCACCGTAACCAAGAAATACCATAGTCAATGCACGACTCGTGAAAGGCGTAGGAGAGTGAGTCACAGAAATGTGGTTATCCTAACAAACCGAGAAACCATCTTGAGAGACCACAACATCCAGAGACAGTGACTGATGTAACCCTTAGCCGAGTCTGCTAACCATGAAGTAAATTCAAAAGCTGCACCTTTACTCATAAAAAATAGCGGAAAGCTACCAATCAATACTCATGAAAACACACTAGTCAATAGATGACCTGTGAAAGGCGCAAACCTTAGTACCGCAGACTAGGGAGCAACCCAAAACCTATAAAGTTCAGAAGCAGAAGCCGCAAAGTAACCCTGGAACAATGTCGCTCTACCCAGAGTGGTAATAAAGAAAAAACCAAATTAAATCCTTATATGCAGAAACCACAGATCCTACCAAGGTTTAGTTGAAGCTTCACAGAAAAGGATAGGTCATGAGTCAGAGCGGAAGGGACAAACCAGAGACATAGAGACTATCCTTGAGCTATCCACCAAAACCCTTGTTGCAGAGCCATTTCCAGGAGGTTGATGTTATTAAATAAACCATAATGAATGGCCTTGAACATATGGTGGTGTTGTCCTTTAAAGAATTGATTGCTTTTAAATTAAAACCAATCCTAGTTTGTATTAAGATAGTGACAACAAATTAAAAGGTCTTATAAATTTTTTGAGATGATCCTATTTCTACTATGATCTAGGCATGGATGTGTAAAATTTTTTATACAAAAAGGAAACACTAGTTTAATCACATTGTCGGATTTGTGCCATATTCTATACAAAAAAGGAAACACTAGTTTGCTCATGTTTTTTGTGTGGTGAAGTAGTTGATGGAATATTAATGGGTTGCTTGTTAGGTGTCGAGGGTTGATAGTCATAGAATGATTCAATAGTAGACTAACATGTATGTGGTGATTTTAGTGATGTTGAAGTACATGCAAACATTTATTCCATTATTTGTTGCAATCATACTCAATATAGAGGTAATTATCTTGGATATGGTTAAGAACCTCAATTGTCCATTTGTTTGGGCACGAAAGGTGGTAGAGAAGCACACAAAACATCCAAGTAGTTCCCATGGTGTTTTCTATAATGTGTTGAGGAAATGAGAATCTGATGGTTTGATATTATGTTAAGTGGAAATCCAAAATGATGCCAAACATGTGAAATGAAAAATGCTACTATTTGTTGAATGGAGGTACACAAAATGAAAATGGACATTTTATAAAAAACAACAAACCATAAAAAAATTATCATGTTTGTGAAATTTCAAGTGAAGGCCTCTTAGAAAATACATGGAAATGGACTCCCAAGGTCAAGAGGGAATGGGAAAGGGTTAGTGGAGACCATATTATTTGTGTGCAGGCTTGCTTTAGCTACAAATATTGCTTTGTTGAATAAAACATCCACTTGGTGATATGTAGACAGCCAAAAGAAGCTACACTAGATATGTTTAAGAATTTTGGTATTTTTAAAGTAGTTGTTGTAAGAAGACTTGCATGATATTTTTGAATGAGACTAAAATGGTCTAAAATGTTTGTCACACATTATTGATTGATCTTGTATATCCAACCATATCCATTGACATATCCCAACAAATGTGTCTGATTCATGTTAGTGGGATGTTGTATTGCATAATAGATAGAACCATAAAATGGGTCTAAACAAAAAAAATTGTTTATATTGTTCATAAGCATCACAATGCACATTCATAATATGCAAAAACTAAGCTAGAGGATGACTCAACATATAAATTACGATGTTTGAAATTCCATTCTTATATTTGATAACCAAATGAAACTAATGAATATGTCAAGCCCATTTTGTTAGGATTATAATATTCCCTTGTCCAATTTGGTCAATTATGTCTAAATCAGGAGTCCTTTCAGTCTATATTTAGTCACTAGCACCATTGGGTCCACTTGGCCTAATTAGGGTACATGTACTAGTTACTAAAGTGTGGGGAACACTAATTGAGGCCAGCTGCCACTGATTGCACTTGCATGCATCAGTTTAGGATCCTCCTATATCAATCCCTACAAATTAGGAGCCACTGGGAGTGCTGACACCAACCTCCATTAGTTGAGTTCAGTTGGTGACTAGTCAAGATCAGTTAGGAGTTAGTTACATTCAGTTCTACTCAGTTAACGCTAGGTTTGCATGGATACATGCAGGTGAGGCACATTTACTCACCTAGCTCAATCAATTAGACTAGTTAACACTAAATTAGACACTTGAGTTTGGATTTTGAACTCTGATAATGATTTAGAAAAGGTTAGTTAACCATTCAGTCAAGTAGAGTCAAACCAATTCGAATTTCCTCACATTGTTCCAAATTTCATGAGGCTATTTAGCCATTGTACTTCATTATGATAAATTATCTAATTACTTTTGATTAATGAAAGCATTCACAGTTGCAAGCCATTTTTGCACTAATTCATTCTTCAATTTCTGAGTAAAATTGTATGATATATCTTGTGAGTTGTGTGCTGGTCCACATATATATGTGCTTAGCTTAATATGGTATCAGATCCTCAGCAGGACAAGGCACTTCTCCTACTACAGATTCATACTTGGATCAAAAAACAAATTTGAGCAAAATTGCTCCTTCCAGTACTGCACTAGAAGCGGAAAATTTACCACTTAATATCCCAAGTAAAGGAATTGTTGATCAATCTTGCTTGATCAACTATGCTGGGTATGAAGAAAATTCCAAAAGTGCAAGTTGTCAACCTTAATTTGTCTATTTGATTGTGTGATTTATAGGTTTATCAATATCCTTCACTGCATTCACTACAACAACTCAGTCTCCTTCACTGCATTCGAAATGGGCCCATCCAATGGAGCTTCTCACTCCTTTCAACTACCACCAGTGGAAGGAGGACATGGAGATGCAGCTTCGTTCCAAAAGACTCTTCAGACTCACAATGGAGATAGAGGCAGAGTCGGTTCATTATGTTGACAAAGAGAAATATTGGAATAGGCTCGATGAAGCATATGGATGATTGTGCCTCTCAATGTCTAGAGATCTTCTCTTCCACATCAATGGATTGAAGACTCCCAAGGAGGTTTGGGATAATATTTCTTCCTTGTTTGATAAGCAAGATGACTTGAGGATCTATCAGCTAGAGAATGAGCTGATTTATCTTCATCCATCCAACTTCAAAACACTGAATGATTTCTTCACAATATTAAAGCATTTGGTGTTCTAGTTGAAGCTGTGCAAGGTTGAGAAGGAGCATGGTAAACTCATCCTTACCATCCTCTCAAAACTTGGTGCATACTACTCAGTATTTGTATCAACCTTTCATTCAGGGAAGCTCACTACTCCAAATTGGAGAATGCCCACTCTTAATTCTTTCATTGAATCTCTCACCCATGATCATGACAAGTTTATCCAAATGGGGATCATTGGATCTTCCAGAGATCAAGCATTGGTTGCAGGAGGACCTAAGGTTGTGAATGGTAAAGGGAAGTAAAAATATGAGTCTCCTGTGGAGAAAGAGCATTCAAATGATCCTTTAGGTTCGAAGAGATGCAAGAAGAATGGAAAAGGAAAGACCCTTTGTTCTTACTGTGGAAGGGGGTTTCATCTAGAAATCTCCAGTATAAGAAGAACAATTGATGAAATGACTCTTCTTCTGAAGAATCATAACATTATTGTACCTTATAGAACAAGGAAGGCTAACCATAGAGAATAAACTTAAGAACATGAAGAGACATGCCATGCATTGAAGGCTAGCTATTCAAAAGCACATGCCTTCCTCATTGATTCTGGATCTTCCTATCATATTTTTACATCCAGAGAATCATTTTCTTCTTTACAATATTTTGATGGTCCTAATATTTAGATGGGTAATAACAGTCAAATTTGAGCCAAAGGGAAGGTTTTTATCAAGCTTGAACATGGAAAGTTCAAAGATGTGCTTTGTGTGCCCTCCTTAGCTGCAAATATGTTATCACTATACCAAATGACTCATACTAGCTCTCCAAAGCGAGTGATATTTGGTCCTGACTCAGTGGAGATCACAAACATCTCTACTGGGAACATCATAGTGAAGGGTGCTGCAAATCATGCCTCCAAGGCATATGATTTCTCACACTTCATTCCATTTTCAGAACCAATGCACTCTCAGCTGCCACTTGAAAGGGAAGGTAAAAACATTCCATATTATTCTTTTGCAGTTTCCAATAGTATTGCAAAACCAACTGTATTAGTTTATGAGATGGAGATTCAGGGTGATTCAGATCGAGATCTAGTCCCTACTCCCAAGCAGGAAGCTAGGAATATGACTGGAAATCCATTTGACACACAAAAGACAAAGAACCTTGCGCTATGTCATGCAATCTTACCTCCTTCAAAGAGATGCAACAAACTCCCTATGACATGATACATGGCAAGGTTTGATCAAAAGAATAGAGTGGATCATACACGTCTTCATCTAGAAAGCGGCAAAGGTTACATCCTTCCTTCCTTCCATCATCGTTTTGGGAGAAGATGGAGAAGTATCCATGTCAGGCCCCAGGATACCTGTGCATAGAACATCATGCATGTTTCTTCATTACATCACAGAGATGAAGGTTGTAGCAACATATTTTCAAGTTTTTTAAACTTGAATCCCGATTCTATCTTCTTCGTTAGAGGGGGGGATTTTTTCCCCTGTGGTTTTTTCCCTAACTCCTTGTATTGAGCAGTTACTTTACTTGCTACAATGGGTGACCTATGGTATTATTTACCAGGGCCCACAAATTTTTCAAGTTAGCATTCAGGGGGGGTGTTAGGATTATAATCCTCCCTTGTCCAATCTGGTCAATTATGTCTAAATCATGAGTCCTTTCAGACTATATTTAGTCACTAGCACCATTGGGTCCACTTGGCCTAATTGGGGCACATGTACCAATTACTAAAGTGTGGGGAACACCAATTGAGGCCAAATGCCACTGATTGCACTTGCATGCATTAGTTTAGGATCCTTCTAGATCAATACCTACAAATTAGGAGCCACTGGGAGTGCTGACACCAACCTCCATTAGTTGATTTCAGTTGGTGACTAGTCAAGATTAGTTAGGAGTCAGTTACATTCAGTTCTAGTCTGTTACATTCATTTATACTCAGTTAGTGCTAGGTTTGCATGGCTGCATGTAGGTGAGGCGCATTTAATCACCTACCTCAGTCAGTTAGACTATTTAACACTGAATTAGACACTTGAATTTGGATCTTGAACACTGATAATGATTTAGACAAGGTTACTTAACCATTCAGTCAAGTAGAGTCAAACCAATTCAAATTTCCTCACATGGATTCAAACTGCATGAGGCTATTTAGACATTGTACTTCATTGTAATTAATTATCTAATTACTTTTGATTAATGAAAGCATTCATAGTTGCAAGCCATTTTTTCACTATTTCATTCTTCAATTTCAAAAGGGCATTGTAGATCTGAGAATAAGGCTATATATAAAAACACTGTGGTGTTATGTTTATGAAAACTCTCTTGAACAGATTTGGACCAAGTGAAAGTAGTGAGATGGGAAATTTATTGCAAGCAATGCATAATTTGTATTGAGAAATGTGGAATGGAATGCCAATACAAAATGAGATCGCTAAGGAAAATTTTCAATGCCGTTGTTGAAACTAGAATAGGCCAAGGAGAGAGGGTATTCATTTTGGCATGATATAGGCAAATTCCATGGTGCTTTATTAGGAAACCAAGGTACTATGCATGTGTTGGCCATAAAAATGGACTCTTTTATTTCATCTATATTTTGTGAGTGTGAATAAGGTCCATGATTGCATGAACAAGTCACATATGTTCAACCAAGTGATACTAAAAATAATAATTCCATCGAGATATATCACAACAAGTAACCTAATATATCGATGAAAAAACCATTGATCAACCTCATAAATGTTTTTTGAGAATTAGTGAGGCTAAAATGCATCACCAATAATTCATAAAGACTATTTATTTAAGGTTTTTTTCTCGGTGTCCCCAAAATTCATATGGATCTGGGGATAACCTATGGTTAAATCTAACTTGGTGAAGTATTTTGCACCCCTGATGTATTCCAGGAGGTTATAGTTCTAGGGGATTCTTTGGGTTATAAGCGATAAGTAGGGGCATTAGGGAAAGATGTAGTGAGCACTAACCGAATAGAATGTTAATGGCACGAGGAGGGTGAATATTAGTGGGAGGTTCAAAAATATCATTTCACTCATCTAAGAAGTGTTGCATCACTAGTGGAGGAACTTGAGTATCATGGTTAGGTTTTATAAGGAATGCAGTAATGCAAAGGTAGAGGTTCTTATGTAAGTAGCTTGAGGAAGCACATTCTAGCTGGAAAGGAGACATAAGTCGGGAAATTTAAATGTTTTGTGATGGATAGTAGGGGTTAGTTCGTATATTTATCCATATTTGTGGATTTTAGGTAGAATGGATAGCATCATAGATGGACTATTATTATTATTGATAGGGAAAATATAAAATCAAATTAGAGTATTGAAAAGGGGGGGGGGGACAAAGCACTGTGTCATGAAATGGGATNAATTGATATGACATGTTGGTTAGTATGTTAGGGATATCATGATGTACCTAGAAAGAAATTAAAAGGAGATGAATGAGCAGTAATAGGAAGCAAAATGAACTGAATAAGATTAAGAGGATTTCTAGGTTTTAATCATTACCATTTCCAACAAAATGTGTATCCAATTGATACTTGATCTAATAATGATGGGAGAAAGGTATATTGATTTTGTTAGGTGATAATTATTTGTTCATTAAGAGGGATAAGGAATTCCAAAAATTTAGGTTCTTAAATGGAGTTGAGTACATTGGAAATACTTTGGTGGCTAAAGTTCTTGTAGTGTTTGATCTAGGGTCTGGATAAGATTTAGTATGGGATTTTTTGAAAGTGTAATGATGATTAGGGTTAGGGGTGGATAGAATGAATGGTGCTTGGACCAAAGGTGTTCCACTGAAACAGAACAAAGGAATGCTTGCTCAAGGTTGGAACAATCAAATAAAATAACCTAGAGCAAAAAAACCTTTAATTTAAACCATAAATGGATTTTATAGTAAGTACCTCTTTAGAATATGTGATTTGTAGTTGGAGAGGGAGTTTGGATAAGATGGAAATGTGGTGTTGGATGGTTTGGTATTGGTGTTGATGAAGCTATAACAACTGACACATTAATCCCTAAATATATCCTAGAGCATAAACCTATTTTTTAAGGGCTTGACACAGTGCATAACAAGTAATAATCTATTCCAGATCTGAATAAAAATGTGAAACTACTTGTGTGGTGCGATATTTTTACTACATCAGGTCTCAATCATGGTCATTTAAGATGTCAAAATTAACTATTTGGATGTATATGAGGATATCAAATGTAATATAATCTACTATACTATTTTTAATCCCACAAATATAAATCATTTGGTTGTATTTCAAACACTTCATTATAACATTGCAAATTATTAGGTCTTCAATGCAAAGATTGGTCAGTTAAAAATGAAACAATTTTTCACGTAAATCTTCAAATCTTATTCTATATCTACAAGATAAAATAATGTTCTCATCTAACCATAGAAGTTTAAGGTTGGAGTCATTCATTAGTAGAAAATGAGGAATTAGCTACTACGTGACTAAAAATTTTAGTCACCACAGGTTTTTCATGTGATTTACTACTAAATATGAGCAATTTTGATTGACCCAACTATAAACGACTAATTTAGTCACCAGTTGACAAATATGACTAGATAATAAGTGACAGAGTTAAAAATGACTAACATAAATGACTAATTTAGTCACGACATAAAAATGACTAGCTAGAAGAATATGAATTAGTCATTTATGTTAGTCATTAGTAATTGTGTCATGGAAAATTGCAATTGTGACAATGAAGTGTAAAATTTGTAAATTGCCTAACTTCTATTAGTAATATTGGTGCAATGTACCTTGATCTTCAAATATCCAACAAAACAATTGTGTGAATTTTCTCTTGACCATCCTTATCCCTGGTACACCATTGAAGAAAACCGTTAAGCACATGCCAAAGGAAAATTAGGTTCCTTCAATTACGAATTAGGTATAGCTAGAACCAGTACCATATCGATACCTGAAAGCATCATAGCCAGTTGTTGATCCTTCAATGTAAGAGTCTCAAGTCCCATACTGAGGTGCTTTTCTAAAATCACTATAACTATCATGATCTGTGATCGTCGAACTAGATGCACCAATCGACGTAGCTTCACCAAGCTCAGTTCCTTTAAATGTCGTAATAGTTAATCCAATAACAATATTTTAACCAATCAAAGACTCAATTATAATTAAACTAGGGTGTTGACCCAGAACTAGTCTCATATCAATATGCAATAAAGGTAGAGACCTGACCCCATCTCAGAGTTTTAGGTAAATATTTTGATTCCTCGACCTCTTATAGGCATGAGCTCGCAAAATATGATATGTGTCATGCAGTGATGACCCCTCCTTATCACTATCAAGTTAAACCTCATTTATACATTATTGACGAGGTAAATTTTGCATCTAACGTCACCACCCACCTGATTCATGATGTGCACAACTCTTCTCGGCCAACAACCTTGATCCAAGTTTATTATATATACTACTATAACAAAAAATACCATTAAAACAAATATTATATAATAATAAAACAAATTTTAAATTTATTTAAAACACAAATTATTATATTTATATAAAACACAAATTAATTAAATTTTATATTAATCCTAATAAGAATTATTAAAAAATTTTATAAAACGTTTTTATTTGAGAGTTGGGGTGGACTAAGACTTATGCTTTTTCATCTATGGACGAGGATGAGACAAGTGTACAAGATTGATTCTATGGCAGTGGTTCAAAATTTGAAATAAACAAATATAAAAAAAATATAAAAAATAAGTGGTAGTTATTGATAAATCTAACCATACATGAATAATAAGAAAATTCTAAAAATAACATGTAATTAAGCATAAATAACTAAAAATATACCAAAAAAATTTTAAAAAAAATCTAACCTATCTTCCATTATTACATAAATCACTAAAAATATACAAAAAAAAATCTAGCCTATCTTCCATTGTATAACTATCTCTTAACCTTAACCTTAACCATGTCCCATGCACTATCCCCATCCGACCACAAACTATGTACTAGCCTTATCAATTTAGAAGTCTACACAGATACAAGACAATAAAGTCTAACATTGGCGATCCGCTAGAAGTGTTGGCAATTGCAACATTTGAAACACAATCAAATGACGCGATGGTCCTGCGCAAGAAACAAAACTAACATAAACCCAGTTATTTCTGTGAAGTTTAACCCCAACAGACAAGCCAAATGGTCGAAGAATTGGCCCCATTGAACTGATAAATTTTGTTGTCATGCTCTCAACGAGAATTGAACAGCCGACCAGGATGAGGTCAAGACCTCAGAGCTCCAGACGCAATGGCTGCTGCTTCTTTGTGATGGGGTGCTTTCACGTCTAGATGGGAAGCCTTTTCATTTGACCATGGGGGCATTGGTTGTAGGAGATGGGGATTCGGGGGCTTTTGTCGACACTGAAATCTGTGATGAACCCCATTCACGTGAAGGAGTTGGCGAGAGAAAATGTGGTTATAGACACTTATTCATGGCTTCATAAGGGCGTTTTCTCTTGCAGCAAGGAGCTCTGCCATGGCTCCCGACTCGGAGGTCTGCAAATACTCACTGTGCAATGCTTTCTATTTCATCTTTATCAGCGGAATTTATATGAGATTTCATGGCATCTCTATCTCTATATTCCGGCGAGAACCGATAGTTCCCGGCTAGAAACACACACACACACACACACACACACACACACACACACACACACACACACACACACACACACACACACACACACACATATATATATCAAAATCTGATTCTGGGTCACGGTCCATCGGCATCTTTAGCTAATTATGCTCCCGTGAGTTTCGAACCTATGCTGTGTTGCTTTTACTGCACTGCCAAGAGGGTTGAATTTGACAGATTTTATGTACCTTTTTTCTCTTTGCCTATACAACTTAATTAGAACAGTGAAAGGCACTAAGACAAACTAAAGGGAGATGGTTACTGCATTTTCAATTTGATTTTAATTGGGATTTGCATAACATAAAAGGTAGCATGTTGGATCGTTAACTGCAATGGAAACCACCTTTATCTCTTGAGAATTTAAAAAGGCACTATTTTTGATATGTTCCACGTGGGCCAAGTTAACCTAATTCACTTTCATTGGATGATTTAACTCACTCTTATGTATTAAGCTTGTATACACATTTATACAACCATACTCTATGCAAGTTTGCTTGTATTATTTGATCTTTTGGGTAAATAAAATAAGTATTGTATTTTGCTCTGGCCAATGGTACAGGGGAAATTGGGTGGGCGTTTATCACAACTATTCCAGGTTCAATTATCAGTGCATTTCTTAATGGATTTTTTTTTTAAAGTCTTTGAAACACATTTGAGGATTTTTGAGCCCAGGGCTCAATTTTCAGTGCATTTCATGGTTCTATTAGAAAAAGTCCCATTTTCAATGCATTTCATAATGGCTCTACAAGAAAAAAGTCCTTGAAAATAGTCCAAAGAGTTTTGATTGATCCTACTCTGGCATAAGTCCCATTTTTCAGTGCATTTCATAATGGTTCTATTAGAAAAAAGTCCAAGGAGTTTTGATTGATCCTACTCTAGCATAACTCCCATTTTCAGTGCATTTCATAATGTTTCTATTAGAAAAAAGTTCCTGAAACAAGTCCAAGGAGTTTTGATCGATCCTACTCTGGCATAAGTCTCATTTTCAGTGCATTTCATAATTGTTCTTTTAGAAAAAAGATTCCCTGAAACAAGTCCAAGGAGTTTTGATCGATCCTCCTCCAGCATAAGTCCCATTTTTAGTGCATTTCATAATGGTTCTATTAGTTGTTACTTCACCAAGGTATTACTATATTTTACTGGAGTTTGAACTACATAAAGTATATTACTTCACTAGAGAATTAATATATTTAATTTCTAAGTGTTGAAAGTTAATGTTTAAAACTGAGAGTACAGCTTTTCTATTATTATTGGTTTAGTAACGACTTTCATAAATTTGTAGGAAAAACGGCACCAGCTATTAAATGAGATACGAACACTATGTGAGGCACCACATGTGAATGGCTTAGTGGAGTTTCATGGGGCTTTTTACACTCCTGCATCTGGACAAATCAGCATTGCTTTGGAATATGTGGATGGAGGCTCACTTAGAGACCTTGTTTAATCAAAGAAGCGCATTCCTGAGCCAATTCTTTCTGTTATCACACACAAAATTTTACATGTAAGATAATTTCGATTGTGGCTTCTGTGGCAAGGGAATTCTGTTTTTGATTTAATCAACCTTGTGATGCTTCTTTGCTTATCTATTTCCATGACTGGTGAAGAACGATTTGTTGTTGTATTTGTAGGGATTGGACTATTTACAGTGCATTAGGCATCTGGTGCATAGAGACACAAAGCCTGCTAATCTTCTTATAAATATGAATGGAGAGCCAAAAATTACAGATTTTGGCATTAGTGTTGGTTTGGAGAACACTGTTGCAATGGTATTTAGTTTGTTTCAATGTTTAAGCTGATGTTTCACAAAAAACTATTCAAGTATGATTACAAAACATAAATTTTAATATATAATGTGGATATCTGTGAGGGAAATTCAGTTTTGAGCTAAGGTAGTTAACTGGTCTTATAGAAAGTCTTATTCAATGAACTGTCAATGGAATGCATTTTTCAGCAGCAGATTAACTACAAATACTTCGTATGGGAAGAATGTTTACTGTTAATTGCAACTTGATTTTACCATGGTGGATGTAGTGTGGTACATTTGTTGGTATAGTCACATACATGTCACCAGAGAGAATCGGCAATGAATATTATTCATTCCCAGTAGATATCTGGAGCCTAGGACTTTCCATTTTTGAATGTGGTACATGAGAGTTCCCATACAATGCAAGCAAGGGTCTTGTGAATCTCATGCTATAGGTAAAGACTCACCATGGCATGAATTTGATTTATGTAATGAAACTTTACATGAAGTTGAGTTTTTCACTATAAAAACAAAGGCTTTTGTTAATTTGATCACAATTTCCATTTCTTTCCTCACTATAAAATAGATGGTCTTATTGGTTTTTAAAGATAGAATTACTCAGTTACTGTCCAGATACTTAAAAAATGAGGGTTTCACTAGAGAAGCAGAGTCTGTTGTTAATATGATCATAATTTCCATTCCTTTCCACATTTTTATAGTTTTGCTTGGACATTGACTATTGTTGTAGTGAAGAGGTACCATTGTCAATAAAATAGATGAACATTCTTATTATTGGACTTTAAAGATAGAATTATTTGGTTAGTCCAAAGTATACCAATCCACTATTTAATGTCTTGCATTGCCACTGATTTTGGTTCTACTTTTAAGAATTGCTTGACGAGATATACTTGGTCCCAAAGTTAACCTTTTGACATAGTTCAGGGAATAGTTCTGTGGTTTTGCAGGGGTCAGGTTTTATGTTTGAAGTGCTTCTTTCATTTCAACTCCTTGAAATTCTATTCAGCTTTATTTTGATCCATTTCTCTAGTGGGTAGATGACCTGTCCCCTTCATGCTTTTTAACTAAATCACTTTGAGAATGATCATTTGTTTTTTTTAGATTGGTGACCTAACCCCAAGGCTAGACTACTTCTGCCTAGGAAATATGGTGTGAAAAGTAGGTAAATAAATTGATTTTACTGATAAATTATAAGTGTGAATGTTGGAAATTTCTTGGAATTCGCACTTCAATGCTAAATAAAAATTCCACCTTCTTCCTAGAAGGTTTCCCAAATCTTAGCCCTAGGACTTTTTAAAATTAAAGTACCAAACAGTAGCAGAAGTATGATACTCCACCTCAAAACAGCCCTAACTTCCTGGCAATTCAAGGGGGGAAGATACTAAACAGTCCTATGAGTTTTCAGCCCTCTAAGGAAACTTCTTATGCCTAAACCATATATGAAAACTCATCAAAACAACAAATACAAAAGCAAAAAAAATAGTAGGAGATGCATGTACTATGTCTTCAATATTAGTGTCAAGTCCCTTAACAATTTCCTATGTTGCACAGGGACCTGGTGCCCCTAAAAAATCCCCATACCTTCATTGCGTCCTGGGGACTTGGGGACCCCTATGAAATGTTCCTAGTCTACTGGGGATTTCATCGGGGACTTGGGGACTTGCCGGCCATATCCAAAACGCCCCCAATAGATTTTGGGACTTCCAAGCAGAGTTTGGAGACATTCCAAGTCGATTTCAGAGATGTTCGAGACAGATTTTGAAGATGCTTTGGGCATGCATCTTCAGTTTGACAATGGACATTAATGATTCCACAATATGATCATTTATCCCATCCAGATTTTTTGTATTATTTTGAATCTAAATCTGAACCTATACAAGTTGCAACTCAAAATATGGGTAGTGTATGATGGATTTTTATTTTTGTTTCTGGTGATTTAACTATTATCTTTTGAGACATCATTACAAGCAACAAAGCCTCTATGTCAACGAATTAAGAATTGCAACAAATCAAAGGTTTGATCCTTCTAGGTATTTCTCTTGTTCTTCTCATTTTTAGGGTTATCTAAAGCTTAAATAATTGAACTTAAAGATTTAAAATTAAAGCTTAAACTAAAACAATTGAACTTGAACTTAATCAAACTTTTGATTCTTGGAAATTTGAAATTGTTTACCTGGTTGGTCTTCATCTCTTGCCTTCTTTGCTAGGGTTTTTCCAAAGGTGCCCGTGGCTCGATTAAAAGAGCTGATCTGTCTATGTATCTCCACCTGCTCACTCTCATCAGGGACCATGCGCTCTAGGCACTCATACAAACCTCCTTTGACCTCCTCTTATCAAGGTTTGTCTAAATTCACTATATCATCTGATGTTCACGTTTGTTGTTATACAAGAATTATCTGATTTATCAAGTCTTGTAATGTGAGGCATTTCTATTGGGTTTTAACTTATGTTGATTCTAAAGAGTAATACTTGTGGTAGGCTGCAACTGGAGAAGAAATATCTGTAGACGATCTAGGAGGTGCATCAGTGCATTGTAAGATCTCTGGAGTTTCTGATCAGTATGCCAATGGTAATTTCTTCCCTTCCCATGCAATTTCTTGGATATGTAGAAAGAACTCTTGACTTTTTGGTATGTACACATGTTATAATAAATGTATATTGCAAAATGATTGGATTCAAAAGTCATATAATATATATGAGTTGGGTCTTATGCTGACTTTGCCATTGGTTAGAGATATTTCCTGCATATCTATGTTTCCAGAAAGGATTTTCATGCGGATATATACCAAAATTAGTTTTTTGCCTTGAAGGCTCTAATTCAATACAAAATGCATTTTGTAGCCCTTGCTGTTTCAGAGCCAGACTCGCAACCATGTTTGCTTGAAAACAAGCATATGTTTATGTTTTCTATGTTAACCATTTCAAATAACCTAACAAAAAAGGCATATATGTTAACATGTTTGACCATTGACTCTACAATCGAATGAGAGTCAATGTTGGCTAAAAATTCCAACCTACCTACCGCAGATATAGACGTTATTTTCAACTGCAAAAAGATTCTCTCTACCACATCTTGGACTATCTTTGTACTAAGGGGGATGTAGGAAATATGATTAGAGTAATACATCATAGTCCAATGTTTAAATCCCTTGGTTCTTGGCCCTCATAAGTTTCACAACTGTTGGATTTAATTGTCTATACAACCGCCTGAATGGAAAGTGCATATTTGAAATCTTTTGGACTTTCTTTCTTCTGTTTCTAGGCCATTGTCTGTTAATCAGATTTTCACATTGAAACTATCATTGAGTACGAGAATTTCTCTTCTAGACTCTAGTTTTGTTTTATGGAATTTTGAAGGATTTTGATATAGTGCACAAACACATTCTTTTCAAGAAGTTTCATGTCAAGAAGATTTGATGCTAGCTTCATTAGTTTGTTGGACAGTTGTCATTTTGTTTCAAAATTTTTGTAATCAGTTCAAAGACACTTGGGTTTGGAGGAAAAGGTTCCATTTCTAACACAATCACATTATAAATCTTGCAGGAAATGAGTTGTATGAGGAGCCCCTACCCTCTAGAGGAATTGTGACAAGAATAGGGACGGTTAATAGACAGTTGTGTTTGTTTGTAGCCAATGACCATACTATCAAAGGTGGGACTTATTATCCTATTACTGTTAAGAAGCATCTTCGTGCACAAGAAATTGCTGCACAGTGCAATCTACCTTGCATATATCTTGTTGACAGTGGTGGTGCTAATCTTCCAAGACAAGCAGAAGTTTTTCCTGATAGAGAATTTTGGAAGAATATTTTACAATCAGTCACTGATGTCAGCTGTAGGAATTCCACAGATTGCTTTGGTATTAGGTTCTTACACTGCTGGAAGAGCTTATATTCCTGTAATGGCAGATGAAAGTGTTCTTGTCAAAGGAAATGGCACTATTTTTTTAGCTGGACCTCCTCTTGTCAAGGTTTGTCTAAATTCACTATATCATTTGATGTTCATGTTTGTTGTTATACAAGAATTATCTGATTTATCAAGACTTGTAATGTGAGGCATTTCTATTGGGTTTTAACTTATGTTCATCCTAAAGAGTAATACTTGTGGTAGGCTGCAACTGGAGAAGAAATATCTGCAGAGGATCTAGGAGGTGCATCAGTGCATTGTAAGATCTCTGGAGTTTTTGATCATTATGCCAATGGTAATTTCTTCCCTTCCCATGCAATTTCTTGGATATGTAGAAAGAACTCATGACTTTTTGGTATGCACACATGTTATAATAAATGCATATTGCAAAATGATTGGAGACAAAATTCATATACTATATATGAGCTGGGTCTTCTGCTGACTTTACCATTGGTTAGAGATATTTCCTGTATATCTATGTTTCCAAAAAGGATTTTCATGCAGATATATACCAAAATTAGTTTTTTTCCTTGAAGGCTCCAATTCAATACAAAATGCATTTTGCAGCCCTTGTTGTTTCAGAGTCAAACTCACAACCATGTTTGCTTGAAAACAAGCATATGTTTATGTTTTCTATGTTAACCATTTCAAATAACCTAACAAAAAAATGCATATATGTTAACATGTTTGACCATTGAATCTACAACCGAATGAGAGTCAATGTTGGCT
Organism: Pseudotsuga menziesii; assembly: GCA_001517045.1. NCBI lineage: Eukaryota > Viridiplantae > Streptophyta > Pinopsida > Pinales > Pinaceae > Pseudotsuga > Pseudotsuga menziesii. The sequence goes on from LPNX010865335.1 coordinate 147,351, forward strand.
AAAAATTTCAGCCTACCTACTGCAGATATAGATGCTATTTTCAACTGCAAAAAGCTTCTCTCTACCACATCTTGGACTATGTCTGTACTAAGGGGGATGTAGGAAATATGATTAGAGTAATACATTATAGTCCAATGATGGATTGGACTTATGTTAGTCATTTTATAGTATTAGGTACCAAGTAGCAAGTTTGGGTTATCTATTTTAAAGAGTTGTTGTAGAGGTTTCTCATGTAGATAGATTATGATTGAGAACATAGGAGCGATTCATAAATAATAGGATCATAAAAAAACTATTCTTGCCATGTACCCAATAACCTCTTCCCATTGTAAAGCCTATGTGGTACCTTAATTCTACAGTAGAATTTGTCATCTGATACCAATATCATTTTTAATAGTTAAGTGTAGATACTAATAGCAAAAGGAAACTACAACAACCTTAATTATTTATTTTTCAATATTATAACATGGATGAAGATCTACCATGCATACATCCATAATTATGATAATTTAATTTCACACACACACAAGTGACAATTTTGAAAATAATCAAATGCATAACAGAACTATAAAACATGGCATTTCAAGACATTCAAAACACTTATCTTTATGGAAATATTACTGCAACTAGTTGCAAATGAAGGATAGTCCTCCTAACCTTGGGGCAATCTATCACACTTAAATCTTTTTATGGCAAAGGGCACATTCAAGTTGAGGCTATCATTCCACAATGGTGAAGATCCTAGGGTGTTTTTCTCAACCCACAACTCAGAAAACTCTTTGGTGCCAAAACACTCTCTACTAATATCCCTATCAAACAACACACTCCCCCCTCACTGTGCACAACACTGGGAATGGGATCTGCTTCTCTGCAAGCAGGTACCTCAAGTTATCCCAATTCCTTTCAGTGCTTCAGCATTAGTTGACTAGGGAATCTCACTATTGGCACTTTAGGGATTCTCAACTACAGGCTAACTTTTCTCTTCTAACAAACCCAACAACCATTAGTATCAATTTCCTATGCAATTGCATCAACATGCATGAAAATATAGTTCATAAGGTAACTATCCTTCCCCTTTTTCACCAATTTTGGTACCAACAAGAAATGATGGCTAAAATCCCCTCTAAGCTCAAATTGCAAATGTTATATTTGCATGTTGAGAAACCTCCACACTATCTTCATGAGTATCCCATGTTTCCCCCTTTTAATCCCCCAAGATTCCTTTTAATCCCCCAAGATTAGGTTGATAAAAAATGATTAAATAAATCAACTCCCATACTCATGGTTTAGGGATTTTGGATGAATTCACTAACTAAGGTTTAAAATTAAGGCTAAGGACTTAAGTTAAACAAATTACTAAGGTACTCTCCCCTTAGCCCAATTTAACTTCCTTCACTTGTGGAATCATAGCCTTCCATCTATTTTTCGTCCTCCATTGTTTGTAGCCATCAGCGGTTTTAATATCATAAGTCAATGTACATCATTAAAATATATTTGGCCTAGAAATTTATATGAATGGTTCAGATGTTGGAGAAAACAGTATAATTTCAAACATATTGTCTTTGAATTTTGATTCAGATGATAGTGTATTAAATAGTCCTCACAATTTAGCAAATTTGCTCCTTGTTGAGACTGATAAATGCAATGGGCTGTCAAAGGAAATATCAAGTTCATGGAAGTCTCAAAATAGCAAGCAGTCAAGATTTTTATTTGCAAGGTCAGAAGGTTCTAGAGAAATATCAAGCCATTATTCCACTCCCAATTTGGCATCGTCTAGGCAATTGCAGAGGGAGTGCACAAATGGACAAGATGTTTTGGAAAGCAGAAATGGACATGAGCTATTGAATATTAATGGACTATCTAATAATGCTTCTGGCCCAAATGTGCAAGGATTTCAGAGTACTTCAGAGGGAAGCACATTTTTGGTTCCTTCAAAGGCCAAGGGTGAGTTTTGTCTTCTTTTGTTGTTGGATATTAGTAATTTTCTTTTAATAATTGTGTTTTACCTCTTCCTAATATGGCATTTACAACTTTTGTTTCCTTTTATCCAACCATTTTAAGCCTTTGTATTTTTCCAAGTTTGTTATCTATGGATATAGACTTATTTTTATGGATCTAAATACAAGAGATAACCATTTTCAGATGAGCCTATATTTTAAGATCTAACACTGCATAGGGGATGTCCCTAAGTTGCACCAGGACATTACCAACATCGTGTAGGATTGTCAGATATCCCTTGGCCATCTTGGGGACTTCTTAGCATCACTTTCCAAAATCGGTGCCTAAGAGAAAATAAATATAAGGCCTTAGCGCTACACTCACTCACCAACACATTACCCCTTACTAAGAGACTATTCAATCTCTAATTCAGCCAAGATTTAGATTTTTTTTTCTTTAAACTAGCTAGGTTAGACCCTCTCTTACTCTTACTTTCTGCTCTGCCCTGCCTCTATCCTCCCTCAGAAACATACCCTATATTATAATGTTGTACTAATGGTAGGTTTTGAACAATTCTTCATGAACCTTTAACTTTGTACTTGTAAATATAACTCCACACCAAAATACGAGACCCGGGTCTTAGTGAGGCTCTTATATTCCATTGAAGAAGCAACACATCCCATGTGGGGAGTCAAAGTGGAAGGCGTAAACATGCCATAGGGACTAAAGGGAATTGGAACTTAAAACTAATTCATAATCAGATAATCAGGGCATGGCACTTTCACATTCCACTCAAGCAGGATGGAGACATGCTTTATTACCCTTACGAAGAAATAGTTTCTTGTAGGCAGTTCACATGGGGAATATGAACCTCATCATGATTTTCTCTATCCTTTGCTTCATCATAAATGTGCATTTCATGGTCAAGTAAATTCCTTCATTTTTAAAGTCATAAATCTTGATAAGAATATGCCTTTTATGCAACTGTGCATTATAAGAACACTGTAGAATACCAGTCTCTCCAACCTTTTCGATAGGTTTAGTCAATCTCAAAAGCTTACTAGAATCTAAATTTTAGTGTAGTCTTATTTTAGGCGACCATACATTCTAAGGAAAGTTCAGTTCTTATCAATGGTTATTTCTCTCTGTCAACTGTTGTCCAATCATCATGGAAGTTGTTTCAGATCCTGTACATCTCAACACAGAGCTGATATATATTTTGTTATACCTAATAGTTTGCAAGTTTTTCAATTTTAATTCATGCTTAACTAGTTGTCCTGCCTTTCAAATAACCGGTATCATCACCTAGAAGCCAAATATACAAGCCTTTAAAGGTTTCTCTAAAGACGCAATGTTATAGGAGCAAGGTATTTCTCTTTATATTTGCAACATGACTCTTTAATTATTGAATCCACTATTAGGTGCCCTTATAGCCAATGAATAATGATTCACAAAGCATAACTCGTCCATACAAAATGGTACCTTTGAAACAGTAAATGATTCAATGCTAAATACTTGCAATACTTGCAATTCCCCAAGTCAAAATACTTGCAATTATTTGAATTCTAGGTCTAGAGATCATATTTGCAAGACATTACGGTGCATAGGGAGTCAAGTCTCTAATTTTGCAAATGATAATCGTCGAGTCTCCATTAGCAATAAGTTTATGAATCTACCTGGATCTTAGAATGTTTATCACTTGATTTAAAGCTAAAATAGGCTTCACAATAAGAGAATAAACCTTTTGCAGTTTGATCACAACCATAGATATGCTTATTATGGAACCTTCTCAAAGAAAAGGTGAATATACTTTGCATAATTTTAAGTTTATTAATTATCAAAGCAACAGGTTGTATTTTAATTTTGATAGCCCATGATGACGAACATCTTAAATGCCTTGAAGCTCGTGGATTCTTAATATTGCAGTAGACAAGAGGGAAAGTTTTGTTTCTGACTCTTTGTTTTTGATGCAGTGATGGCATTGGGCTTCGAAATCCTTTCAGGAATGACTCTTCTTTGGACTACGAGAATTATAGTGATGAAGAATAAGAAGAGGTACTCATCACTAAATCTATTTGGTAAGAGTATTTGTATTATTTTTATTAGCTTTAGTTATAGGAAAAATTGTACATAGCTCTCAGGAATTAGTTTATCATAAATACTAGTTACTGGTAAGTTGTAATAGTAATAATTATGTAGTTTGTAGATTGATATCTATCATAAATTTGTTTGAATATCATCATTGTCAAGGAATAAAAACTTCTTAAAGGGTGCTATCTCAATGGTAGAGCGTCTGCCTAATTAGAGGTAGGAGGTTGGTGGTTCGATTCCTCTGTGCCCTATCATAAATTTTTTACTACAAAAACAACTAAATTCGCATATATACAACTATTAGTAGCTAATTTCCTGTATCTTAGTCGTATTTAGATTAGTCATTAATATGTTAACATCTAGTAGTTTATTTAGTCGTATATTTGGTCATTAATGGTTGCAATCAGTGACTAAATCAGCGACTAAATCAATGACTAAATCTATGACTAAATCAATGCCTAAAACAATGACTAAATCATTGACTATCAATGACTGAATCATTGTCTATCAATGACTAAATCAATGACTACTAATTCAAGTTATTAATGACTAGTGAAATACGACTAGCTATAAGATAGTGGAAATTTGCTACTATTAGTCACCGACTCAAAAATAGTCGTTTATAGCTTAATTTTAGTCATTAATTTCTCATTTTCTACTAGTGATTAGATGGTACTTAAATGATTTATGCATATGATTCTGATTATGTTGATTTGTAATATTAGGACTGTGGATTTTAAATAGGAAAGGAGAATTGATCTTGCACCAAAGAATGGTCACAATACTTACTCTTCCTGTTTGCTTATGATGATGTTATTTTAATGGAATGATTTAGTAGTTAATGCGTATTTAAATATGCAGACCTTAAAAGGTCTTTATTGGTTTATTTATCTTCGATTTAGTGTGGAAATAATTATAGCCTATACTTAGTTTATTAGATTTATAATTCCATTCTAGAACTGTTAATGTGTACTTATAAATATTATTTTGATTTGTGTACTATTGATTTTAATTAGATAGATTCTAATCTAGGTTTTAAATGACACATTAGGTTTGAGCTAGTATTTAATTTAACATCGCTCTGCTGACAAATGAAATTTGTCAGTAGAGTAATTAGGCTAAGAGAAGATATATAATGGACTGGAAATAAAACCTAGCTTGCAAGGAAAAAACAGTTTAAGCAGTAAAGATAATATAGAATTAAACTTACATGAATAAACCCTGGTAAACTTAGCATATGAAATAAATTGCAGCCTAGGGTTATACTTTAAAAATGTAACCCTATAATATTTAAACAGAGAAACAAATACATAGGGTTAGAATATTTAATATGAACCTTTACTTAATTCAGACAACATTTTATGCTAGAAAATGAAATAGGCAGACTAGATATCATACCTGTAACTTTTGAAGCTCCTTTAATGGTTGAACCTGCATACTTAAATAACCAGCATTAACAATTCATAGGCATATTTGAACTCTGTATTATATGACCGAATCACTTGGAAACTACCACGTTCCACCCAACCATGACCCAGAACCATTCCTGGTTTCAATATGGATCCCCTCGAGCTAGATTCCAACATGCAAGTAGCTTAGAGCTCCTAAGATATGGTTTCCTAACTTGTATATCAGTTTTGGATCAATTCTCCTTTTCCTTCAAGGAAAATGTTTCTCCAAGGATTCACTTGAGAGAAAAATAGGTAGAATAATGACTTCCAAAGGATAGATCAAAACCCCAAGACTTTCCTTGGCTTAAGACTTTATAGACAGACTTTTCAGTCAAAGAGACAATTAAATCAAGAAACCTTGATTTCTTGATTTAACCCTTTTTAATTAATTCAGGGTAATTTTTAATACTTTAACTTAGAAACTTTCAACTAGTTCCTAAATTAGACTTGTGTAGTATTGTACTATTTATTATCTTTAATATTAAATAATAATAGATGTAGCTTTTCTTTCTTTCTTTCATCATCAATATTGTACTGTATTTATTCTTTATACATACCATGTATAAAATACATAATAATATAACAGTTGTTAACATTTGTCTTTGGGCATCATATACCATAATCCTTAGACTTAATTACACTTCTTCATTAAGGTCAAAAATAGGTAGATGGTAAGGTCTACTAGGCTAGGAAACTCTAAACATCCTTGCATGTTGGAATCCAGCTCATATAACATGGTAGTTCTTCAGTACTTGATGAGAAAACAGAAACTCGAAATTTCATTTAATCACTTATAAATAAGTCTGATGAGATCAATATTTTTCTCGAGTTGTTTTCACTCGAAATTTTATTAATTTATTTTTAGTAACCTCTAGCACTTACCAGAGCCCATACTTAATGCTTAAATAGGGAGTTACGAACTTAGTGCAATTCCAGAGCTCTTCACTCAACACTAATGCTAGGATGTACTTGTACGATACACCTAGGGATACAATGGCCAAGGATCCTATGCTCCAGAGCTTATGCTCAACCTCAACATGGAAGGCTCCAGGTCTTATGGCCAACACTTCCAATTATATTTTCATGTGTTTCGGAGCTTCTCACCCAACACAAATGTAAGTACTCATGTGCTTCAAAGCTTCTTGCTCAACACAAAATATTAATTACCCATATGCTTCAAAGATCCCCGCTCAACACAAAACATTAATTACCATATGTGCTCCAGAGCTCCTTGCTCAACACAAAAACTTAATTACACATGTGCTCTAGAGCTCCTCGCTCAACAAAAAACATCTCATCAATCATGTGCTTCAAGGTCCATGCCTAACACAAACAAGCATATATATATCATCAATAATTGGCTTATGCCAAATATAAAAAAAAACAAATCATCATGTTCATATGCAGTGGGGTGCTTGACCCAAATATATCAAAATAAAATATCAAGATAAGATCATAATCCATAGGCTCATGCCTATAAGTGTTAGGTCCAAATTTCAGTATATTAAAGAACCATTTTCGGCAGAGGCTTCAGCATTCTCGATTTCCTACAAAACAGATTTTATATTTCTGGATATAAATAATTGTAAAATAAAATTAGTACATTGTTTTTCTTTATATGCGAGTGATCCAATCAGGCCTAGTGTGTAATATCCCAAATCCTGATATTTTCTATTTCTATGCAATTTTACTGAAATAGCCGGGCATGCAAATTGTCAAGAAAAATTCCCTATTTTATAGCTGAAATTAGGGTTAGGATTTGCAGGATAGAATAAACACTTACCATTGATAAGCCAGTCGAATGTGCTCAAGAGAGAATATGCATGCAAGATGAGCTGATCTGGTGAAGAAATAACCTTGTTTCTGTTGCAATACCCCCAGATGGCTGAATCAAACAAGTGTGACGTTTTTGCTGAAGGGATGGTCAGTTTTAGCTAGAAATAATTTGGAAGGAAGGTATGCCAGTGCCAGAGAGGATGGCCAGAGCATGCAAGGGTTTTGACCTCCCAGATGCCCTAGCGAATTGATCTCCCAGTCTGCTGCTCACCCCCCCACAACCCTGTAAACTACTACTAGTTGCCCCGGATGGACAATCCGATAGCTAATAATCACCCAATGCAGTAGAGTGATCCTATCAGTGAGGATGCAGGCCGCATGTGAAATAAATATAGTGATCTAGAGTCCCAGTGAATGACTAGGGTTTTTCCATCTAAATGCCCCCAGTTGTACGATTGAATCTGCAATAACCTTCAGACTTATACTGGAATACTGAATAATGATGAATGCAATAGATACGCTGACAAAACTGGATGGTTTATCCTGAAGGAGACTGGGGAAGATGTCTCACTGCCAAAATCCCATTAGCTGAAGATGCTATCTCCAACCCCAACTCTTGTGGCCGGATGATGTGCTGCTTCTCAATAGCTCCAAAATAATAATAATCCAAAAGTAAAGTATACATTTACTTTATCTTTCTTTTATAACTTTCAACTGTGAAAACCCTAACTTTTGACCTAATTAGGTCACTTTAACTTCTAATTTGTTGTTGAATTGCATGCATGCGCATGGAGACTTAATTGGGTGCATGCATCATTAAATAATGCTTAGATGTCATACATGTCACTTTTAGGGATTGTATGCATGTCCCTTTTGGGAACATTACATTCCTCCCTTGCCAAATATTGCTTGTCCTCAACCAATTGAAAACTGTCAACTAAAAAATGCATCCAGACACCAATACCAAGATCCCATATAAACCACTGGATCACCTCATGCCTCCTTGCCACCCAATCATGAATTGACCCCTTGATACCTGGATCCCAAACAACCCTTTGACTGATACCAAAATCCATCTAAAAGCCCTTAATGAGCCAAGCAATCATAAGTTGCACAAACTCCTCAGAAGATTTCTCCTTCATGCCTCGAAACCTACGCATCCCTAAAAAAACTCCTAGAAGAGGAGGTTGGCCCTCTCCTCCATACCAACTCCACTAATGTCAACTGATCCTGTAAACCTCGGTGTCTCCATATATGTCATATACCTGTCTACCCAATATTTGTATGGATACACTTCCTTGTTGGCTGGTCCACAAGGGATGTGCTCAACTACCTCCTCCATGGTTAAACCACTAACCCACAAAGGAAACTCATGATCCCATACCTGGTCCAAATCCTTTGTGGTAGATCTCTCCTTAGTCACCTGCAATTTTGAGTGCTCATGTAGAATCATTGAAGGCTCTCACCTCAAACCATGAGTGCCACTCATGCCCTCATGGGTCACAATTGTCCTGCATCCTATGTAGGTTGCGATATCCTCTTGGGCACTCACTCGACTAGTGTCGTCAAAACTAGGATCCCACACATTTGTACTATACCCATTTCAAAAAATAAGGGATGTGGCCGTGTCAGTATCGGCCAATCCATGGAATATGTCTCCCATCAACACATTTGCATCTACAACCTAAACCATTAATGGTCCCTCCACAATATGTGGCTCATAACCTCCATACTACTCGGCATGTATAGAATCAATCCTCTTTGTGTCATGCCTCTCCACTCGTTCCTGTGAATCTAACTGAGGTTCCTCTTCTTCCTTCTCTTCTACCTTATGATCATCCAGAAGACTCAACGGTGCAATCTATGATTCCTTATGGTCCAAACTATCATACGAAAAGAGAGGGTGTGTCAAAACCCCAAATTTTTCAAAAAAATTAAAAACTTTTAAAAAAGCATAACTGTATGTTAACACAATCGTTAAACACTGTTTAGTTAATGCCATTTACTTTGAAACTGTAAGATCATTACTTGGTTGGAATGTTAGTTGAGTTTATCTTTCTTCAGTTTTCTAATTGTTCTCTGTTTGCAACAGCATGTGGATAAACTATGCTAGACTGGGCTTACTTAGCTGTAAAGCTAACACACACAGTTTTCCTTTATCTTACAGATTGACAGGTAAAGTTTTTGGGATTGCTGCTAACAGATCAATCTAGAGTAAAATAAATCATATGCTGTTTCAAGTGCTTTCAGTAGAGAACTAAATGTATGTTAACGGACTATTCATCTTCTACAGGTATAGCCTCCTTTATTTCATTTTTGATATAAAGCAAAATATGATGAGAAGGGTTTAAATACATTAGAGATAAGAATTGTCTTTTCCTAATATATCTATGAACTCTTCAATTGAAAAGATATTCAGAGATAATGATAACAGTTTATATATATATATTCTTTTCCGATACTGTCTATAAAAAATATTGAAATTACTAGTACTAGTAACAACTATGAGGATAAAGTTCATTAGTGAAATTCTAAGGTTGGCAAGAGGCCATTACAGTTTTAAATGTCGTCCCATTATTTGAATGATTATTATCACCAGTTCCATTCATGTAAACCAACAGAGTTCTTGGATAATTACGGACAAGGACATTTATAAAGATATAATTCATGATACGAACTATTTTCCCATGTCGCATATGGTCATTCCTTGAGAAAATAACTCGTAAATAATAATAGCACTTGACAAGAAAAACATGGCTAGGCTTCTTGTTAACGTTATTACGTGATGGTAATTGATCGTAAGGTATAAACTGTTTAAATTATGCGACTATAATTTTACCATCAGTTATCATTAGTCTTGTAAATTGAGTTCATTGATTATACTATAATCAATGAACTAACCTCAAGTGAGGTCTCCCAAGTAACCTTTATGATCTATTTACTAAACTAGACTTGAAAATAATCAGTCATCTTTGTAGTCATGATTTTAGTATGAGGAAAACTAGGCTTTAACAATACAAGCCAATACTCCAAAGTTATAATGCTTATTGAATATAAACTATATATAAACTATATACATTATGGTTTACATATCGAAATAGGGTATAGTTTAAATTCATATTTCAATGCATTAATATATTACACGATGGTTGATATAACACAAGTTATGGTTTATACATAATTCAATGTAATGAAATATTACATGATGGTTAACAATCATATGGTATGGTTTATAAATATTTCAATATAATAATTTGGTTTCATAAAATATTATTAACGTTTGGATGTTGACCTTATGCAGGTCGAGGTCGAGGGGTAATGATATATAGCACCTTCGACAATATGATTAAGCTGGCAAAGCTATTATATGGAACCTTCCCGAAATGATTTTGTTGGCAATCACGGGGATACGTAACATTAGGGATCGACCCACTTCTTGGTAAAAGATTTAAGGGATACGTGGCTGGTTCCTCGCCATGCATTGGCCATATAAGTTGACTTAACTCCCAAAACGCTTCAATTCATCTCGCCTGCGGGCTTGAGTTTTTTTTGCACCGTCCAAACCCTAGTTTATTTGCAGGTTGATATGCTTGGAGGTAGCCTGGTTTGTAACCGCCTTCGTTGTGCTCCTGCGTGGGCTGCGTTGGGTTACTCCTTTGTGGGCTGTTGTTTGTATCGTGGTTGTATTACACTGCTCCTTCGTGGGCTGTTCTGTGTATCGTGGTTGTATTACACTGCTCCTTCGTGGGCTGTTCTGTGTATCGTGGTTGTATTA